>CAVLJG010000005.1:72307698-72392158 GCA_963669975.1 Acanthoscelides obtectus
GCCGTGCTTAACTGCCACTTACAAACAAAAATTCAGGTTGCGCAGAATTCTTGCCTCAGATTAATATATGGCATCACAAGACGAGACCGAATATTGCATAAGTTGAAAGATGCGAATTGGTTTAACATGGAAACAAGAAGATTTTTGCATGCCGCAACATTATATCATAAAATAATTTTGTATAAGACCCCACTTACTTATTTGAAAAAGTTACATTTCGAACAGATGTGCATAACATCAATAAAAGATCCAGGGGGTTGTTGACACCGCCGATATTCCGAACAGCCCAATTTGAATGATCGTTCAGCTACCAAATTTGTTCCATTTATAACACCCTTCCGGTAGAATATAAAACTCTGAGCATCTCAAGTTTCAAAACTCAATTAAAAAAATATCTCTTATCCCAGCAGTAGTAACCATGTTTCAGGAAAATATTATACAAGTTTATGTTTCTTTTATAGTAGATGTATTAATGTAGGCACTGCATATACTTTTAGTAATTGTAATGTGTAAAATAAGTAGGTCTCACTCACCTTTTGTACAGACTTTCTATAGCGGGTTAAGTGGAAGAGCAGCTACAGCTGAACTTCGCCCGTATTTGGCTATTTTTTATATACTCAGTCTATTTTGAAATAAAGACGTTTATTACTATTATTATTATATATAGGAAACTGAATGCGGTCCGGTTTGCGCGACTAATATGAGAACGCCTACCCTCCGGAGGTCCTGGATTACGGGACCTTTCGCACTACTGTACTAACACACTTTATAGGAATTTGAAAGTGAAAAGAAAAAACAGACGAGGTGCCAACTGGATGCAACGAATTCACATGTTTGTCGCCCAGATTGTGTAGTTGTTCGTACCTTCGATTCATTTGTCTACCGATGCCTACCAAAGTAGCAATGTTGGATCAACAGAATAATAATAATAATACTTACCAGTGGATACATCTATCAAAATTCGGATTGTGCCGCTATTTGCAAATTCTGTAAGAAGTACCGTAACTTGAAATCGTCTACAACCGGAATTACCTGCAAGATCTCGCATTTTTTAAAAATAACGCTAAATATACCAATTTAGTGACAGAATTGTCACAACATTGACTTACTATATGTCGAGTGATCCTCACAACAAACTATGAGTATTTAGAGACAAACAAATCATTGGTTAGCCCCTTCTACCTAGTCTGAATTGGTTTCCTGAAAGACATTGTAAATATAATATATTGGTAAAGTCATTGTACTAAAGAAGGTCACCGTTTTGGCCGGAACGTTTAAAATAAAGGAAATTTTTTCAACATGTGCTTTCGATTGGCCAGAAAAATATGGGAGGTTGAAACCAAAAACATGTTATTTAATAAAGCTTAAGTCATACATCTATATGAAGCAATTCTACGAGTAAGAATAACTTATGACTGCGATTTCAGAAAATAGGTACAATCAATTGCAAATGTCTATGAATAATAGCCAAATAAAAAGTATCCTGTGCTTGAATCCGATTATGTGTTTTTCATGTATTGTTTCTCGGTGTAGTCAAAATTAGAGGACGATGAATAAACATGAAAGTAATCCACACATTGGAATTGGACATTTTGATATTTATGCTGGATGTGCATCTTACAGAGACGTCTGAAGGGATGCAAATTCATACCAAAAATGCGAAAATATGTTATCTGAATGCTTAATATTTTCTTATTTGTCCACCGACCTCCAATTTTGAAGTTATTTTGTGTTCATCGTGAAATAGAAACTTGAGAAAAACTTAATAGGACCACATACCACCTTTTTTATGGGCTTGTGGGATGCGCAGCACTGAGCAACAACTTTTCAACTATCAAAACGCATACGATGGACGAACAGGCTGCACTTGACGCGGGCTGGGACTGCGCTCCACTTCCGCATAATGGCATATCACAGGCCAGGGACCTGATCTACTTAATTTTCGACCATTAAAATTGATTTCGTTGGGACCTTGCTCTCATAATTTGATCTGCTATGATAATTATGACACTGCCATGACAATTTGAATATAGAAAATCGCTAGAGACCGGTGACAGAATGATCATAGCCGATCATGTTGTAACGCCCTCGTAGCTGGGACTTAAATAGAGCATAGATACCCTGGCAAAATTAGGCAGTCAATGTTACACCATCATGTATTTCAGGGTGTGAAGCTTCGAGAGAAATTGCGTTCTGGTGCGAGATTCCAGAATAATCAAAACCCACCAGGAAGCACCTATCGCATATACCACTTTGAGGAGGAATCGAGTTTTAGCAAAAAAATGCTGCAGTGCATCTGGAACCGTCGATTCACCAATTATGTAGATATCCGACCAGATTACGAACAGCAACCGATGCTAAATTGCTTGCAAGTGTTGTAAATTAGAATAGAGTAATAGACATTGGACAGTAAAAACGGTGTTTTGATTGCAATATGTATGACGGGAAGGCGACATCGAAGTTAATTTCGACGCTTGAAGCTCGATTAGAATTGGGCCCAGGTGCTCGCTTTAAGGGAGAGGTCCAATTAGGACACTTTTCTGTGATAGTCCACAACGCAACTGCAGTAATCACTATGAAGTGAAATTATTACAGAATTCAGAAATGATGAGACTTCACAACGATGCTGATACAATAAAAACCAAATGTAAAAACATCGTTACTCCAACATGGCGTGTGGAACATGCCGTCCAGATTTAATAAGCTATATTTTAACGTGTGCGACTGTGCCAGCCAGCCAGCAAGCACTCTTATTAACAGGAATGTTTAATATTTTCCAGTTACTTTTAATATAGTCCACTAACGCCGTGCTACACACATGGCTTCGTTCTCCTCGTTGCACATTTTCATTTCACAACTTCAGCCAGCCTCGAACAAAGCGAACTTTACATACCGCTCTGATAAAAAGGATTCATTTTAACCCAGGGCCGGTTTTATTCTAAAATTACTAGTATTTGCCATGTATTGTCAGGGTGGTCCTTTGGACCTTTGTTCTTGGGTGAGTGGGTGAGGTTTAGAAATCTGGCAGGTCTGGATAGGCAGGAACTAGGCGTCATTCGTGAAAAATGGTGACAAGTAGATCGACCCTACCTTTTATGCAGTTCTAATCAAATGAACGTGACCTTGCATCGTGCATGTCAGCTTTTGTAGGTCTTGGTATCCTTTAGGGGCTATGAAAGCATTGGCATAAAGGATATAGTAGAATGAATAGGTATAGAAAATTTATTGCTAATTGAGCATTTTTTTGAATAATCTACCCTGGGTATATACATGATGATATCTAGACAGCTTTCGTGTGCCCTGGTATCGTTACAGTTAGATGGTTATGAAAACCTCATTATACGTCTGTAGAACAGCATGCAGTGGTATGTTTCTAACTCGCAACTGGTGGTGCGCTTGGGATAACCGGTTCGCTTGTCTGGTAAAGTGGTGGATGTTGGTCGTTGCGTGTTGCAATGTAGACAAAGTTTCTATGATACCTGGCATGACTTGTAGTGGTCGATTCTGGTATAGATGGTACCTTGTGCTACCTTAGCCTTAACTTAGGACCTTGCTGAGGAATTGTCAAACAGAACGAAACAGCTGTGCATGATTGCCGTTTAGCTATATTACTAGTTGGTTCAATGGCGAGTAGGGCCCATATCTATTATGGCACTAGAATCGGCGGCATCTGCAGGCGATTTTGCTTGTCAATAATGTTGCTGACCCATTTTTTACGAAAACATTAGACAGGCTATAAAGTACACATGAGGAGGAATCACAAGATCCCAACTCCATTCCAACAAATCTCCTAGATGGTGCCCAACCGCCGACGCCGTCTTGAAATTTCCATCCGCTGTTTTTTCCGTTAAAAGGCATCACCGTGAATTTCAACTTGCTAACTTGACCGATTCATAAAACAAAAAGGGAGGGCGTTTTTGAAAAGGACCATACAATCATATGGAGCTGGATAGTAGAAGACTGGTAGCGACATTATAGCTGAAACAATAACAAAAAAATTAAATAGTACTTAGAACAAAGCACTACTGTAACTCCAATACACACTAGGTATAAATGTTTTAAAGCCTTGGATCACTACAAATCTTGTTAAGTGTATTTGTCATAGAAATAAATTAAAAACAAATGTTGTGACATCCAATCATTGTCCACAAGCTGTGAAAATATATACTGAGTATAGAGATTGCTTGTCTAAAATTACTATATTAAAAAAAACAATATTCTTACTACAAAATAAAATAATGCAGAACTTAAGTGATTCAAAAAAATGTGGCAAAACATTACCGAGGCTTCAAACGATTTTCAAGAAAAAAATACCATAAAAATCATTAAAAAAATAATGGTCAAACTACCACAGACTTACATGAGATAGCTAATGAAATGAATGACTTTTTTAGTTCAATTGGCAAAAAACTTGCATCTAAAATAGTACCAAAACCACAATCTTATGAGCATTGTTTGGATAAATCCTTATTTCTCCAGCCTGTTAACGAGACGGAACTTGTTAATGTCTTTGGTTCGTTAAAAAATACCAACTCATGCGGAGAGGACGGCATATCCTCTAGAATTATAAAAGAAAATCATAAAAGTCTCATTAAACCATTACTGCATCTGATCAATATTATTTTTCTTCTGGTTGTTATCCTAAAATTTTTAAATACTCCATTGTCATTCCAATCCACAAAGGTGGGGATAAAACGGACATAAATAACTATAGGCCTATAGCTTTGTATAGTGTGCTTAATAAAATAGTAGAAAAGTGCATTAAATCAAAGTTATGGGACTACCTTGAGAAAAATAAAATAATATCTCCGGATCAATTTGGGTTTAAACCAGAGGTTAGTACTGATAATGCGTTGTCCAATGTTAACCAATTTGTGACAAATAGTATAAATAAGGGTCTGAAACCAGTAGCTGTTTTCTTAGACTTAAAAAAAGCCTTTGATACGGTTAATCACAATATTTTACTCAAACGTCTAGAAAGCATAGGAATTCGTGGAGTAGCACATAATTTATTTAAATCTTACCTGGAGAACAGATATCAAAAGTTAAGTTAAGCGATGTTATTTATAGTGAAGCCCAAAAAGTAGTTGTTGGCGTACCGCAAGGTACAGTGCTTGGCCCGATTCTGTTCTCAGTGTATGTTAATAGTCTCTTAAACGTTAATGGTAAAATTGTGTGCTTCGCAGATGGACACTGCCCTTTTAATCGCTGGTAGTTCATGGCTTGATGCTTTTAATAAAACTGAACTAGACTTACACAAAATAAATGCTGGTTAGACACAAATCAACTGACTCTAAATATTGAAAAGACAAAATTTATATCTTTTTCTATGACCAGAAGGGACATGCCTAATAAAGTGTATATTCTCTTACATAACTCTTCATGTAGCGTTCAATTAAATTGTAACTGTCATTTAAAAATACAATCCTGTGACAATATTAAATATTTGGGTATCTATTTTCATAGATTCTTAAGATGGGATATACATGTTGACTACATCAGCAAAAAAGTTAGGGAATTAGTGTACAAATTTTCGCAACTAAGGAATGTCTTAACCTTTAAGTTAACGAAAATGGTGTATTTTTCACTAGCGGAATCTATTTTAAATTATGGCATTTTGTGCTCAGCATGTGAATCCCTTTTACAACCATTAAAGTGGCTCAAACATTTTGTTAAAAATTTTGTTATTTAAACCTAAAATGTATTCTACCGATCTTCTTTTTTCTCAAACAGAATTTCTAAACTTAAGGCAACTTTACTGTGTAAGAGTTATTAAATTTTCTTTAAAGTATGGGATCTTTCATGAGAGAGTTAACCACCCGATAGAAACCAGGGCAGTAACTGAATTGAGATTCTGTTCTTCTCTGCAGGTTTTTCTTTTACTCAGAGAAATATTTCTTTTACAGGTCCCATATTGTTAAATCTATTACCGCTTCTCATAAGGAATAAACGAATTATTACAAAATCCATTAAAAACAAAATTAGATACTGGGTAAAAACTAATTATATACTTATTACAAAAAAAGTAGTATGGTTCTCTGAGTAAACGAATACCTGTATCTGCGCTGCTACATGTGTAATATATAGCTTTACTACATTAGATAGTGCGTATATATCATTTATATTAATTTTGTAGTGTAGCTTTTTCTATTGTTGTAATTTTTGATAAGGAAATTAAATGTTAAATGTTATTCGGGGATACACACAAATTTTAAAATTCATCGTATCCTCGTCTAACATTTCTAGAGCCTGTCAATGTAATAATTATTTGAATAAATTATTTGAATTTGAATTTGAATTTGACTTCTCTTCTAACAAGAAGCCATTCGGTTGTCACTGCCACTCAGTAATTGGTAGAGTAAGGGCCAATTTCACCAACAACAGTCCGTTATTCTCCACCTATAGGGTAACAGACCGTCAAATACAACGAATGAGCTTCAAGTTCCAATCAACATATTTTAGCAACCAATAGCTTTGAAATGTTGAAAACAAAATACTGTCAAAGTATGAGATGACAGCTTGTCATTGAAACATCACCAGGTTATTGAATATTATGAAATTATATATAATTCAGTCAAAATTTAAAGAAATGTTGGATTTTTGAATAAAATTCATGTTTTAATTCCCATTGTTGATTTTTGATTCATGTTTATATTATTTTCTTCAATTGATATGCGATACTGGATGTTTTTTCCTGTAAACCTCTTGCAAATAGCCATTAAGTACCTACTTGAAGACAGGCTCTACCAAAAGATATTGCTCGTTTCCAAACATTCATTCATTTACTTGCCGTTCATCAGAACCATTATGGCACCTTAGATTGATATTCCCACAAAACTATTCAGATTTTTTGATATCCATACATCCATAAAGTTGAATAATTTTCGTTGTTCAGGAACTGAACAAACATCCACACTATATTCACAGAGATTAAGAAATTCCCAAATATATGCCTTAAAGCTACCAGCAAACCTGACACCTGCAAAAAACCTGCAAATTTGCTATATTTTTCTTTTTTCACGAGTACACATTTTAGGTTATATTTATATTAGACATTATTTGAATACAGCTGATTATTGCATTTCAAGGAGTGACACACGGGTGGGATCTGTCAACTCTTTGTACCAGTCACAAAACATATACTCTGAAGGTTTAATTCCATGCTATTCAATGACAACACGGTGACTTGTGTGGTTGTCAGCGGCCATTTTGTGAGGGTGCAACAGGGTTGCTAGATTGTACATTAATATCCCCTCCTGGTCCCAGTGGAGTAAGTTCCGCCAACTGTTGAAATATACTCTACTATGCTTTATAAGACTATTCGTGACATTTTTCCCAAAATCATTGCACAACACTTGGAAAAATGCAAATGAAAATTTAAAATGATTTCTATGACGCCGCAAAATAGCGTCGGTACCTTGGGTTATGCATCTTGACAGTAGGGATGTTCGATAGGATCCTATATTTAGAAGTATCTATACATTTCACGAATATCGTCATCTTTCGATCCGGACTGCCTTTTGGCTGTGACATTACCCTGCCAAACCAGACATACATGTATCTTTCATCATTTTCAAAGAAATTGTACAAAATCTTCAAATTTGTGAAGTTTCACTTCATACGTTGTTACCAGACATGCCCAAATCATCTGTTGCTGCCGTGATATTCATCCCGACCACTGCATCCCCACGGCTAGGCGACCTGTATGTTAAATTTGTATCGGTATGGCAGCGGGTTATGCAATAAATCATATGTCACAGTGTTTGTGCACTGATTGCAACGGTTGGATGATACCAAAAATATTTTCATAAATAGGAGATCTTTCCCATTCCGGATCGAGCAATCTATCAAAGATGCTTATAATCATGATACCTAGTCAATTTTCACGAGAAAAATTCAAAACCAGCAAATGTAAAAGATTCATTTCGCACCATCCACCACGGGACGTGATCGTCGTTAGACTTGCCAACCCCGCAAGTGACAGACAGATGTCTCCGCCAGTCAAAAAAAGACAAACAATACTAGTTTTTATGATTTTTGGACTTAAAGGACTTTATTTGTGGCACATTTTTCATAATTTCTTGTCTATGTCCATAGTAATTGCATTATGCATCAGGAAGATGTAGGGTTTGACACGTCTTACACATATTATCTGTGTTTTAGGATGGAGAGGACAAAATTTTTTTATTGCTTTGAAGAAATTCATTAACCCATAAATTAATAAATCATTACTATTATGACGGAAAGGAAGATGAGGAATTGGATGGAATGTATTTTATATTCTATTTTCTTGCAAAATACAGACAAATCCACACTATTCAATATGTAATGATAACTTTCAGTATATTGAAGTTGGTAAATTCGAGAGTGCCATGCATTAACAAACGTCCAGATCTGCTGCCAAATTTAACAGCTAGAAAATCTACCTATTATTTGCCGCATTCCCATTCGCTGAGGGGATAACGGATTGTTAAATGTAAACCTATAACATATATCAAAATACATGAAAGTTGTCCTGTTTTTATGTACAAAAGCATCATGATGGAATCAAAAAGTGGTCTTGTTTATAATACAGTCGAATTTTCACGATTTTATTCAATATTTCAATAGAAATCACTAATATTCAGAGACTTTTGACAGCTTCTGTCAAATTGTATTTCGATAAGGTATTTTCCCATTGGTCCATAATATTAATGTTGGTGAAATTGGTCATTAGACTTGTATTCTGATTGTACCTTAACCAGCACATAAACGCACATTTAGTCTTGATAGTCGAGTTTTGTCATGAAGATATTCGTTTCGGCCCGACAAAATTTGGCACGAACATGTCTCGTCAGTTGCAGTATCTGATGTGAAAAAACTGTTCACACTATAACCTTCTCACTATGTAAATGGTCCAGCTAAGCCCTGATCTGGAATATCTCCACATGTCTGGGGTTCTACTGTCTGGATTTTGCGGACCATACCTGACGGGAATAAGAAGAGGGCTATCCGACTGGGCAGTGATAAATTTTCATCAAATAGTCAAGTAGTCCTAAGCCTCTCTTACATCGACAGGCACGGGTAACTTCGTCTATCAGTATACCAACGGGCTTTGCTCCTCTAAAATCTCTCCAACGATGTCGCCGTCTAACAGGCCTGTTACACGGATTATTCACGCAACTTTCTCTTATTCTCAGTCGAGCTCACTTAAATACTCCGAGGGCATCGAATGAATTTGGAACTCTTTTCCACAACAAATATTCTCCAGTTCTACGGCTGCAGTATAGAGAATATATTTACATATATTTGGTTGAACTTCACTTTCACTTATTACCTCGTGAATATATTATCTAATATTGCTTCACCACATCAAACCTCAGTTTGACCTTTGTGAAATCCATACAAAATCTTTCCTGTGTCATCTTTTTTATTCTGCCGGACCAAGATATTTCTTTCTTTTCGATCTCGTGTATTAATGTATTTTCTATTGTTCGGAATATGTTTCGCAGTTTGTCATTGAGGGTCAAAACTTCTGAGTCATAAAGACTGCAGCTTTGTACTAACTTTGTACTCGTTTGTTCCATGAAAGCGAGTTTAAAGTATTTGTTATGGCCCTCCGTTTTCCTATCTTTTTTATCTTTTCTGTCGTTTTCATAATGAATGTCCAATTACTGCGAAGAGGAGAAACATAGTTAATCAATGATTTATTTTACTCGTTTTAAAAGTTTTTCTTGTTTCATCCCAACCCCGCCCTTATACGTGGATGGTGAATAATAAATCGTTGGATCATTACCAGTACTATTTATCCAAGCCGGCTTAGAATTTTTCCTCGACAGAGCTGTCGAATTAAGCCGCTTAATGTCAACATTTACTTACCTTCAACGGCCCACTATTAAAATTTTACCGCGTAGACGAACCAGCAGGACTGCCATAGATATTGAATCCTTCCATAAAATTTGTTATTTTTTCGTCGATCCGAGTACGTTTTACGAACAGCGGGGCTGGCTCGTGATGGTGATTACCCTTTCGCTTTAATTAGAATCAGGTAACTCAAGGGTGGAACAGAAATTCATTTACTTCATTATTCGGGTATTGCAGCTGTGTATAGAGAACAGAAAAATGAAATGAGATAGCAGACAGCTAACACTATGTGGTAGCAATCATCTAAACGTTATCTAGAGATTCACTATTAAGATATATTTAGGCTATACAAAGCGGCGTCAGGATGCGAAGCCAAGTATGGCATATTTAGCCCATATTGACACAGATTGACTTGCTTAAGTTTCACACCCTACATACATCCGTAGCAATTTAGTAGTCAAGTTAACCTTAGTTCGGTCGTACATCCGATATGTTTACATGTGAAAACCGTGTATCTCACGATTTCTTGATATCCCCAACGAATAACCGCATCAAGGTACAAGACATAATTTTATATAAACGAAAAAAAAATATATGAAGGTATGGGACCTGGGTAGCCGGGTGTGTGTCATGTAAATTGTCCGCCTAGTAAATGAAAATTGGAATCTGGCATAAGTCCTAGTGTGCCAATAAAAAAAAGATGAAAATAAAGTAGTAAAATAATTTTTTCCTAAAGAACCCTGCTGATTGTAGGTTGTGCAAATGATGA
This sequence comes from Acanthoscelides obtectus, assembly GCA_963669975.1. Classification (NCBI taxonomy): domain Eukaryota; kingdom Metazoa; phylum Arthropoda; class Insecta; order Coleoptera; family Chrysomelidae; genus Acanthoscelides; species Acanthoscelides obtectus. Next base: position 72,318,311 of record CAVLJG010000005.1, read on the forward strand.
ACGTATGTCACTTATTAGTTTCGTATGATGACCCTGTAACCAAAGACGATGTGCCATATCCCCTGTATCAATGGGTAGAATCGTAGAGACATTTTAAAGGCGGGACAAATGGCGCAGCCTATTTAGGATCAATGCTTGCATCGATCACCAAAGAAACACAGTGAGTGGCTGCCCATTTCAGGCGACAGACGACACCGCTGTTTCAGGTGCTTTTAAAAGCGACTGACGCCACATCCAGACCAAACTGTTTTAGGATTTTTGCTGGTTAAGCGATCCAGCACTGAGTAGGGTGCATGCGCATTGTCAAGTTTAAAGGTTGTACAGATAGGTTAGCTCAAAATGTACTTATCGTCGATCGCATTAATAGAAAATTGTTTGCATAGAAGCCATACACGGAAAGACGGACTTGGATGTAGTATAAAAAATATTGGTTAGCAGCACAGATCAGGTGAACTCGACGTTGCGATGTCATAAATCAAAACACTATCAAAGGCTATAGCGGTCTAATGCTACCGCTACGATTTTCTGTGATAGGCACAAGTAATGGTATTCACCTTTGGAGAATTCGACGACAGATCGTAGATTATACAATCTTACGAGAATGAAATACATTAATATTAAGCGAAAGTCTTTTTTACTTTAGAGGGACTAAGCTATAAACTTTCGTTGCCTCTAGGCAAACTTAAGCTTTATCTGGACTATTGCAAGCCGAAAAGCGTAGTATACTAAGTGACATATAAATCCGAACACCCAGTTTAAATGGTTTTATTTTAATAAAAGTTGCTGAATGTATTTATCTTACTGTAAATAACAAGTGAACAAATTTTCAGCATTGAAAATGAATATTTCAGCCGCAGTAAAGAATCAACGTTGGCGGGTTTTGGTTCTTGACATCCTTTACGATCGGTTACGATGCCTAGAGTACGGAGACCTGTACGATTTCGTCAACTTAGTGAGTTTGATAGGGGCCGTATAGTGGGACTTCGGGAAGCTGGTCTTTCGTTTCGGGCAATTGCAGTTAGAGTGCAAAGAAGTGTAGACACTGTGGTTAGGTGTTGTCAGGCATGGCTTCGAGAAGGCCGTACGCAAAGAGCAAGGGGCACTGGACGCCGCCGTAGAACAACAGACCGTGAAAATCGCCGCCTAATATTATTGGCCTTAAGTTACCATTTCTCCACTACCAGGTCCATTGCAAATGAATGGTTTGCAGAACACGGAAGACCTATTGGCATGCGAAGTGTTTACCGACGAATGAGAAGTTTTGTCTTGTTTTCATACCGGCCACACTGGGTCCTCCCTTTAACTCGAGAACACCGACGTAATCGCCTTGAGTGGTGCAGACAACGGTCACTCTGGGATCAGGAATGGAACAGTATTGTCTTTAGTGACGAGTCTCGATTTTGTTTAGGCATGCACGATAGTCGTGCCAGGGTTAGAAGGCGACGTGGTGAAAGGAGGAATCCACAGTTTTTTGTTGAAAGACATGTTCATCACACTGTTGGAGTTATGGTTTGGGGTGCTATAGCTTATGGTTCCAGGTCACCTTTAATCTTCATCAGAGGTAACATGAACGCGCAGCGTTATATGCACGAAGTTCTAGAACCCCATCTTTTACCCTATCTTGACACCCTGGCAGATCCAACTTTCCAACAAAATAATGTCCGACCATATGTTGCAAGAGTTACAATAGACTTCTTTCAACATAATGATGTCACATTGTTACCATGGCCACCAAGATCTCCCGACTTATCCCCAATTGAGCACGTGTGGGATATGATGGGTAGGAGATTGCTCAATTTGCAACGTCCTCCTCAGACTCTAGAAGCACTTCGAGGGGAGTTGGTGGTTGCCTGGAATGAGATACCACAGGAGGACATTGACCACCTGATCAGAGGCATGCCTAGGCGCGTTGGAGAATGCGTAGCACATCAGGGTGCATCCACACATTATTAAAGGTCAAAGGGCTTTAAAGCAGTGCAATCATTTTGAAATTTTTATCATTTACTTATTATGCTTCATTAAGTACTTATACAAAATTTTATTAAAATAAAACCATTTAAACTGGGTGTTCGGATTTATATGTCACTTAGTATATGAAAATGATAATACTACTCACAACAAATGCATCAGTCCTGATCCCAGTAGCAACGCTCAGTTCCTTCCCATGTCTTACCTGCAAAAGAAGGATAGAAGATAAGTATAATAATTTCACATATGTAGTAAACCTCTTATTATCAGAGCATCGCATGATAAAGGAATAATCAAGACAAAATGTTGTTCGCATAACGTGTTAATACGATAGAACCTGTCCGCCACTTCTCCAAACGCTTGGGAACCTTTTCCAGTGTGATAAACTTACTTCTGTAACTATGATGGACTACCTCATATCGCTTAAATGGCGTAATTTTTTTTACTTCCTACGTCTATTGGTGGAAATGTTGTAATCGCGAGAATTTTGGAAATGAGATGTTATATCAACTTATCTCAATTTTTTGAGGTTCGTACATTTATTCGCTCCTAACCTTAGTTATTCTACGCACCTATCAGACATATTTCACACATCACATACTTCTCCGTACATGAACCCTTAAAACATGCAAAAATAGTTTCAGTGGACGGATCGTGTACCTACCGACCGCGGCTGCAGCTCCTGAAGGCATGCTGTCGGCCTTGGTGAGTGTTGTGGAATAGTATTTCTGCCGCGCCACAGCATAGTGCTTCCTATGCTCTGACTGCGCTGCCACGTCTAACCGAGGAGAGGCATCGTTTCCGGATGCACTACCTGTAGGGTAGGGAACGAATGCATATGGACTAGTTGTACGATCCTGTTTGACTAACTTTTACTTACAGGGTCTAGTTTGTGCTGAACATGATGAACTCATAACGGCGTTGTACGGAAAGTGCAGAGTCAGCCTACTTGACGTCATTATTCCTCAAATCAGAAGTAAATGAAGTCGCTTTGGAAATCATTATTCCTACAATTTTTTAATGAAGCAATGAAAAGTTCATTAAGTTGCAAATAATAATCTAATGAATTGGGTTTGAACCGCAAAGCAGAAATACGCACAAAAACAAAACAAAAATGTTTTCGGATCTGATATCAGGGCCTACGTCTATGTGTCGTACGTTCTAAAGGTTGGACAAAATTGATTTTAGGAGCGAATATATGGTGGCCATAACAATACTTTCAAACCAGGTGGAATTGAAGCTAAAAGCTGATATGGTACTGAGGACGCATATTGATTTTACAGCGTTATATTTTAACGATTAAATAGAGATATGAACTGCAAAACCCGTATAGTTGTGCACCTATGAAACAGTTTCATATTTATTAGAAAGAACATATTAATAAGTACATATTAAGTTGTGGGATAACCGAGTACTCAACCTAAATATAACTCAACTTCATCCTATTCTTATTGCAGGATCCCCTCATCATATTTATATTTTTTTAGCTTTCTCTTGTTATACCCTCATCAAACTAATTATAGCTTCACTGTATTTTTCGCGCTTTTTCAAAGTACAGAAAATGTTAGACCAAATAGGTTTGCTTCTAACTTCTCACGCCTTACTGTACTCGTTTTTTATTACTGAACGTCCTACTCCTGTTGTAGGTTATTTTGATTAAAAATCATTTATAATCATCATATGGTATAACATGGCTTCATGACGACGAAAAATACTAATTTCGAAGAAATCTTAACATAAAAGATATTAAAATGAAGTTTGCAAGTGCTCTAAGCGCTAATAAAGGATTTACTTGAATTCTAACTTCACTATCGGTTATACTGCCTTAAGAACTAAGGATATTTAACTTATATCTGTGTTTTTTTTTTGAGGATGGAATTATTGCAGCGGATAGGCTTTACGGTGTAGCACGGAATAAGATGCCTGCCTGCTCAGATCCTTCGTTATTATTAATTATTCAATGGTGGGAACTTCCAGTGTCTTCTGATTTGATTTGGGTCTGCAGGTTGAGAACGAGCCCGAAAATTCATAGCCTCACTAAAAAGATCAAATAATTTGAAGCATAGAAGATTAATTTCAAGTGCCTGCCTTGCCGATCACTTTACAGATGCCCTGGTTCACGGGGGCAAGGGAAATGTCGACACCTCTAAGAGCATGACGTCATTGTCTTGCCGAATCGAATCACATTCGGTCAGACAATGGAGTCCTACGAACATAGAAACCACAGCATAAGTTTCAAGTGTTACATTAATCCCTAAGAGTAATGAAATATGTTGTGAAGTTCAAATAAGTCACCATATCTAACTAAACGTGATGCTTTTGTTCGTCCGATCAAAAGACAGCCAACTATGGACAGTTGTTTCATGCATTTTGCTACTCATCAGCGAGGTCTAGGCTTGGTCTCTCGTCTCTGGGCCAGCAAACGAAAACACCGCAACTGTCCTCTGTACAGGAGAGACCGTCTATCGAAATACGATACCGCAAAGCCCCATCAATACCAAAATCGAAATATTGATTCCTGCGGAGATTGCAGCTATTTGTTGGAACTGAATCTCAGTTCGCATTTAATTGACCAGTCACCACCTGACCGCTAGATGGCCGACGATTCTGACTGTACAGTGGATGTGATATACTTGCTATTGAACAAGCTAAACATGATCCGACCAAAAGGTAGTGAACCATGGACAGCTGTTTTGTGCTTTTTGGCTACTCATCAGCATGGTATCATCTTGGTCTCTCATATCTGGGGCAGCTATCCTCTATTCAGGAACCCTTGATCACATTTACTATACAGCCAGAATTGTCAGTCCTCTAGCGGCAACTATTAAACGCAATCTGAGATCTTCACACTTCCAACAAATAGCTGCGATGCACTGTCCGCAGTGGTCGAATTTATTGTACTGTCTTATTCCGATTTATCACATCAATGACACGTATTTTCTATTTCTCTGTTGATCCACTATAAGCATTAATAGAATACCGTTTTCACCAAGTTTTGTCTATTCACATCATTCTACCACACTCTTGACTACTACAAAATAATTTATTATAAGAAACAATTGACCTCAAAGTTAATCGAACATCCGTTGTCGCATGAATTGGTATGCAAAAGGCGACCCTAGCCAAGGCATTTCTCATTCCGAAGACCCAGTTAGAACGGTTCGTAAACAATCCCCCTTAACCTCGAACCTTCCCTCTTGAAAAAATTGCGGTCTCCATCGCAATATCTTATACCCCAGGGAGCAAATTTTAAAATAAATCGATACCGAGACACGTTTATTAGCAAGCTGTATCTTGAAATACTTAATTTATGTTGAGAAACTGGGTCTCCTATAGCTGACGGCTGAAGGTCAGGAGCGTGACAGGTTGGTGTAATTTACGCTGCCCTTTGTAATATTGTATGTTTTTTCTGCTTGCTTGGTGAATAATAGGTGCAGTGTTTGCTTGGCTTTTTACAGACATTTCTCATTTTTGTGGAAGGATACTATAGGCCAGGAGTCTCGGAGAACCTTGGAAACCTAGAAGAGTTCACAAAAGTACATCATTGAATCGATAATTATTTCACTTAGAATTTTTGCATTGATAGATATGAAAAATGATTCAAGTAGAGTGAATTAGTTGTTTCCATGATTTCGCACTGTGAACATACTTCCGGAATTTGCTAGGAATGGAGGCAATCTGCAACGCGTTGCGGAACAATAACTGACATGTATCGCAACTTACACCGCAAACATTGCGGTTTACAATATGTACCTGGTACATGTGATTGCAACTTATATTAGGAATACTCGTATACCTTAATTATAATTTATTTAAAGGAACATCAGTCATTCATTCATACATTCATGAAGTCATATAAATAATAAGAGATGCACATTTCTGGCATCTAAAGTGGAGAGCCCAACATGACGAGACATTCTCATTTTGGCGTAAGATGACTGATAACTTAGTGACGCGGAAGGAGAACATTGGTGTCGACAAAACCAAAACCATAAAAGAATAGCAATCTTCAAATAAAATCTCCTTATAAAGGCCTATGGGAAAGCTCGAAATTTGCACGCTGGTTATTCCCAATAAATCAACTGCTACTAGACTACTTTTAGTATTTTAAACCTAATTTCCTGTATTTTTTTACTTTGTACTTTAAAAGGAGCTGCTAGGGCAGCTGGAACATCAGAAAAGTCATTTTCTATCATGTATGCATTCATAACATTTGGCTACTAACTTTTATTGTCATTATCAGTGGAGTCAAAAGTCCCAATTTGACAGTATCAGTGACCGTCTCCGTTAATCAATTATTATTTTGATTGAATATCACCTATCTATGTATAAAATCCGTGAGAATACGAGCTTTCCTAGAGAAAGTCAAGCTTACTTCAGTATCGTAGGCATAATAACATCCAACAGTTCCCACAAACTGTTCATAATTTCACTAAGCGAACCTACTGAACAGCCTTTTTGCCAAGTAATTGTAGAACAGCATTCGTCTGAAATAACTCTCCTTGGTAATTTGAACGTCCATAAACATGGTTTGGCTTAAAAGCGTCGTTGTAATTACTCATGAAGTTGAAGAATGGCCTATTAACCAAGTACTTACCCGGCTAGTAACTAGTCCTAACTGTACCCTTGATGTTTTTGATAAAACTTGATGTTCATTCATGAGTTGGAGTTTAAAAAAATAAATAAATAATAGTAGAATATAGTACACCTTGCAGCTTGGCGTAATTAACCGCTACTATCTGTACTTAAATACAGAGTTTTTAGTAGCTCGACCGAAAACTCTCTTATTGCAACGAGACCAAACACCTAAATATTCGGACACCTTTAGTTTTTGTACAAGTGGCCCATAAATAAACTGCCACCTTCTAAAAATTTTTGGCAGTCAATTTATATTGATAGATAAGCATAATAAACAGATATTTTTAATAGCGGCACCTCTGATTTCAAATTTATTACTTTTAGACAAACAAAATCACTAAAATATCATGAAATATGGTGACAACTAGATGTTCGGACAGGTCCAGAAGCATAACATTAGAACATTAGACATAAGCAGAGACTAGCAGGCTATGCAAAAACAATTGAGGACGATACCAATGTCAAAATACCATTTATGTCAACGTCCTTAGAAATTGTATTTAGTATCTAATTGTATTTTCTTGTTGGTAATCATAGTTGGTAATTTATATTCATGCAAAAATGGAGCGAGTAGCCACTAACCAGAAAGTGGGGCAAATTATTATTCAGCACTTTTGCAAAAGCAAGTCAATACGCAAAATATCAAGTGATCTTGTTATCCCTAAGTCTATAGTTTCCGATATTATAAAAAAGTATGGCAAAACCGCCAGTACTGATGTGCGCGGTAAAAGTCCAGGTCGACCATCGATGTGACTGAACGGAATCGAAGAGCTTTGGTCAAAATCTGCAAATCAGGTAGACCAAACACTTTAAGGGCAGTTAGCTCTCAGTGGAACACAAGTGTGGAATGCAGGTCTCACGAGAATGCTGTCGAAAATACATTCATAAATCTGGACTCAAATTTTATAAGGTATGCATTATAAAATAATTATTCCAAAATAATTTTAAATGTCTTTTCAATAATTAGGCTAAAGAAAAACCGATTCTAACTGAAGTCCAAAAACAAAGGTGCTTAATTTGGGCAAAATCAAAGCGCTCTTGGACGTATGAGAACTGGATCAAAATCATATTTAGTGACGAAGCCAAATTTGACGGATGCGTAGGCGATCATCGGAGAAGGATCATCAGAAGCAAAACTGAAACCTTCCACAAAGACTGCATTAAACGTATAGTGAAATTTCCCAAAGATATTATGGTGTGGGGCTGTATGTCTGCAGTTGGAATGGGACGTCTTCATTTTGTAGATGGCACAGTAAATGAAGCTAATACCAAGAAATCCTTAAGAACACATTATTGCCTACCATAGCAAACTTATATCGTGACGGAGATTGCATTTATCAGCAGGACGGCGTATCGCCACACCGCCAAAAGCACAAAACAATGGTTTGGGGATCACGACGTACATGTCTTCTCTTGGTCTGCCAATAGCCCCGATTTAAATGTGATAGAAATAGTCTGGCATAAAATTTTGTTAATTCAAAATTACTTAGCAAGAAAAACTAATATCAATCAAAGTTCTCGGTACAAGTTTACTATCTTGTTCTGTTATTTTATAGAACAATTTGCACAACATTTAAAAGTGTCCGGATATTTAGTTGTTTGAGGTGGTAACCAAAAAATTTTATTTCAAAGTTTGTAGCCAACAGTGTGCTTATTATTTGGAAAATATACCTTCAGGGCAATTCATAATTATGCGGTGTCCCGAACATGCATTTCTGTTTAAATGCAATCCATTAATTTGTATTGCAGATTTGGATACACCTTTTTGAATGAAGCAATTTGATACAGCACACTATATGATTTTATTTTCATATTGTTGAGATATTGGACAATCTATCAAAAAACACTCAACTCTGATAGCTCGCATCTCCGCATCTGCTCTATCTAGAGTACTGAATTTTCCGTTAAGAAAATTTTATGATCCCATATTTGTCCATATCCGTTCGCTTTCTCAGTTTTTGTGATAGTTTATACAGGGTAGCCAAAATTAAATATTTCTTGAAAATTTCCAATGGAGTCCCCTGAATATTTACACATTGTTTGAGTTACCTTTCCTTAGGTTCCTTTTTCTGATAAAATGTTTATGGGAGCTTGTACTTTGAGTTGCTAAAGCATAGGGACCCCTTTTGGCTTTTCCACTTTATTGTTCAAATTAGGTCGATTTAAATTATAAAAAAATACGCCCAATCTAACGGTCTGTACGTTACCAAATAAATGCTATTTTTTGTTTTTAATAATAATAATATTAATAATAATAATGTTTATTTCCAACAGGCAGATACATCCAATTACAGGAAATATCAATAAATATCAATTAAACACAGTAAACAGATACATAGATAAGAATAATAGTATATAGGTAAGTAATAATCAGTCATAATATCCTACCTTAGAAGTTCCTCAGTTCGATAACGCGAGATTTAATGACATTAATATATCGCAATTACTGATACTATTGAATACTGTACACACCTTATGCACGGGAGACTTGGACAAGACATTGGTATGGCAGAAATCATAGTAAAATGTAGCACAATAACGGTTACCTAAGCGAGGAACGTTAAAACATATCTTACTTAAAATATATAGACAGTAAACCTTATTGTGGAGTAAACCGAACAAAAAAGACAGAGCGGAAATATTTCGGCGTACTTCGGGCGGTTTGGTATCAAACGTTTTGAGCAATACATTATGGTCGTAGCCTCTTTGTGGATAGAAACCATTGCATTTGAAGAACATAAACTTTACTGCTCTTCGTTGAATAGATTCTAATCTGCTAAAAGAGCTTTGATAAATAGGTGCCCATATGAGCGACGCATACTCAAGCTTGCTTCTGACGTATGCTAGATATACTTCGAAGTTGAGTCATTTGTTTTAACAGTGAGTAGATCTGATCGAAAGGAATGTTTTTTCCTTTAACATTTTTCTGGTAAAATTAAATTAACAAAGTTATAGCCCTTTAGAAGTTTGAGTACCGCCCTGTCTCAATAATAATATTATGTGCTCGTATTTGGCAACAACGGATATAATCCGCCTTATCGGTTCATCGCATCGGAAACAAAAAAGCGAAAGAATTTGTAACGTTTATCACGATGTCAGTCAATGTTTTAGTCGGTAACGCGTGAGTGAATAGTGGTGTTTGTTGCGTGGCTCAAACGAAATAAAAAATGGCACATATTTACGAAAATGCTGAACTTGTGAACTTGTGGACATGATTCTTATTTAATCGAGTGCAACCAACCCCTCATGCCTTTGTTAATGTAGTACAAAGGGCTCGTGAATCAGGTGACTTAAGACCTCACAGAGGAGGGCATGCCGGTGCTCCAAGACCGCACGAACAAATACAGGTCCGCACTGAAATACTTGTCGGGAGGATACTTTATAAAACAAGGTAACATTTTTTTTTATTTTTTTTTTTATTTTTACACACATATTTTGGTTTATCTTCCTTCTACAATCATTAACTGAAAATTAATGACTCAACTTCAAAGTCACCCTGTATAAGCTTGAGTGTTTCAATGTTAGAAAAACCTGGCCAGTTTCTAACACAGTACCCTAGCATCCGGAAAGCAGACGATGTAATGCTATTTATATGATCATTAAAAGTGAACTTGACATGAAATGTAACACCTAGGTCCTTATAACTGTATTACTGTTTTCTAACCTTACCTGATTAATACTGTATTCATCATAAAGCATAACATTTCGTTTTCTGCAACATGTTACTACTTTACATTTTGGCACATTTAGTGTGAGGAGGTTTTTGGAACACCATAAATTGATAACTTCCAAGTTATTCTGAAGAAAATGACAGTCTTCGGAAGTTACGATATTATTATAAATTCTTGAATCATCAGCAAAAAATAAATGATGACATTTAATCTCAAGCGACAAATCATTAATTAATATTAAAAGTAATAAAGGTCCTAAGTTAGACCCCTGGGGAACTCCTGAAGTAGCTATGTAACCATTAGACTTGTAACCACCATATTCTACAAATAGTGTTCTGTCCGAAAGATATGACAGGAGGAGCGAGAGTAGATTTTCAGAGAATCCTAAGATTAATAATTTATGTAGTATAAAGGGGTGGTTGACTCGGTCAAAGGCTTTTTGTATATCTGTATATACTACATCAATCTGGCCTTGTTGAGTCTTGGTAACAAACTGGGTAAAACAAGCTAAATTAGATGTTGTTGATCGCCCAGAAACAAATCTATGTTAAAATTCAGCGATATGGAGCTTGTAAAAATTATAAATATGCTCATAAATAATTATCTCGAATAATTTGCTAAAGTTACACAAAATGACAATCTAACGGTAGTTCGTCATATCAGATGTATCACCGCTTTTGAAAACAGGGCATACTTCAGACATCTTCCATATTTCCGAAAAACAACAAGTGCGTACGATCAGATTGAAAATAACAGAGAGTGGTCTAGCAAGAGCGTGAATGCAATCTTTGACTATAATGCTAGGAATATTTTCGACTCCGGAGGTCATCTCATTCTTTAATTTCCTAGCTGCAAGAAATACGTCATCTTCAGTTATCGTGTAAAGATTCAAACAGTAGTTGTAACCTTGCAAATCAGCATAACTGTTTGGTAGATCCTGCTGAGAAAACACCGTAGAAAAAAAAGAAGCAGCACCATCAACAATTTCTCGAGGCGAATCATATCCCTTGACATACCATTTTCGGCACTCATAAATGTCCAGAACTTTTTCGTATCTTGAGTTATATTGTCCTCAGTGTTTTGTAAATAAGCTGAATAGGCGGTATTAATCTGGATTTTAATTGTGGTTCGTAATACTTTGAATTTGTCATTACAATAGCTATCGCCTGTACGCTTATTGTTATTCCTGGCTCTATTTTTTTTTTCTTCAAATTTCTCTTGATATCCCTAGTAAACCATATAGGAAACTTACGAGATTTATAGCAAAATTTAGGTACATTTTCATCGAAAACATGATAAATGTTATTATATAATATATCCTAATGTTTGAGACGTATTGTAATATTATCCATTCCGCCTTGATATTTGATTCATAAACATGTGCTGAAACCCAAAAACCGGTCGTACAAGGCCCTAAACGCCTTGTATGAAAAAGGCTTGTGTAAAGGGGAACCAAGGAATGTGAAAATGTACATACTGCTCCATTTAAAGTCTGTGAGAAATCCTTCATGATACGTTCTCGACCACTCTGTATAAACTATCCAAAAAAAAGTGAGTACATAGGAACAAAATTTCGCATCATAAAATTATTAACGGAAAACTACGTACTCTAGCTATAACATCTGCGAAGGTGCGACTTCTCAATGTTGAGTGGTTTGTTTTTCGCTTGATTGTCCAATATCTCGACAATCTGAAAATAAATTCTATGATACCATACCTAGTATCAAATAGCACAGTTTGGAAGGGTGTATCCAAATCTTTGAAAAAATGTAATACTTTCCATTTAAAAAAAGTCATGTTTAGGTCATCGCGTAGTTATGAATCACCCTGTGGAGATAAATTTATTTTTCAGGTAAAGACTAAACTGTTGTCTGCAATTTTGTAATTTACATTTTTAAACACCATGCGCAATAGAAGAGTCAACAGTAAAAACTTGCCCTGTATTTAATTACAGGAATCTTAAATATTGCCAGGCAAGCCTGATGCAATCTACTCTACTATTATTCATTGAAGAAAAATACAGTTTTACCAAAAAATGGATACCTGCATATATTTTCGATTTTGCTTGTTGTTCGACGTATTGGCATTGAACTTGAAAAATGCCACCATGGTGACTGATACGTCGTTCAATACACAGAAATCAAAACATGTGATTTGATGGAGTCGTATACATATGAAAATCACAGTATAAGTTTCAGCAATTACATTCTTCCTCTCGTATCTCGTCTCACATCAGTAGCCGATGGATCGTGCATCCTTTTCCCTCCAGCATCGATATCCAGATTCATTTGGCTAACTCGAAACATGATATTGCAAACAGTAAGTTCAAAATAAAGTTCATTGCGCATAAAAGACCCTCATTCATGGGTAGAATTTGAAATTAGTTTAATCTGGATAGCGTAAAGAACTATGTATATAAGCAACGATAACTATAGAAGGTCGAGACCAGCACATCTATGAACAGCTTTGTTGTAGCAAAATGTATTTTATATGTTGCCTGTATGGTCACCAGAAAATTTCTATTACGGAGTTTTCTCAATTTTCCAATAAAACGTCCCCAAGCACTTTGCATGTAGCGAACGGAGTATAGCACTTGATAGAATCGATAAAGTGACGTAAAGGAAGCGGTACATTGAATATGAGGGAGACCCTCATAAATTCGTTCACTTTCAAGAAGACTGCAAATAAAAAACTAAGATGAAATAGCAAATGGCATAATGAAAATCTTAGTATCGACTCTGTGTAACAGTTTCACCGTCCGATTGTATTTATTAAATCACTTCTCGATTTTCATTTCAGAATCGCAACTCATCAATCCCATTTCTAGCTTATCCCATCTCTAGTTTTTTTACTTGGAAACATTCCGGGTTGGAGCGCGCTTGATGCGGAGTTCCTGATCTGCGATGTTCCTCGCGCTTCCTGTTCACTTGAGCCGCCGATCTAACAAGAGCTAAGAATTTTGTTCTCTGTAGCATGAGGTCATATAGCGCCATGTGCTAGCGCTTTGTAGATTGTGTGTCCGAATAGGACAAAATGATTGGGGCCACCCCCTTTCCCTTTCCCTTTGCCTTTGTCTTTGACTTTTGCCTTTGCCTTTGACTTTGCATTGCTTGGCCTATCACTTCACCCATACATGTGCCTTGGCAGCGCCATCACCTTTGAGTTCAACTTCGCCTACATCTAGTTCTGAAGCCACTAAATGTGAGGTCACCCCTCATAACTGGGACCTCCACTAGAAGCACCTGGCCATCCTCGCTTCAGTCCAGTCAAAATGGACCAGCTTAGCGAAAGATAAGTGTATAGTTTTATAGCAGCGCCAAAGATTTAAAACTTATTTTGTTCTTTAAAATTTCAATTTCAAATGTAATGAAAATGCTTTTTTGTTAAATAAAATCTGTTAAATTTTTGTGTTCTGTTTGTTCTTCTATCCTCTAGCCATGCCATGGTCGACACACAGGTACACGCCTGTAGATGTCTTCATGCTACCGACTGTGCTACCGGAAGCTAATGGTAACCCCCTTTCTGTGATTGTGCAGAAAAGTTGGAATCTTCATTGCATTCCATCTTTTCTGGACTTTTTGCGGAAAGGAAGGCTTACATCTGTACACAGTTTGTAAGGAGCTATTTAAGAAAGTTATGGTAAACAACGGAAATCGAAAGTAGTTTTATAGACAGGCTATGACAGATATTCGTAAATCGTATTTGCATGAAGGGATATCCTCAACATTCGGATTCTATGGACGGTGCAAGCATCACAAAACATTTAAACCGATTTTTCATCATCGGGCTCGCCGAGAGCTCCTCAAGAAAGGTGTCTTGTATAAGACCGAATTTATTATTCAAAAATACAAAATACGTTCTCATTTCCTTCTGTTCTACACCACTGCTGCCAATGCCACATATGTAAAATTAAAATTGGATCTCTTAATACAACCCTTTTTTGGAAATTATAGCCTTAATACCCTATTTCCTTGTAAAAAGATATTTTGGGACCCATATTTAAAAGAATTTCGAGTTTTTTTTAATTTATTTAAATTATTAATTTTTTTTAAAAGTTGTTATAATGAAGAGCTTCCAATTTTGATTGGTAAACTTTTTTATTCAACCTTTTAGCAATGCTATCGAAAAGGTCTTACGGGAGATTCCAACATTTTGATATGTTTATCCTTACCTTCCTTTTTACTTGTTTTATGCTGAAGGAGATCATAAGTACAGCTAAATGTATAGGTGGTTAAAAAGCTGTGCAAAGGTTTGATGATATTTTGAATTCCCAATCATTGTAGCTGATTGTAATTCCGCATATAATCACCTTATTGTATTGTTATAAGAACCTAGAAATATACTCAGTCATATTAGGAGTGTTACATGCAGAAAAAATAATTTCTTCAACTTGATTTTTTGGCAATGAGGTAGTCTTACATCAAGAATGAGACAACACTCTCACGAATTTTATTGACAGGTAATAAGAAAAAATGTTAATAATGTGTTAGGCGACCCCGCAGCTGAATACACTCCTGTATATACCCAGCAACTAGATCTTCGTGAATTAGCTGTGGCAAAGTCTGTGGCGGATGGTGCTAAGTGGATAGTCTCCTCCCCATCATATCTCACACACGTTCGATGTGATTTAAATCCGGTGAACGGGGTGGCCACGGCAAAACGTTAACGCCTGCTTCTTGAGCAAAGTCGAGCAATATGGGGACGTGCGTGGTTTTGCTGAGAAAGGACGTATGAACGGCCCTCTAGATACAGCAGTAAAGTGGTTTGTAGGACATCAAC
This sequence comes from Acanthoscelides obtectus, assembly GCA_963669975.1. NCBI lineage: Eukaryota > Metazoa > Arthropoda > Insecta > Coleoptera > Chrysomelidae > Acanthoscelides > Acanthoscelides obtectus. The sequence continues at coordinate 72,333,367 of CAVLJG010000005.1, forward strand.
AACATGGCAAGCGGCAGTCATATTGCCTTGAACAAAGAGAAGGGGTGATCCGCTTCCATAGGCAATAGTTCCGCAAACCATTACTCCAACAGTCTTGTGTACATGCCTCCCAACGAAAAATCGAATATCACGCCGTTCTCCATGGCGGCGTCCTTTCTACGACCATCGTGCAAACCTAGACACAATCGCGATTCTGAAATTTTACCATTCTGCCTCAAAATTTTGCAGTTCTCTGCTCCAGTTCAAAGGTTAACGACAGTGATCCGCAGTCAGAGGAAGCACTAACCATTGTCGGTATGAAAAAAGTCCAAAAGCTCGAATGCGGCGATAGAGTGTACGCATAGAAACAGGTTTACCTTCTTCTCCAAACCATTGTGGTACGTCTTCATGTTCCTCTACCTTCTTCTGTCCACACACGCATTATCGTCATTGCAGTACAATTAACACGGTGGCCAATTTTGCGATAGGACAAACCAATATCTCGATAGGCAATAATTCTATCCCTGTCAAAGTCGCTAACATGGTGATAATTTGGAAGTCTTCAAACTCGAAGCATTTTGTTATGCTTAACACCAGTAAATGAAAGGGCGATAACTAAAAATATCTGTACTACCCAGCTCTCAGAAACTGCTGTCTTCACAAAAACTAAGGGATGACCGTTTAACAAAGGTAAACAAAAACAAAGATAAAACGTTGACATTGTTGCCACACCATACCATTATGTTGCCAAAAACAAAAAGGCTTACGAAATTATTTTTTCTAGGTGTAACACTTCTAATGTCATCGAGTATATTATGAGGATCTGCCTGACAAATTCAAAAAAACATTTTTTTTATTCAACTCTCGATATCTTACAGACTTTGCTGCTTCAGAGCAATTCCAATGGCGGAATAAGACAGCACAAAGTGCCATCTATTACCAGAACCAATCACTGCGAAGGTGAAAACCTAAAGCTGCCGCGCTAGATGCTGCCGATTCTGGACCTATATTAGATACGGTCTACTCGCCATCGAACTAGTAATGTATCTTTTGTTCATCCGACGGCAAAGACGGCCAACCATGGACAGCTGTTTCGTCCTACTTGGAAACTCCTTCCTCAGCATAGTGTAGGAGTGGTGTCGCTGGACAACAAACAAAAGCTATGCTATGCTATTACTAGTTTACTTCCAGTGGCCTACGCTTTTTTATTATGCTCCATCAATCTCCTAAATTCGAGGTTGCATAGTATTCCAGAACATATTTTTAAAATATTTGAATTTTGCATTTTTGAAATAGATTGGCCTATTTTTTGTTTTAGTTTCTGACACGGTCTCTGCAGCAGCAGCCATTATTGCAGACGGTTCACTGAAATTTGCATTAAAATAGATAGCAGCAGGGGATATGTCTATGAAGAGCGCAAAATGCCACTTTGCCGCTTGCGACGCAAACTGCAATGTTGCCATGCTCAACAGAATTTGCCGTATCTGCAGAAATATTTTCAAAATACCGAAATTTGCTCCTGCCGACTGAAGCATGGGGGAATCAAAAACAAGAGATACTTCAATTCAATATTCCCGCACTATTTGTAAAAAGAGTATCTGTATGGAGGAATAATGTAATGGTAAAAACACAAAATAGCTGATTGTGGCATTCTAAGCACGGAAAAACGGTTGAGTGGGAAACACGCTGAATAGATGTCACGCAAATAAACAGCAATCTACCAAATGGTGAAATCGCTGACAGAGAGCATCATCGAACCCGCTCCGACGTGTCGGCAGCGACATAAAAACGAACTAAAGTAAAACACTTCCAGCCGATTTGTATGGAAACGCGTCCGATCCATCACGCATTCTGTCGCCTCTCCTGTCACCGTAAATAAAATTATTCCCCAAAATTAAACTCGCTTAACCCGTCGTAAATCGCCGGTGTTCGAAATTACCGCGCGCGTGCGAAAAAACGAACAGAATGTCCCAGACCTCAGATCGCACAATATGACAGATTTCTAAGTAATGCTCTAACAGTAGCAGGCTGGCCAGAAATAGCTTCTGTTTAGTCGTGATGAATCGGTATCTATTATGGTTTTCTCTTCTGTTTTTATTAAAATATATCTCCTTTCACTCTTAGTAACGTCCTCGTTCTTCATCACTTAAAGCTCAAACATGCGATAATTCTTGATAAATGACAAATGTGACATATAGCCCAAGAGAATTTGGGAGAAATAAACCGATCCGACAATCTTGCAGCTTTCAATCCAATAGAAGAGGCATGTAGCCACCAAAGTCTTGCATTCTCCTCAAATCCTCCGGTCTGTTCAGAATTAACGTGTACTCGGACTCGGAGTGATAAAAACAAATCTATAGTTGAAGTAGGTACAAATGCAAAATCGTTATTTTGCTCAAGCAGCCACAAAGAAAATTGTAACTATTAAAGTAAGACCTTAGTGTGTAACTTAAGCTTATATTCATTTCAGTACTAGCTGACCCGAGAGATGTTGTCTTGGCTTAGCTATGAACTGGGGTGAATAATAAAAATATTTCGAAATCAAGGTGTTTATTCTAATGCTTTTTATACACAACATTTTCTGTTGATTTCTGGTGCGTAAATAGATAATGATTATACTTTTCCCACGCGGGAACAGGAGACATACAACTGGTCGTGTGAAAACTTCATTTTTAAACTTGAAGCAATGTGGACACAACGTTCATTGGTACAATAGCGGCGATGTGTTGTGAACTTTAATCGATTACTACGTTATAATTTAATGCAGTTCGAGTGGGATTAAATGCGACACTTCTACGTTGGTGAATTTTAGCCTTTCCGTTCAACTTCATTTCTCGCTTCTCATTGCTCGTCATTTTGACTTCTTCTTTGACTTGCAGCATTGCGAATTCTGCGACCACGTCTAATTGGTGGCATTTTGAAGAATCATAATTTTAATATATGGCGTCAAACTCACTGAACACACTGAAAACTGGTTAAAATGGACTTTGCACTACTAATTGGATAAAAACATTTTTTCGTCGATATTTATTTATGTTAAACGATAATATCTATTTGCGGCGTGCAAGCTGTCAAGTTCAAAATGATAGAGCAATGAAAGTTAATTAAGCAAAACAGACGTATTTTCGTCCGCCATTTTTATTCATAGAGAGATGAAAGACCTAAAAGAAAGCACCGTATTTTCATTTTTCTCTGACATAGCTAACTGTCAATAGCTGTTGGAATAAAGATGACGGAAAGAAGTGCCTATCTCTTCTAGTACTTGAGATATTTCTTCTGCTGTGCGTGCTCCATGCTCAAACGAAGTGTCAAACGCGCGTAGCTCCAATAAACATTAGGCTTTCAAGGATTTCCGAATTCTATGCGCAATTTTCTTAATTTTTTATCCGTAAGAACCTTCTATAAAGTACTAGGAAACTTTGAAAAAAAATATAAATGAAATCGATAAAGTCGTTCTCAAGTTATGGCGTGACCACGGGAAACAGAGATCCATTTTTATATATACAGCGTGTCCCGCGAGGCGAGGGACAAACTTTTTGTGCGTGTTGCTCAGGTCAATTCGAGTCGAAAAAGTCGTATGAACTTGGGTCTGCAAATGCTTCCTTATCGAGATATGATCATTTTATTTTTAGTGGGCGAAAACCACAATATTGTTGGAAAATTGCTCTTATTTAACAAAAAATTTGATACTGATCGTATGAAAACTGTTTACTTGATTAATACGCTGGTGTTTGTTTGTTTGTTGACGGAGTAGTTGTGTCGGTTTCATTCAACTTTGCAAAAATTACTGTCATGTTTGTTTTTACAAGTGAAGAATACGGTGGCATGATGTTTGTCTACGGATATTGCAACGGAAATGGCAGAACATCAGTGAACGTATACCGCTGCCGGTATCCAAATCGAACAATACCTGACAGAAGAGTATTTGGAAGAGTTTTGGCACAATTGAAAGCAACAGAATCGGTTCCAAATGCTACTGTAACACGTCCATCAGAAGCTGCCCATGACTTAATACTGGATAGTGTTGGACGGTCACCATCAATCAGCGTTCGCAGAATATCACGTCGCACTGGTGTTAGCCGAATGACTGTGTGGAGAACAATGCATAACATTGGTTTGTACCCATTTCATCTGCAACCTGTCCAAGCTCTGCTGCTCACTGATTCGGATCCTCGTATGCAGTTTTGTAACTGACTCCTCGCAAATCGTAGTCTTGTTAAAAAGATTTTGTTCACCGACGAATCTACTTTTACTCGAGATGGCGTCAATAATTTGAGGAATACCCATTCTTGGCAGCTTGAAAATCCCCACACAACTGTCGAACAGAATTTCTGATGCGGTCTGGTGCGGTTTGTTAGGGGATCATTTAGTTGGCCCTTTTGTGTTTTTGACGGTCGGTTGATATCTGAAGTTTATCTTCAATTCTTATGAGAAGAACTGCCTGTGTTGTTAGCGGATATTTCGCTGCAGAGAAGATAACAGATGTGGTTACAGCATGACGGTGCTCCGCTCCACAGTGGTGGAAATGTGACTGAGTATTCAAATAATACTTTTCCTGGGAGTTGGACTGGACGACGGAGCGCAGCTTCTTGGCCACCCCGCTCGCCCGATTTAAATCCCTTGGATTATTAGGTGTGGGGACATATGAAGTCTTTAGTGTATGCAGAGAAATCGCATACCAGGGCTGAACTGCTCCGTAAAATTGCTGAAGTCGCTGACGACATAAGAAGTAATCGTCTTGTTATTGGGAAAGCCACCTGTCACATTATTAAACGGGCTACTATATTTTTACAGTGTGAAGATGGACAGTCGCAACAACTATACTATTGTGAATAGTTATTTTTATTGTACCTAGTAATTTTGTGTTAAATAAAAGTAATTTTCCATCAATATTGTAGTTTTCCAACCATTAGCACCCTAAAAATGAAAAAATCATTATCTCGATAACGACGCATTGGCGGACCCATGTTCATAGGAGTTTTTCCACTCAAATTGAACTGAGGAACACGCAGAAAAATTTTGTCCATTACATTGCGAAACACCCTGTATACAGATTGCGAAATATATCAGACTTTGGTTCATTAAAAAACATTACTTAGCTTTGGAATACTTTTTCTATGAAACGCTCGTATCGTTGACAAAGGCACTTCCTACTTTATACTCACAGACCAGAATTGCTCTAGACGGTGCCTCTCAATATGTGCGCTTCAATGTGCTGCTTCTGTCTTTTTTGAGAGTTGCTCTGCTGCCATCTATCTGGAATTTTTACGGTCGTCCAAATTGTCTGTCTGTCAGTGTGTTCCGCAGCCTAAGGCTTAGTTCTGATGTCACGTATCCCACGCACGTTGAAGTGGCCGGTTTGTCGAATCGGTGAGGAAGGATGTGGAAGAAGCTATTTATGCTTGGTTAACATACAGAAGAGTTAAGTAAGGTGATGGAGAGGTGCATAAATCGCGAGCTTCTGGACTACCTCGAACGTCACGACTTGATCAGCGACAGGCAGTGTGGTTTCCGTCACCAACGATCCACAGGGGACCGCCTAGCTTACGTCACTCAGTTGTGGAGTAAACTCATCCAGTCTTATGGTGAGGCTCATGTCGTTGCTCTTGACATCACGAAAGCATTCGATCAGCTGTGGCACGCTGCCCTCTTAAGCAAACTTCCATCCTATGGCCTCCCAGAAAAGCCTTGCAGCTGGGTGGCTGACTTTATCTCTGGCCGCAAGATATCCGTCGTAATTGACGGGTTCTCCTCTTCATCCCACAACGTCAACGCGGGTGTTCCCCAGGGATCGGTCTTGGCTCCGACACTGTTTCTCTTACATATCAACGACCTCCTTTCCTGCACGATCAACCCAATCCACAGCTTCGCTGATGACAGCACTCTGCATGCAGGAATTCAGAGTGACAAGCCGATCTCTGCCGCTGAGTTGGAAAAAAGAAGACTAGCGATGACTTCCTCTCTGACAAGAGACCTGGAGGCTATCACTGCTTGGGGACGCAACAATCTTGTACAGTTCAATGCTTCCAAAACGCAGTACTGTACTTTGACGAACAAAAAGCGTCCCTGCGCTCACCCGGTTTCGATGGATGGTCGAGTTCTGCCAAAGAGCCATTCATTTCGGCTGGTCGGAGTCCAGATCACCGAGGACCTGATCTGGCACGAACACATCTCGTCAATAGCTGCAGCTGCTGGAAAAAAGCTAGACTATTTGTTTAGGGCTAAGAAGTACTTTTCTCCGCATGACCTTCTCACTCTATACAAGGCCCAAATAAGGCCTAGCCTCGAGTATTGCTCGCACGTTTGGGGTGCTGCCGCCCCGACTACATTATCCATGCTCGATGCTGTCCAGAGGAGGGCGGTCCGACTGGTCAATGACTCTTCACTAACAGACAGTCTCGGGACTCTTTCGCACCGGCGGGCTGTCGGCGATCTGGCTCTTTTCTACAGTTACACCAACGGGCTTTGCTCCTCAGAGCTCTCTTCCATGATGCCGTCGCGCGATGTGCCTGCCAGACAGACCCTCCTAACTTTGGCGTCCCATCCTAACCGTGTCAAACTTCGTACATCCAGAACCGGCCGATACGAGCACTCCTTTGTCCCGAAGGTGTCGAGATTGTGGAACAATCTACAAGAGGAAGCTTTTCCCAGTTCTATTAACCTTAGGCAGTTCAAAAATCGTATTAATAAAATTTCCTTGGGATCATCATAGCAGCCGCGGTATTCCGGCATTTAGGCTTCTGCCTGCGCGGCTGCTTATTTATTAAAAAAAAATTAATAAAATGAAGTGAACGATTTTCCACAGGTTTATTCCGTATACTCTTTCCCAGCCTTCGGAAACATGAAACGATCTACTTTATATTGTCCGTAAAATCGTTGAAAGGCACGACAGAATGATTTGCTTTTATCGTAATCTTTAACTATATCAAATCTACCTAACATCTTTTTTCCTCGTCTTAGTTGCATATGCAAAAATTAGAACCATCTCCTGCCAAACGGTTTTTTGCAGCTTTATGAATGCATCAAATGACGAGCACCAACTGAACAGGCAATGGGAATATCTACAGGATGCGGCAGCATAATTTCCTTTTTTTAAGATACGCGCAATTCAGTCGGTTGATGTCGAAGTCGAGCGCTAGTAGTCTCGTTCAAGTGGCAGGACTATAAATACAATACAGTTCAGTTGCCAGCATGCGTTGGAACAGTGAGGAACGTGCTTTTGCCGATGATGCCTGCTTTTTGAGCGGATGTTCTGTGATCGCAGCGCAGCGGGCCGTTCGGAATCGCTTTAATTTAGTTTCGTTGGCGCCTGTCCCGGACCGAAAATCGATTGTTACGTGGGTCACAACCTTCAGACAAGCTGCAAGTGCAGTAAGATGAAGTGCTGGTGTGCCTCGGCCCATTAGATCACCCGAAAACACTGAGGCAGTGAGAGCTTCAATGTTGCGATCACCACAGCATTCTGCGCGCAAACATGCGTCTAAGCTTGGACTTTCCTACTGTGCAGGGGTTAACTGAACGTGACTTCAGTTTTCGGATGAACGCACCTTCTCCAAGTCGTTCCTGTAGAGGCTATTATTTTTTTTTAAGTGATGAAGCCCATTTTTATTTCTGGATCCGTCAACAAATAAAAGATGCGCTACTGGACTAACACCAATCCTCGAGAATTGCATCAAAGGCCTTTGCTTTCACGTAAAAGTTATAGTGTACTGTGCTGTTTTTTGAGATGGAATTATTAGTCCCTGGTTCTTTGAAGAAAATGAAGTCACAGTGACAGTGAATTCGGACCGGTATGTAGGTAAACATGCTACAGGAGTTCCTTTTCGCTGTAAGATGAGCTGGACATTTGGTTCCAGCAAGACGGTGCAACGGTACACATTTCAAGAGCATTGATGGCTGTTTTAAGCGAACACTTCCCAGAGCGCCTCATCTCAATTACGAGCGATTTGGAGTGGCAGGCTCGGTATCCCGATTTGATATGTAGTGATTTTTTTCTAAGGAGTTTCTTGACAAAGCATGTTTACGTGAATCGTTCAAGGACCCTACAAGATTTGAAGGCCTACATAAATCAGGAAATTGTCAACATAACCCCTGTTATGCTAGCAAGAGTCATGACAAACGCGAGAAATCGGTGTACTCAGTATATGGAGGATGTCGATTATCTGATTTGATTATCAAAACTATGTAAAACAAAACTTTAGGTATGCGCCTACATCACAAAAAAAATAAAATGTTCGGATTCATACAATGGGTTTTATTAAATTTTCAAAGAAGGAAGATATGCCGCACCCTGTATTGAGATACTTTGCGTTTGGTACTGTCGTACGCGCGTTTTCATGTGAATAGCTAGTATTACTTCCGTGTACTTTTGAAGCCAGCGTCGGGCGAACGTGCACCGGATCATCTGAACTTAGCCTTAGGAAACATGTAAATATGTGGAAGAGGCTACTTGTGCTTGTTTAACATGCAGGAGAATCAAAAGATGTAAAAGAGAAAGAGTACACTGGATTTACTCGAATAAAAGGAATAGACTGTCTACAGATTTCCAAAACGTAGGCATACTTTATTTAACTTCTTTAGGGCCGATTTCACCAACATCAATATTATGGACCAATGGAAAAATACCTTATCGAAATGCAATTTGACAGAAGCTGTCAAAGGTCTCTGAATATTAGTGATTTCTATTGAAATATTGAATAAAATCGTGAAAATCCGACTGTATTATAAACAAGACCACTTTTTGATTCCAACATGATGCTTTTGTACAGAAAAAACAGGACAACTTTCATCTATTTTGATATATGTTATAGGTATACATTTAACAATCCGTTTTCCCCGTCAGCGAATGGGAATGCGGCAAATAATAGGTCGATTTTCTAGCTGTTAAATTTGGCAGCAGATTTGGACGTTTGTTAATGCATGGCACTCGAATTTACCAACGTCAATATACTGAAAGTTATCATTACATACCTGTTGAATAGTGTGGATTTGTCTGTATTTTCCAAGAAAATAGAATATAAAATGCATTCCATCCAATTCCTCATCTTCCTTTATGTCATAATAGTAATCATTTATTAATTTATGGGTTAATGAATTTCTTCAAAGCAATAAAAACATTATGTCTTCTCCATCCTAAAACACAGATAATATGTGTAAGACGTGTCAATCCCTACATCTCCCTGATGCATAATGCAATTACTATGGACATAGACAAAAAATTATGAAAAATGTCTCACAGATAATGGCTTTCAAGCCCAAAAATCAAAAAAACTACTAATAACTACAATTTTTGGTCTATTTTTCTTTTTTGACTGGCGGGGATATCTATCTGACACTCGCAGGGTTGCCAAGTCTAACGACGATCACGTCCCGTGGTGGAGGGTGCGAAATGAATCTTTTACATTTGCTGGTTTTGAATTTTTTTCGTGAAGATTTACTAGGTATCATGATTATAAGCATCTTTCGTAGATTGTTCGATCCGGAATGGAAAGATCTCCTATTTATGAAAATATTTTTGGTATCAATCAGTGCAAAAAAACTGTGACATATGATTTATAGCATAACCCGCTGCCTCATCAATACAAATTTAACATACAGGTCCCCTAGCCGTGGGGATGCAGTGGTCGGGATGAATATCACGGCAGCAACTGATGATTTGGGCATGTTTGGTAACAACGTATGAAGTGAAACTCGCTAACTTCACAAATTTGAAGATTTTGTACAATTTCTTTGAAAATGATGAAAGGTATGTCTGATTTGGCAGGGTAATGTCGCAGCCAAATGGCAGTCACTCTTTCTGACACAGTCTGGATCGAAAGATGAGGATACTCGTGAAATGTATTGATACTTCTAAATATAGGATCGTATCGAACACCTCTACTGTGAAGATGTATAACCCGAAGTACCGACGGAGCTATATTGCGGAAATAATTTTAAATCTTCATTTTCATTTTTTCAAGTGTTGTGCAATGATTTTGGGAAAAATGTCACGAATAGTCTTATAAAGCATAGTAGAGTATATTTCAACAGTTGGCGCAACTTACTGCACTGGGACCAGGAGGATGAAACGGGATATTAATGCACAATCTGGCAACCCTGTCGCACCCTCACAAAATGGCCGCTGATAACCACACAAGTCACCGTGTTGTCATTAAATAGCAAGGAATTGACACTTCAGAGTATATGTTTTGTGACTGGTACCAAGAGTTGACAGATCCCACACATGTGTCACTCCTTGAAATGCAATAATCGGCTGTATTCAAATAATGTCTAATATAAATATAACCTAGATGTGTACTCGTGAAATAAGAAAAATATGGCAAATTTGTAGTTTTTTTTGCAGGTTTTAGGTTTGCTGGTAGCTTTAACGCATATATTTGGGAATTTCTTAATCGCTGTGAATATAGTGTGGATGTTTGTTCAGTTCCTGAACAACGAAAAATATTCAACTTTATGGATGTATGGATATCAAAAAACCTGAATGGTTTTGTGGGAATATCAATCTAAGGTGCCATAATGGTTCTGATGAACGGCAAGTAAATGAATGAATGTTTGAAAACGAGCAATATCTTTTGGTAGAGCCTGGCATCAAGTAGGTGCTTAATGGATATCTGCAAGAGGCTTATAGGAAAAAACACCCAGTATCACATATCAATTGAAGAAAATAATATAAACACGAATAAAAAATCAACAATAGTAATTAAAACATGAATTTAATTCAAAAATGAAACATTTCTTAAAATTTTGACTGAATTATATGTAATTTCTTAATATTCAATAAGCTGGTGATGTTCCAATGACAAGTTGTCATCTCATACTTTGATAGTATTTTGTTTTCAACATTTCATAGCTATTGGTTGCTAAAATTTGTTGATTGGAACTTGAAGCTCATTCGCTGTATCTGACGGTCTGTTACCCTATACGTGGAGAATAACGGACTGTTGTTGGTGAAGTTGACCCTTAGAATGTCAATGAATTTATTGGATGAAAGAATAAAATGACTTGAATGACTGCCCTAATTGTAATTACTAATTATAGATAAACTATTTATTTAAATATAACTTGGAATGCATGTCATAATTTGCTAGCCTCTTTTGAATTCCATCAATAAAGGGATCTGTGTGAAATACTTGTTTTAATTTCAGTACCATAACCATACTTTCGAAAGACACAACTGCTACGTCGACTGAACGCAACCAAAGAAGAGCATCAACTGAACAGGTAACGGGAGCGTCTAGTATTTCAATACGAGCGTTCACCCACGCGCGTTTTGGGATACTCTGCGTATATTTTCTTACGCATGCTTCGATGTGAACAGCTAGCACTAATTCCGCCTATTTTCAAAGCGAGCGTCGTCTGAACTTAGCGTCAGTGATATTGCACAGATTATCTATATATATATAAAGGAATCCCTATTTCGCATGGTTACGCCATAACTTGAGAACGACTTCTTAAGTTTCCTAATGATGCATACAAGGTTCTTAAGGACAGAAAAGTCAAGAAAATTGCGCAGAAAATTGGGAAATCATTGAAAACCTAATGATTATATAATCTGCTCGTTTTGATAGTTTGCTTGAAGGCACGCACAGTAGAAAAAATATCTCAAGTACCAAAAGAGACAGGCACTCCTCTCCGCCATCTCTATACCAACAGCTTTGACAGCTAGCTATTTGAACATTTCTTAAGCATCCGTACTCTGTGATGGACCCTTCAAGAGAAACTGTAGTGTTGCCTAACTGTTATCTTTGTCAGTTAAATCTATAAATAAAAATGGAGGTTGAAAATACGTTTCTTTTGCTTAATTGACTTTTACTATTCTATCATTTTGAACTTGACAGGCACGCCGCAAATTTTATTATCATTTAACAGCGTTTACCGATGAAAAAAATATTGTTTTATTTGATTAGTAGTGCACAGTCGATTAGATTGGAGCTTTAATTCAGTTATCAGTTAGTTCAGTGAGTATTTGTTCAAAAATAAGTAACAAGGGTGAAAGTTAGTTCATCGCAATCACGCCTTATATTAAAATTGTCATTCTGCAATTAGACGTACCAACCTAGGTCGCAGAACTCGCAATGCTGCAAGTCAAAGATATGTCTATACGAAGAAGTCAAATTGACGAGCAGCGAGAAGCGAAAAATGAAGTTGAACAGATCGAAGGACTCAAATTCAACAGCGTAGGAGTGTCGCATTTATTCCCAATCCAGCTGAATTCAATTATGACGTGGCAATCGATTACACTTCGCAACAAATCGTTACTATTAGACCAATGAACGTTTTGAGTCTACATTGCAAGGCCTTCAGGTCTAAAAATAAAACCCCTGATGGATTACGTTGCGTCAGTGGAAAGATCAAATTGACTCCATCGGTACCACCACCAAGGCCTCAACATTCATTGGTTTCCAGAAATGGACCAGCTTTTTTTACATTTTTTGACTCTTATCAAGCAATACATTAACGGCTTCCAAATGACATTATTTGACGCAACAAAATTGATTCCACATAATTATATGCCTACTTCCAAGGTAAGTTGATGAGGGTATGACAGTGCTGCCAACGTATTTTGCCACATGGCGGTACAAAAACTTAGCTATACAATTACCTATATTCTATATATTTACCCTTTTATTTTTATTATTCATTATTCATTCCAGTTCATAGCTAAGACAGGACATCGCCTGTGGGGTCAGCTAGTAGCTAATATATATTGTTGACAATCCATGTATTATCAGAGCAGAGTAATCGTACATCGAGAAATCTTCAAAACATCTCTAATTTCTGAAATGGTTCGCCAATTTTTAATGAGACATTCTCACATTGGGTAAGGTACTCACTTACTTTAGTGCCTTGTGGAGAAAGGTCTGATTTTTCCTCGAAGCCTCAAGATAATAGTCTTTCATATAAGTCCTTGAGCCTTGAAGATGCATATTTTATGCTTTTTCAAGCGTCGAATCGCTTTCTCAACTGTATAATAACGTTACCTAGAACTTTTTTTATTCAACATTATCAGAAAAGCCTGACAGAACATGTTAGGTGCGAACAAATCTTTTTTTATTTTATTTGCTTGAAAGAATTATCTGAAAAATTTGGGGTTACCAACCAGCAACCTCTTGGTTCATGTTAAAAGGCAAATTCAGGACAAACCCATGTAAGTACACACTCAGAGCGAAATAGGTAGTATACAGTGTAGGCAGGCAGTCGTGGTAATTTTCTTTTAATGAAAAATAAAGTGCAAGTGCAGTACGATCATGTTACCGCGCCTGGGAAATTCAAGGTTCGTGTTTTCTCAGCCTACTATGCATCTATAAATCCGCCTGCCACAATTTGACAACGTCGCACAGCTAGCAGAGGTATAGGAAAACACCGTTTTTTGCTCCTAACACACCTTTTCAGGTTTTTCGAATTATTCTGAACAAGTAACTAGTAACTCTCCTCTATGGTTGATCGTTTTTGATTAAGTGTTTGAAAAATATTAAACACGGCAGTTTTCAATATTTTAAAACTGTTTTTGACGTTACCAAGTATCTAGGTAGAAGTCCCAACCTTCCCATGCAAGACCTCAAAAGGTCTTTCAGCTAAGTTTATTTTAAAGTAACGTTTGATCTTGTTTCGTAGGCTATTGGGAACGTTTTATTTTTACAGACTGTACATTCCTATATACCTACCCACTTCCAACCATTCATAAGATGCAAGGAAGCTATTCATTGAATCCCGCCAACTTCCCAGACTAGCATCCAGATATTAAAAATGAAAACAGTTTTCCCTTTGAACTGTCATCGTCGTAGCCAGAAATACCGACCATAATTTGCGCCCGAAAGCCTGACACACGTTTATTAAAGCATTTTGTCACAGATGAAAGGAGCTCGGTATTATTTACGTCGTTCTGAGTATAGTTTCGTTCCTTTTTAAACATCGTCAGCTCTTCGGAGGCTATATTTTGTGGAGATGTTAAGCTTTGGATATGAACGTCATTTAATACTCGTAGACGAGGAAGGGTTGTGTTGCCAGGCCTTCGGACCCAAAGTAGAGCTTTGGCTCTGCATTTTAAGATCCAGTGTTTCAAGTAATCTGGAGATATTTCAAACTATAAAGCACTGTTCTGACCAGCACGGCTTTGGCATCTCATCAGCAAGATCATGATTTCAATTATCTGTTTATTAGACAATTAAACCAATTACAAGACGTCCCTGATAAATGAGATGATTGTCATCTTCCGTCATAATAAGGCCACGAATAAAATGCAGACCCTGAACTTCAAAATAATATAATCATCAGACTAAAGCTCTGAGCAGTTTTCATTGTCTTAATATTTTTTACTGCTCCTCGCATATATATATCTTCCGAGGAATAGTCCACGAATCATGTTAAGAATCAGTTGGCTGATTGCAGCAGACGCTGTCATCTCAGATTTTACTTTCAACAGTTTATTCGTTCTATATTGTTTTCTATCAATATGTATATAATAATAATAATAATTAATGGGCTTTATTTCGTACCTAAGTAAAAGTACAAAAAAGGCGAAGTGTCGCTAAGATTAGCGTTTTTCAACTTAAGCTTAACCTTAGCAAAAAAAAAATATATATATACTTGAAGTTGAGTCATTAATTTTCAGATAATGATTGTAGAAGGAAGATAAACCAAAATATGTGTGTAAAAATAAAGAAAAAATTAAAAAAAAAATGTTACCTTGTTTTATAAAGTATCCTCCCGACAAGTATTTCAGTGCGGACCTGTATTTGATCGTGCGGTCTTGGAGCACCGGCATGCCCTCCCCTGTGAGGTCTTAAGTCACCTGATTCACGAGCCCTTTGTACTACATTAACAAAGGCACGAGGGGTTGGTTGCACTCGATTGGGAAACCGATCCGCATAAATCCGTGATGCCGCGTAAATAAGAATCATGTCCATAAGTTCAGCATTTTCGTAAACATGTGCCATTTTTGATTTCGTTTGAGCCACGCAACAGACACCACTATTCACTCACGCGTTACCGACTGACACTGACTGTATACAACTGAATAAAATAATTGTAAAAACATCGTTCCAAATTCTTTCGCTTTTTTATTTCCGATGCGATGAACCGATAAGGCGGATTATATCCGTTGTTGCCAAACACTAGCACATAATATTATTATTGAGACAAGGCGGTACTCAAACTTCCAAAGGGCTATAACTTTGTTACTTTAATTTTACCAGAAGAATGGTAAAGGAAAAAACATTTCTTCTGATCAGATCTACTCACTGTTAAAATAAATGACTCAACTTCGAAGTCACCCTATATATATATATATATATATATATATATATATATATATATATATATATTAAAACATTCCACCAACAAAAATATATCCATAATTCTCAATAATTACTAAATAATTAACAACACAAAAAAAAACAGAACAATTACTAGAATTGTCCATATTTCTAGCATTTTGTATTCATCATCAGACCTCGACTTGTAGTTTTAGTTTAAGCCTCTTTTTAAAATTAAATAATGTATAGTTTTGGAATGTAACAGGCAGATCATTATATAATTTAATAGCGTTGTAGCTGAATGATTTTTTGTAGACAGCCTTAGAATGTAATTGTATCACTAACATATTCCTATTTTTTGTATTAGTTGATTTATGTCACTACATCGTGTTAACTTATTATGCAAATATTGCGGTTGTTTGGTAGCTAAGACCTTATGTGTGAGTGTCAATAAGTGAAGCCTTTGCATGCCTTTAATCTGCAGAATAAATATGCGACTATATGATTATATATATATATATATATACAGGGTGACTTCGAAGTTGATTCATTTATTTTAACAGTGAGTAGATCTGATCAAAAGAAATGTTTTTTCCTTTACCATTTTTCTGGTAAAACTAAAGTAACAAAGTTATAGCCCTTTGGAAGTTTGAGTACCGCCCTGTCTCAATCATAATCTTATGTGCTCGTGTTTGGCAACAACAGATATAATCCGCCTTATCGGTTCATCGCATCGGAAACAAAAAAGCGAAAGAATTTGGAACGATGTTTTTACAATTATTTTATTCCATTGTATACAGTCAGTGTCAGTCGGTAACGCGTGAGTGAATAGTGGTGTCTGTTGCGTGGCTCAAACGAAATCAAAAATGGCACATGTTTATGCGGATCGGTTTCCCAATCGAGTGCAACCAACCCCTCGTGCCTTTGTTAATGTAGTACAACGGGCTCGTGAATCAGGTGACTTAAGACCTGACAGGCGACGGCATGCCGGTGCTCCAAGATCTCACGATCAAATACAGGTCCGCACTGAAATACTTGTCGGGAGGATACTTTATAAAACAAGGTAACACTTTTTTTTTAATTTTTTTTTATTTTTGCACACATATTTTGGTTTTTCTTCCTTCTACAATCATTATCTGAAAATTAATGACTCAACTTCAAAGTCACCCTGTGTATATATATAGTCATTGCCAAAGCCAACGACTAGTTGGGTACAAAATACAATTACTTGTTAATTGGGAAATTGGCAAAACGTTTAGGCTTAAATTGACTCTTTAGACGATAAAATCAAGCTTTCGGCATTCTCTATGGAGCCATCATCAGGATTCTGAAAACACAATTGTGATGCTAGCAAAGAAAACAGGGCAGATTTAAAATGTCAGACAACTTACTCGAGGGTGAGGTTGGAGCCACAAGGTGTTTCAGAAAGAACGTAGAGAAGATCGAACTTGTGTTCAATATAAAAACAAAAGGAACACAGGTCACTCTATGAATTATGGCAGTATTGAGGTTCTTGATAAAGAAAAAAGACTCTCAAAACGTTTATTTTTAGAAATGTCCCACATTTTCATGACAGATCATTGCATGAATAAAAAGGCTGATGTTAAGCAGCTCAGTGTCATTTATTCCTACCTGTTGAATTGTGAAAAGCTAGAACGGCTACATGTCCAAATTGATCCAACATCTTCACAAAATTAGAATACATTTTCTCACTCACATTTTTAATATAAACTCACATAACCCATCTTTTCAAGGTTGTATCAATATCACACATTCTTGCACTCATATGAACCACACACTCTTTTCCAAAACAAGTTATTCCAGCATTTTAGTAATTTTGGGTGGAGATTTATCGAGCGTCCCTCGTATACTTCATACCCAAAGTTGGACAGGGAGGTGTACATTTTCATGGTCCGTCGCGTCAATCACTTGTCATCTGTCGACGCTTTACCGTTCCGTGCCTTACCCCTCTCCACGTGTAGCGGTAGTAGAAGGTTAGGGACTGCATTTCGATTGTTTCAATAAAATGTCTCCCCACGTGTAATATTTTTAACTTGTTCGGCTGTACTGATATAATTTTTATTTTTTTTCTTAACTTTTAACGAAGGTATCTGTCGTTTTTCAACAAGCCCAATGTCCCCGTCCTTTTGTTTTTATACTGAACACAAGTTCGATCTTCTCTACGTTCTTTCTGGAACACCTTGTGGCTGTAACCTCACCGACGAGTAAGTTGTCTGACATTTTAAATCTGTCCTGTTTTTTTTTGCTAGCATCACAATTGTGTTTTCAGAATCCTGATGATGGCTCCATAGAGAATGCCGAAGGCTTGATTTTATCGTCAAAAGAGTCAACTTAAGCCTAAAAGCTTTGCCAATTTCCCAATTAACAAGTAATTGTATTTTATACCCTATATATATATTTCGATTTTTTAAGTATTTTAAGACGCACAAGATAGTATTTGCAACTATTGGAATATTGTAGTGGAAAATCACGATGACCTTCCAAGTGAATTGCAATTTGGAATTGCTTTCCTTATTGTATACGAAGGGCGGAATTTGTAGGTTGAGCTGTGTCATTTTTATGTTTTTTCTCGCCTTCGAAAACAAATCATCTATGCTGTTGTGACGAACGTTCAGGAGCCGTTGCTCCGTCATTGCCGATAACGATTGCACCATGTGCGTTCAAATACAGCCGTAATTCAAAGGACTAGGTTGAAGAAGTTTCAGCCCCTCCAATACCACCCAGAATGTGATCACTAACGAGATTTTGTGTCTCAATGGGTCATTAGAGGCAATCCAAGGACATCAAACGAAATTCAAGGAGATCCAAGACCATTTATGCCGATTTATTTTTTAAATGAAATCCTAGGAAATACACGGAAATTTGAAGAGATCCAAGGACGTCCACGAAGATCTAGGGATTTCCAGGAAGATCCAGGGATGCGCAAGGATTTCCAAGAAACTCCAAAGGAATCTGTACGGAAGAAAACTTTAGTTCTCAAAATTGGTCCTCGTTTTTTTAAATATTTCAATGGCTGATTAACACAGTAGCGGTATGGGTCGATTGTAAAAATAGGTTTTTTCCTAACTCGGTTGGTTGAATATGCCGTATGCCAAACTTCTGTCAAAATGGATAAAAAGGGTCATGGACAATTCTCATAGCTTGAAATCTAATCTCAGAGTCAGTCAGAGTGATGTGGGGAATTAGCTTCTCTCCATATTTCACAAAACAACAAACTTTGACAACATTTTCTAAATTTTGCCTAGAATAGATGAAACGAGTCATCCGGACGTTGTGAAACAACAGGAAAAATCATTCTTTTTAGTTCTTTAGAATTAATTTGTTAGAGCCCAATGGGGACACAATTTAACTTAATAATTTCGTAATTTCTGCCAGCGCGCAAACCCTACATATATCGTTTAGAAAGATACATTCTTTTGTTGTCTAAATTGGCACTAAGGTCTGTAAAACTTGATGAGGTAAAACGATGAGGCTTCGACGTGAATGAAACGCACGTACTTGAGAGACAAAAAGGTGATTTCGGTTTCAATATTATTTACAGCAGTTTCGCTTCATGGACGACCGGCTTTTACAGAACTGATCGCTTAAATCCCTTCAATGCTCGATATACAGGGTGTTAAAGAAGTATGTAGACAAACTTTAACCATCGAATCCTTGATCAATTTGGAGACTAAATGTTCATAAGAACATAGGTCCGTAACGGCTTTCTTTTCAAGCTAGGCACTCTCACTGAAGAAATACGAGTAATGGTCAAAATATTTCTATGAATAATGAAACGTATTTGTTGAACAGTTGGTATAACCTATGATAAATTCTGCATGTTTTACAAGTCGCTGAGGCTCAATATGAACGTGGATGAAAATAGTATTATCCTGTATTTTTGGAAAAAGAAATTATTCAGAAGGTCGACATTTTTGAACAGTAACATTCGAATAGAACAACAACAATAGAAAATATCGAACAGATTTTTTTACAATAAATGAGCAAAGTGGACGGGAATTATTTGAGAATATAAATTAATTCAAATGTTTTCGGATATGTCATAAGTGTGTAGATTATCGCAATGCTTAAATATTAAAAGCATCATCAAAAAATACTGGATAACATTATCCGTACTACGTACATAGAGGGTCTGAAAACAACTGTAAACCATGTGATATTCACCACAGGGCATACTTAATTAAAATAAAATACTTTCCATTCTTTTATATTTTTTTAGAACAATATCATCATTTCTTTTAGTGCTAATATGCTCGAGCTTGAAAACAAAGCCGTTGCGCACCCATGTTCATATGGAAATTTCGTCTTCAAATTGACCAAGGATTCGACGGTTAAAGTTTGTCTACATACTTTATTAACACTCTGTATAGGCGTGAAATATCCTTAAAGTAGAAGGTCACTGATAAGACCAAATAAAGACAAAACACTTACATCGTTCAGATGATGAAGACTTATGTGTTGTATCAAAGCGCGCTAACGTCAGCCTATATTTAAAACACAACGGACCACTTATCACGTAACTACAAAACCAGAGGGATAGCTATCGTTACATTGGGACTAACAATTTTTCACTTTGTGTTCATTTATAGTAGCTATGTTTGTTGTTTAACGTCAAGATACTTGAGCTATGTGCTATGGTTCTGATGTGATGTAACATCTGCTTTAGAGATGGCACTACGGAGGCCATTCGTAGTTTCTATGCTATAAGCTGTAAGTTCTATACTATAAATCGTTGCGTCATCACTCCATACGTGGCGCTCACATTTAGTTCGCGTAGCGTGGGCCTGCGACTAACTAGTACATAAGTGACAAGTATGGCGATCAAATATCCAAATCATTATTCTCCAAAGTGAGAATTCTGACAAACAGTTATGAATATAGACGATTCGTAAGAAATCGGATGCTTTATTTAAGAATGCGATAGATGTACCAAAAAAATTGAGAGGGATCAAAATTTCCTAATGTTTACGTCACTGGTATAGTCATGAAAGTATTTCTATGTAATGGCTATGACGTCAGTACTACATGTACAGAATGTCAATATCTTGATCCGCTCCCAAGATATAATAAGTTCCGATTTTAAAATTATAATTTTGACACATGTACCATTTTTTGACCTATGTTACGGTCTTCACATGATACGTTTTTCTCAACCGCCTTATATATTTTTACGTTTTGTTCAAGGTCCGATAAATACCTCACATCAAGATGGTGTTAATAATAATCAGAGGCCTTTATTTCACCTGGCAGGCATCAGCTATATAGCTGTTCTCACCGCCAACCTCCACCAAATGCCGAACAAAATTTACCCAGGGAAAAAATATTACAAATATGGGTACGTACGGGTTTTCATAAACAAATTTCAGCCCACACTCGTTTAGATGATTCACATCATTATAAGTTCAAGGCGAGTTCAAATCCATTCCACTTTGCTCTAAAAACAAATTATGGCATCATCTGGCTTTTTTGTGTTGAACTGCTCTAATCTGCATTCAGCCTCTTCTAGTTTTTTGTCGTTTCCCTTCTCATAAGTGCCAAATCCAATGACATACTAGAGGAAAAGACTGATTATTGAGATCTCCTCGAGTGAGACAAGCTTGAAACTACCACCAATCAGTTGGTCGGATTTCTTTTGTTCCTCATCATGTATGGAAAACGAGGTAGTAGCAGTAGCTCTCCATAGCGGGAAATATTTGGAGGCTGTACTTTGTGAGTACCTAAGATACACATAGAGAGCTGCACTTCCTACCTCTAAATTTATGGCTCAGCGTCTTCCCAACAGCGACTTGACCAAATGTGCTTGTACCAAATCTTCTTCTTCTTATGTGTTCGATATAGGAATGGGTCATAGAATTTACTGAATTTGGCCAGATTATTGATTTCTGCTCTTGTCAGTATGCCTACATATAACAAGCTATCATCCGAGAAGCTGCGGATAGGGTCTATCATGTAGCGAGACTATAAGTGTGTAACAAAATCATTTTTGGAACCAAAACTGGTCCCTGTGAAACATCGGTATTGACATTGTGGAACGCAGAGAGAAGCCATCCAATAAAAATTATCACTTCACTCACAATCAGTATGAACCAATGAATTTGAACAGATAGGAAAGAGCCAAGCATATGCGTTTACATTGCATAGCTTGTCGCAAATTTTGTTCAGTTTTACTGCACACTTTTGACTCATCTGTCTACCAATGCCTACTAGTGACAGCGTTGTATCAATATAATAATAACTCTTACTGGTGGAACAGCTAACTTTATTAGCTTGTGCCGCTCTCTGTAAACTATGTAAGAAGTAACATGTCTGAAAACCCTCAAACACCACAATTATCTCCAAACAGTCGCATATTTAAAAAATAACACCAAGTATACGAATTTGATAACAGAACTGTCAAAAAATTGACTTACGTCAAGTGCGCTTTCATCTGCGCTACGGTCTGTGATAATTAGAAGACAAACAAATAATTGACTGACTCGTTCTGCCTAGTCTGAATGCATTGGTATGAACGAACTTACGCAAAACTGGCAACAAAACCTAGCTTTTTACTCTCATGACCTGGCAATGATAGCCCGCTAGACTACTGTATATAAATAAATAAATTGGATATTTTATCTAATTCGGTTACATAATCACTACGTTCCTAACGAGGCTTAAAATGTTTTGTCCCTAAAAAAAACGAACTGTGTAAATGAATGTTAGCCGCTTTAACCTACAGCCCGTTTCCCATAATACCACCCTATCGATTTTAACAGAATTTCTTTCTATGATCTGCGAGTCTGGTCTTATCGTATATGGACTGCCATAATCATAACTATCAGATATTCATTGTCCCAGCGTCACCTGGCCATTTTGAAACGTGGAATGACTTTTTGGATAATAGAATGACTTTTGCCAATAAACTACGCTTGGAAGTCAATTAATAAGATAGATTCATCTGATACCAAGATTTTCTTTTTATTTCACAGGCTTGCATTATGTAAGCCTTGGGAAAAGTATTAAATTTTCACTTGCTACTGTCTTATATATTTTCACGTCTACGATATTTTTTTTTTCAAAACAATCGCCAGCTTTTTTTTTTGGTCCAAAGTGATTCAACTTTGAGCCTCCCACACTTTTAAGCAGTTTCCCCTGATGTTATAAAACCGCATGGGTAATGCCTAAACGGTATGAACGGTCACGCAAATTACTTAATACAGCCATAGCGGACTAAGTGGTCTATTTAATATTCATATCTGAAAAGTATCCTCGTTCGTTTTGTATGGTTAGGCCTCTGGCTTGTTACACTTGGACGTTTCCGTTATTAAGCGAAAAATATTTTAGTCGCTTACATGCTTCCTCATCAACGTTATATAACCAATCACTCAAATTATACAGAGTGTCTGCGAAAGGTTGGGAAATCTCGAAACTGGAGATACTACAGACCAAAATATGTGAAATGACCTAAACATACCTCAGTCCAAAAGTTGGTAGTTTGCGAGATGCAGTGTGTCAAAGTTACAATTTTATTTTCTATTTTTCCTTATTGCTTGAGAAATATTTCAGATTTTGGCATAAAACTCGCTATAGGGAGGTTTTCTAGTATAAGAAACAATAATCCGTTATTTGTTATGGCCTAACTTCTAGAGGGTGCCACTTACAGCACTATTTCGGGTAATAACTTATCGTAACTTTTTTGCGCTACCCCCTATACAACAGCGGACTAAGAAATCTTATTTCCCGGACTTCCACAACAAAAAACAATCACTTGTTGGAAGTGTCTTAAGCTAATAGTTTTAGAGATATTTGTTTTTGAAGCATAAGATCTTGCCAATCCGTACAATAACTGAATCATGTTTAACAACTCATTATCAACTTAAAATTATTCATGCTGCTTAAAGCAATATTATGACAAACATAGCAACGCTACTCAAATGTTATCCAAAACAACTTGATTATTATGTCATAAAAATGTTTTAATATCGTGGTACAAAAAGTACATTGGAACTTTTAAAAACAAATATCTCGGATACTATTAGCTTAAAACCCTTCTAACAAGTAAACTTTTTTGTTGTAGAAATACCAGAAAATAAAATTTTTTGGTCAGTTGTTGTATACAAGGTAGCACGAAAAAGCTAAGATAAGCTATTTACCGAAATAGTGCTGTAAGTGGCGCACTCTAGAACTTTGGCCATAAAAAATAACGTATTCTTGTTTCTCATACTAGAAAACCTCCTTATACCGAGTTTAATGCCAAAATCTGAAATACTTCTCAAGCAATAAGGAAAAATAGAAAATAAAATTGTAACTTTGACACCCTGTACCTCGCAATTTATCAACTTTTGGACAGAGGTATGTTTAGGTCATATTTTGGTCTGTAGTATCTCCAGTTTCGAGAGTTCCCAATCTCTAACAGACACCCTGAATATTATGTTATTATACGAGACACAACTCGAGACTAAGGGCCGATTTCACCAACATTAATATTATGGACCAATAGGAAAATACCTTATCGAAATTCAATTTGACGAAAGCTGTCAAAGGTCTCAAAATATCAGTGATTTCTATTAAAATGTTGAATAAAATCGTGAAAATTCGACTGTATTATAAACAAGACCACTTTTGGATTCCAACGTGATGCTTTTGTACAGAGAAAACAGGACAACTTTCATATAATTTGATTTATGTTATAGGTGTACATTTGACCATCAGTTATCCCCTCAGCGAATGGGAATGGGAGAAATAATAGGTCGATTTTTTAGCTGTTAAATTTCGCAGCAGGTTTGGTGGTTTGTTAATTCATGGCAATCTCGAAATTTGTTAAGTTCAATATACTGTGTGTATATGTGATCATTGTAGCAACACATACCTGTTGAATTGTGCGGATTTGCAAGAAAATAGAATGTAAAATGTATTCCTACCAATTCCTCATCTCTCTTTACATCACAATAGTAATCATTTGTTATAAATTCATGGGTTAATGAATTTCTTCAAAGCAATCAAAACAGTATGGTCGTCCCCATCCTAAAACGCCGATATGTGTAAAACATGTTAATCCCTACATCTCCGAGGTGCATAATGCAATTACTGTAGACATAGACCTAAAATGATTAGTAATTACTGAAAAATAAGAGCTAAGAAGAATTATAAATAGTGATAAAATATTGGTGGTTAAGGTTTTTGACTGGTGACTGGTGGGGATACAATATAGGGATTGCGACGATAGACAATACATTGATGTATCGAAAACATCGATGCATCGGGCGTAGAATATCGATCTTTACGCATCGATGGTTTCATGACGATCGATATCGAGAGGAATTATAAACATCCGTAACCGTATACCCCGAGTCTATCCTTAACTGTGCTACCATCTCTAAGCGAGGACTGGTAGCTTCGAAATTGAAACGCCAGAAAGCTATTTAGGTGTTTAGTAGTATTTGAATATTATCATTACAGACGAGCACTGAGCCACTGAGTGGCCACTGAGCACTGTAGTATTTTCTTCATTCTGTACTTCCCCAAGGGATAGAATAAGATAGACTGAAAACAGCGCGTTTAATGATTTTCAGTTCTCAGAGAAAGATTTTCCCCTGCCGGCCCTTGACATCGTTTCGAAATATGAAATTCTGGAAACGCTATAAAAACAAAAATAATACACAAAGCCTACTTACCTATTTCAGACAAAAACAAAAACAACTGCCACATAACGATTGTCACCTTGACATCATTCTATCTGTCAAAGTAGTGATGGGGCCTGCTGCACGGTATACGGTATCGATATTCGATGAAATATTTTTCTTTCTACCATGAATGCGTGGAAAAACAAAGAAGGAGAGATCTAAAATAAGGAGTTATTGAAGGCCTAAAATAGCCAGGCGCTAATAATTCCTGGCCGTATTTGAATATCTAAGCAGGCACAGTAAAACAAAAATAAGACTTAGAATTAATAAAGTTTATTTCGACAGTTGGCAGAGTTTTCTCCACTGGGACGAAGTGTTGACGGATCCCACAGAATTATGTGTCACTTGTCGATATGGTTAGTTTTAAAATATCAGGAGATAATCAGCTATTATTCAAAACAGTGTATATGTTGCATGATTCAAATAACGTCTAATATAAATATAACCCAGAATATGTACCTAGTCACTGAAAAAAAAATATTGCAAATTTCTAGTTTTTCTGCAGGTTTTGGGTTTGCTGGTAGCTCTACGACATATATTTGGGTATTTCTTAATCGCTGTGAATATAGTGTGGATGTTTGTTAAGTTCCTGAACAATGAAAAATATTCAACTTTATGGATGTATGGATATTAAAAAACCAGAATGGTTTTGTGGGAATATCAATCTAAGGTGCCATAATGGTTCTGATGAAGTAAATGAATGAATGTTTGGAAACGAGCAATATCTATGAACTTTCTGGTACAGCCAGTCATCAAGTAGGTGCTTAATGGCTATCTGCAAGAGGTTTATGAGAAAAAACACCCAGTAGATGATCTTGAATCAGTAAAATCGCATATCAATTAAAGAAAATAATATAAACATGAATAAAAAATCAACAATAGTAATTAAATCATGAATTTAATTCAAAAATCAAACATTTCTTAAAATTTTGACTGAATTATATGTAATTTCTTAATATTCAATAAGCTGATGATGTTTCAACTCATACTTTGACAGTATTTTGTTTACTACATTTCATAGCTATTGGTTGCTAAAATTTGTTGATTGGATCTTCAAGATCATTCGCTGTATTTGACGGGCTGTTACCCTATAGGTGGAGAATAACGGACTGTTGTTGGTCAAATTGGCCCTAAATCTACTTTTTTCAATTCCTGGTAGAGGCGGTATTTCCCTTCTGGAGGACATACGCATCCAAAGCTCCATCGAGTTAAAATTAGCAATAGAAGTCTTACAGGTCCGCCTGACAGACCTAGAACCCGACGGGTACATGAAGATGAGCTTAGAGGAGAAATGTCTGCAGGCTTCATTGATTAGTCTTATTGACCTTCACTGACTCGCATAAAATATACACCGCATAGTTAGCCGCCTCAGGTACTCCAGACATGTAATTAGTATTCCCAGCCGGGTGTTATCAGGTCCTTATACAAGATGCAAAGATTAGATGGTACTGACTGAGTCTTAGGCTCGATTTTACTATTGACCCGCGAAAATCATAACATGTGCTCGTTAAAAATAACCATAAGCCTCAAAATAAATACAGTAGCAATTATGAGGTTTCAGAAAATATTTAGCATTTTAAATGAATTTTAAATCTCATTAGTCACCACAAAGGATTTAAGTTTTGGCTATTGTTTTATATTTTCTGTTGTGCAGATTACGGTAAAAGAAACAAATCCTTAGAGGCGAGTTTCAGAATTAAAAAATTAAACTTTACAGCAAGTTGAACATTATAAGGTCTGACTATGAAGGTATTATTACGTTCTCTAACTTTCCGATGAAGCAGTTCCACCAACAATTTTTGAATATATGGAAAAAGTAATTTTTATACTTTGCCATCAAGAATGTACAAGGTATCCACTAAATATCCAGTCATGTCGAAAACTTGGCAACCACGCATTATTTAGAAAAAGGAAATGAATCGTGGCCTTAGAGCTCATTTGAAGGTCAACTTCGTAAATTCCAATAGCAATTACCACCTTTGAAAGTAAATTCGTATCAGTAAGTTCTTAGGAAAGCTTTAATAAATCATAAATGGGACTTATGCTAACCTCTAATGTGCCCAAGTTAACATTGTGAGTTGAAATAGAAAGCACGATTTTTGATAGCGGTTTCCTGATCAGGGCGCAGGAGTGTAGGTCAAGGACTCAAGCTGCTAATCTATATTGCAGAAATGTAACTTCTTTTAACAATATTCTAGAAACTCACAAGTAGCTCAAGATGGCGGTTAAAATCGCCGAAACGTTGTATTTTTAGTTTGACTGAATCCTAAGGATTTATAACTCGAATTGATATAAACGGTCAAGAATTTTCCGTAAATGAGGTCAAGTGGTCACAAGTAGGTAAATTAGTTGGTCGATGTGATGTCAAAGAACATAGCTGCTATTTGACCTGGCTTCCAAATAGCGTCTGAGGTCTAGGTCGTACATGAGGTTATGCCAAGCCAAGCAAAACAGATACATTGTAGTCCAGTTTCCGGAGCGTCCGTGTCCTTTTCAGACCTTACAATTTTACATACCGATTTGACCACTCATGATTGCATGCCCTTGAATATATCACCAACACCTCCGCCTAAGATGAGGTAGCAGATAACGTTTATAGACTCGATATTTGGACGCATCGAAGGCAGGTGTTTTGTTTATATTATGTCAAGTGGTGCCAAAGGAGCTTCCACGATTTCAGTTTGGGAGGGGGTAAAATGGAAAGTAAATTCTCAGCGTAACGTACTGAAGTATTATAATTATTTTACATTAAAAGCATGGACATATGCAGACATATGAATTTGTTTCAGTAATTTCTGTAGAAGATACATACACCTTTTTTTTTAATTTTGAATCTTACGAAATCAAAGTGTTAATAAAGCAAACCAAGCTCGAGCAACCTTCATATATTAAAACAAAAATGAAAAATGATATAATCTATCCCAGACTTTTCTACATAACAATGTCAAACAAAACAACAAAAAATACATCTTCATGAAAAAAATAACAATAACAAATATCTTACGACTTCTATAAAGTATAAAACTGAATGTAAATCAAAATAAAATTCTTAAACATGAGAAAAATACAAAAAATATTCATTGCATAACTATATTCATTAATTATTACATTAGCTTAGAAAGTGATTTGAACAGAATTTGAACAGACGTTTATATCAATCTGCTGGCCAATAAATAAAACCACTCCGCTTTTGAAGAAGCTTCGCGATCTTTCCAATTTGATATAATATTTAGTACCTCTACAATTTTCTCGAATTTGCTTTCAAATTAGAGCACAGAGTCATGTCTCTCGGTTCATCGTGTTTCGCACATACTATGAATTTGATATCCGTCTAGTTTTATTTTTAATACTGTATTTCTTTTAGCGGATGCTTTAAAGAACGCAATTACTTCCTTCATTATACCTACAGTATTTCTTACTGCTTGGACACTGCTACTTTTTGAAATCGAAAGATTCAAGGCATGATATGCGCATGGCCTTCTAAGAGCATTTGGCAAACATTTTTGCAATTCCATTACATTAGGTTACGCGTATCATTACCAATGCACACACATAGTTTTGAGTCTAAGTTATTGGTTTTAATGAAATGCTTGACTGTGTGTGCAAGAATTTGACCTGTGAGTTTGGGCTCCATTGTATCCTCATCAAAATTTGGGTAGCTTCTAACAAATCCCATGAAGTCCTCGTAAATATGTTTTTGATAACAATACCGCAATACGATTGGCATTTGTGATTTATGGATCATGTACATTTTGGCGTCCTAAAAAAATTATAGATTCTATTATAGGAGTCAATCATTGCCGATTTTCTGATACTTGCTTAATTCGCTCTGAATCTATTATATTTCTTATATCATTCTCTGGATTTTCGTAAATCTTTAAAAAGTTTGTAGCATCTGAAACTACTTCTTTATGATATATTAAGTCTCATGTGTCTCACAATCACCGGTTTTGCCATACAATTTCGAAGATCTCTTTAGTGGTACGGTAACAAGTTTTCCCAATTGAGTTAATTTATGTACTCCTCCTAATTCTGCAAAAACCACCCAATATTTACAGAAAAGCCCTTCTAGTTCCTTTCAATATGACAGCCAAGGAAATTTTTCAAAGTATTTTTTTGATAAGTAACATTTCACTTCTTTATTATTTTTCAAGTGTGTGGAATAGGGATATTTGAAAGAGTCATTAGGGATCATTGCACACCCCAATAAGCTATATTTTTCATGGGAAGACAAGCTGCTGCTGAAATTTACATATGGCGCAACATCAACAAAATTGGATCCTTTGCGTTTCGCACCCGATTGTTCAACACTTGGTTCAGCATACGGTGCAACATCAAGAAATTTTGAAGTTGAAGGCTCAGGTTGAATTGTAGGATTATCATCAGTTTTTTCCGGTAATTCTTGTGCCGGTGGATCAGACAGTTTGTTTTGTTTAGAAAGGAACCAATCGAAGGTATTCTGTTTCCTTTTACTCATTCTGACAACAGCAGCCGTCAGCCAGCACTAAAAGTTACACAAATATTGTCAAATAAGCGGCACTATTGGTTTCCACGCATTCACGTATCTCATAAAAAAGAACCTTTTCTGTTTGGAAAACAAGATTTCTTAAGTTCACGCAGTTTTCAAAAACTAAATATATAATTTGCCATCTCGGACGAACGAAATATACTGAAGTGCTTATACACAGGGACTTCCGAGAAAAAATGGACATAGATGAAATTATATTTAATTTCCAATTTTTCGTATGTGATTATTTAGACACGATTCTTTTATTGTATAAAAATAAAAATCAATCAAAAATTAAATTTTTGGCTTATACGTGGAAAATAAAAAATCAATAGAACATAGCGAATAGCGTTAATACCAACCAGATCAACAAAACTCCGCTTGTTCACTTCTCAGCCAAACTTTCTTGCGGACTCCGGACTGGTACAGAATTCAGGCCCGTATCGTCAGTCGTCCCTACAATTGTAGGGCGCGTTTATGGCCTCCTTGATTGTCATACTCTTTTCTCTCCTTCAAAAATTTCTAGATTACACTCGTCCCATGTCAGCGTCAGCGCTCTGCTATTGTTAAGATATGTTTTCCTTTTAAATTGTAGGAAATTTCAGGCTGAAAAAGCATGATAAAACTCAAAAGCAAGCACAATTTGATGCAAATAGATGTTTGTGAGGGGCCTCGGTTGGCCGCGTTGGTCAGAGCGTCGTGCTACTGATCAGCCGGCCGGCCGGGCCGCGAGTTCGAATCTCGCCTTCGCCATGGATGTTGTGACGTCGTGTGTTTGTCCATAATTAGAGAAATATAAGTAACACACATCTGTGGCAAATGGATAACTTCCAATGCCAAACAAAAAAAAAAAAGATGTTTGTGACATAACCTCAAAATAGAGCGCTGACACGGAGAAGGAGAAAACTATGACAATCAAGGAGGCCATAAACGCGCCCTACAATTGTAGGGACGACTGACGATACGGGCCTTAGACACTAGACTAGACCATAAAAGACTAGACTATACCTGCTCCAACAGAAAAAAGCGCACACAACTGCTGTTGGTGGGGGAGTAGTCGCTAGTCGCATGCGCACTGAGCGGGTTGGCGGTTCTTTCTTAAAGTTACAGATTTTTTTAAGACATTTACTTTATACCACCTTTTCAAAGACTGCTAGAGTTGTGGGAATGCCAGTCATTGGTGCCCTGGGAGAACTGTGGTACATTGTGATGCACGCCCTAACGCTGAAAACATGTTTTATAAGTTCCGCCTCTAATTACTATTGGCATTTCTAACAACCTGAATTATTCCCGTATTTTTCAGTCTATAACAAATATGAATATGGGATATAGAATTTTATGCTGATTATGGTAGTTGATATCTAAATTTATGAGGTTTGGCACTAAATCACCATTATCCAGGTTATATTAGAGGCAGCCGGTATACAACTTCTCCAGCCTCCTGGAACTTACGAGGAACCCTTTTTCGAGAAAACGTGTGATTGCCAAGTTTCCAGAGCGTCCGTTTCTATTTTGACTTTAATTCCAGACAACCTGGACTACATGTCCACCACAAGTTTATGTAGAAGTGGCTATCGGGACGTCAGCAAAGGGAAGTCACAGCTACTATACACAGCAACTATAGTCGGCACTGTCTCAAGTTCGCTAGGAAATAGCTAAGTTATTTCTATAAATATTGCAGCAGTATCCTTTTGGTGGTATCGATAAATTTACTGCTTGGTAATCATACATTGATATTGTTATTTTGATAGGATTAGAGCATTTGCTGGCATTTTTCGATCGAAGATCTTAAAAACCATCGGCCCTATGCGATAAAGAACAATTTAGTAGATAATTATATTCTTTATCGCTTTGCTTCTACAGAGGACTTTGTCCTATAACGAAACAAAAGACAATCTTCGGTCCTAGATTAACGATATCCAGAAGGCTGGTTGCGCATTTTCAGCAGGCTGCGACCACCACCAGTGCGATAAATAACGTTGTGATAAATGATGTGTATCACTGCACAGCCGACGGTCGACGGAAAACGCGCCCTAATTGGCCGACCTTAATTATACTTCGTGAGTTGTCCAACGGAAACGGCAGTAGGGAATATTAAAGATTACTATAAATAGAGGCGGTCTGTTTGCACTACTGCACCATAATCAATGCAATCATTGTGTTTTAATGAATTTATGTTGGGCCAGTATTAGACTAGGCGCAGCATTTACGTGCAGGGATTTACAAGTCCAGACGCATCCCGCGGTTGGGTGGGAAAGAAAAATTTTGCTAGCGACTTCCTCTATGACAAAAGAATAGAAGATTATCATTACCATTATCCAAATGCATGTTCAACTTTGATGGATGACCGAGCCTTGTCAGCTTCCTAGTCGTTTCTGCTTGTCGAAGTTTAGATCGCTAAAGCGGTAATAAGGTACCAGTGTGCACTTATTTCTTCAATTGCAGTAGCTACTAAAAAGAGCACGCACTATATGTTAAGAGCTAGGAAGCACCTCTCACTATCTAACCTGCTTATATTGTACAAGACCAAGAAAAGACCCGGGCAACGCTACCCACCAACACGAAATGTACCTCAAAGGTTAGATGCATCGCGAATGACTGAACGACAGCCTGAACTACTTGTTGGCAGGTCTGAGATGCTGCTGCTCTGACTGCTGTCCTATGAGCTAGTATGCTATATCAATCTTCTTCTTTTGAATTGGTTTCCAAATAAGCAATAAAATTTGAGGCATTCCATTTAAAAAATTACAACTTTGATATGTAGGTGTATAATTGTCAATATTTTAGAAATGTGCCCTCAAATGTCATGTATAACATGTCATAAATATATTTTCCTATAATGTATTTGTTCATGAGTAGTATTCCATCCACACATGGGTGGGCCACCCTATATATATATATATATATATATATATATATATATATATATATATATATATATATATATATATCAAAGCTAGAAGGTTGCTGATATATTGGGTTCCAAAAAGCTGCAGTATGACCCTACCACTGTCCCCTTCCGCAGTCCCGTCCTACGTCAAAACGTAGGTTAACCTATTTTATAAGCAATCCGCATCCGAAAAACCAAAAATGGCACATACCTAGAGCAATAACGTAGTTATAGATTGCATATGAGCGTCTTCAAGATCCTACTGATACTCCGCGAGTGTTCTCAGAACGTCTTTGTCGTTCTCGATGTTCTTTTCCATCAGAGCTGCATATGTTTGTTCGTATTGTAAAAAGCCGTCTGGTTGAACACAGATGAAGACCTAGACAGCCCGAATTGTTGCAAATTTGAGAAGAGGTAAACAAGCTTGTGTTTTTGAATCGACAACTTCAAGCTGGGTTTACAAACAAAATGTGTGTACCTGAAATGACTTACCAAATGAATGATGAGTGTTTTTGTTCAATTTCTTTTTAACGTCTTCGGTGTTCTGTCGACACAAATTAGCATTGATATTGCAAACGTAGTTGACTCGGAAAAGGAAAGTTCCAACAGCAGTGAGGCAATGTCGCTTTTATCATTCTCAATGATGCTTGACCTAGCATAGTGTTCATGGTTACAGGATTTCTGGATAAGTGGAATATGGAGTCAAATGTTTCGCCTAACTTCTACGACTTTACAGTGCCTCATATATGAACAGAGGACCGAGCTGGTACTGCATTTCTGACAACCTTCAATTCTTGAATTTCATAGTATTCGAGGTAACATACCGTACATGTAAAGTAGACCTGTACATTTAAAACATTCATTGAAGTTATATATTCACGTTTTTTTAACTATATTGCAGTAACGTAGTTTTTACACTAACATGGCCTGTGCCTGAAAATTTCAGTGTTTATATATACACAAAAAGCACTCTATTTCGTATACATAATAAATACATGTGTGTGTATCATATTTTTGTGCTCATACCTCCAAGAGTCATTGTTTTTTGTGTAAACAGGTTGGTGCTTAAATAACAAACAAGTAAGCAGATGTACATTAACATGCATCTACCGTAGAATATCTGTTACAGTTGCAACTGGTTGCAGCGACAGGTACGGACTTCAAGTTGACCGCTAATGTTCAGAGCAAGCACATTATCTTAATACAAACCCCTTTTTCTAGCGCAAGAAAACCTAATCAACGTTTTTTACTGAATGCGTTGGTCTTCTTTACAATAATTTGTAGACGCCGTACAATACATTACAATAATTTGTAGTTATAGATAAACATGATACCTATGCACAAAATCATACAATATAAAAGAAGGTATGACGGACCTATTCTTGGAAATGTATTTCTGTAAATTTTTTTGTTTCAGATATTCATTATTCCTTACCCTGGATACACGAATACCATTTGTACTCTTTGAATAACAAAAGTATTTACCACCACCATTCCTCACTTTGACGCTGTCATTATCACTTTTAATGATCAGTATTGACCTGTGGCGTTAACAACGCGCAAAATTAAGGGCGTAGTTCGTGAGCCCAGTAATACTGTACCTGTTGCTGCTGTCCACCAAACCCAATCAGTCTTACTAACGAGTAAGACAATATTTATCTTTCCGATCAGTAATAATGGCATCCACCATTCAAAAAACATTTTCTGGGTCTGATACATAAAAATCCCCATAATCAGTGGTGTTGCTGATGCTGCTAACTTCAGACTTGTGTCAAATCCGTCAAAAAGCTATAGCTAATACATGAGCTCAAAGGAATTCAAATTTTAAGAAACGAACTAATTTTCTGCATCGAGAAAAATCAAAGCTGGCATGGGTGGTAAGAAGTATTTCATTATAAATGAGAATGAAAAGTCAAACGCAGTGTTTGATTAAGCTGGAAGATAATCCAGTCCTGTTTAGTCTCAGACATTTTAATAAATTGTGAACTTAAGCTGGCGATATAACAGGAGTAATGACTCGATAAATTGTTGACTGTAACACATGGAAAGGGGTCCAACCCTTGTTTCAAATGGTGTAAAGGAGAGTTGCTATCTGGAGGATGAATTTTGCTGATTCTCTCACGGTTCCAGAAGATTCTGTAGAAGACCCACTAACTGCTAGAAAACGGGTTCACCTATCCTTTTTTGACTCAATATCATCCAATTCGTTGAAGAAATAATTTCGGGTTCGAGTATTTCCGCGACGCTGTAGAGCATCTTCATCTATTGTAGATGGTGACAAGGAACTACAATCAAAGTATATTGGCACATTTTATGCAGGTTTGAATAAGAAAGATACAAAAAGCAGGTTCCTCTCTTCAGACAATGGCGACAATAGATATAAGAACCCATGCTTGTCTATACAATAAAACTAAATGCATTGGCAGATATCTGCTATAGTAAACGTTAAGGCGCATACAGACATCGCGAGGCGTGCATCGCGAATGGTTCGTCTCGCATGCCTCAACCTGAGGCATACGACGGTACATTTATGCATGCGTCCCGAACGGCACATGGTCACGCTGAGCTCGCTAACAACCACGCACGGTATTCGTCAGTAGCAAAAATGCCTCCGGCAAGGCGAGAGGTACAGATTGTTGTGATATTTGAGGCCACGCGTCTTCTCGTTTACATTTATCATAATAATCAGAATACTTAGAGTCCCATAACACTCTGTTATTTACATAAAGTTGAACAAGTTCACGCAGTGATTCAGTATCGGTCTCCATGACGCATGAGCGCAGATCGTATGACGCGAGTGCTCACTGTGACCATACACGTCTACACAGGCCGAGGCATGCGAGACGAACCATTCTCGACGCACGCCTCGCGATGTCTGTATGCGCATCAACAACCAAACATGGGATATTAAGTTCTTATGTGTACTGAAGGCTTTACCGAGATTGTTTGTCATCCTGTGCGTAGTCGCTCTAGCGCTTGCAATGTGCGAGTTTGCGCAGGGAATCCAGGTTGATGTCACCTTTTTTCTAGAAAACAGATGTATTTTTCTTTTTCAGAAGATCTATTGTGGCTCCACTCCAAACCAATTCAAACCATCCTAAGGGACAGATATCAGAAAATCCCAAAAATCGTCAAGGCTTATAATTTTCAAATTTTTTTATGTGTGCCTTTAGGGCAAGATTTAACAGTACTAGATTTTCATTTATATATATATAGGTGAAAAATTAAAGCTTCCGTCTTTTGTTGGGTACTTCGACAAAATTTAAGCAAAGAGGACTCTTTATACTTTTTTAATTCTCTCTAGCTTTCAATGGACTTTGCCATCATCATCAGGAGCTGCAATTACAATGATAGCAGTAGCAACAAAAGTGTAAAATGAATTTAAATTGACTCAACTTACAGTAGTATGTGAGGATGTTGCTAATTGTTGTTTACGTATAGGATGAGGGAAACGTCCAGTAACATGGTGAGAGCTGTATACATGGTACAATGGTCAAAATTATATAAAATATGACAAGAACAAGTTAAAGACAGATTAAAAATTATTTAAAAACATTAGAGCATTACATCGTGAAGCCACTTGATGATTGCACAAAATGGTGGTCATGGAATAATGAGTGAGATGAACGTTTTGACAGAAGGCCGAAGGTTGTCAATGTCTGTGTTGAAAGATGGAACGAATTGTGGGCGTGTGCCAAAACGTTGCCAAATCACTTCAGATGATGTGATTTTCAGAATGTTATGTAAGAAATTGTTAATCCGACCAGAGGCAGTTGAATAAACTATATTTTAATTAATGGGAATTTAAATTAACAATTATTAATAAATCGTGAGAAGAGAATTATTAGATTTTGAGTGGAATGAAATTTACTGGTGGAATCGGCCAAAACACAGATTCTATTTATGGTTGTGAAGAGTCGAAATTTGGGGAGATATGTAAGTTCTCCAATTTTTCGCAGTTTAGCAAATATGAATAAATGACACTCAGTTGTTTAACATCTGTCTTTTTGTTGATACAGTTGCTATTCATGAAAATGTAGGACATTTCCAGGAATAAACGTTTGGAAAGGTGTTTTTCTTTATCAAGAACTTTGATACTTGAGTAATTCATAGAATGCCCTGTTGTGTTAACATGAGATGCTAGAGCGCATCTTTCAGGATGAAGCCTAGCATCACTATAAACTGCATTTTTTCAAAAATGAAAGACAAAGTCCCGCTGCTTGGCTTAACAAACACAGTCTACTCCATCAATTGCAACAACTGCAACCAAATATACATAGGTCAGACCTCCAGATCTCTTAAAGGAAGGATTACATCACACAAAAGTGATGCTAGGCTTCATCCTGAAAGATGCGCTCTAGCATCTCATGTTAACACAACAGGGCATTCTATGAATTACTCAAGTATCAAAGTTCTTGATGAAGAAAAACACCTTTCCAAACGTTTATTCCTGGAAATGTCCCACATTTTCATGAATAGCAACTGTATCAACAAAAAGACAGATGTTAAACAACTGAGTGTCATTTACTCATATTTGCTAAACTGCGAAAAATTGGAGAGCTTACATATCTCCCCAAATTTCGACTCTTCATAACCATAAATAGAATCTGTGTTTTGGCCGATTCCACCAGTAAATTTCATTCCACTCAAAATCTAATAATTCTCTTCTCACGATTTATTAATAATTGTTAATTTAAATTCCCATTAATTAAAATATAGTTTATTCAACTGCCTCTGGTCGGATTAACAATTTCTTACATAACCTTCTGAAAATCACATCATCTGAAGCGATTTGGCAACGTTTTGGCACACGCTCACAAGTCGTTCCATCTTTCAACACAGACTTTGACAACCTTCGGCCTTCTGTCAAAAGGTTCATCTCACTCATTATTCCATGACCACCATTTTGTGCAATCATGAAGTGGCTTCACGATCTAATGCTCTAATGTTTTTAAACAATTTTTAATCTGTCTTTAACTTGTTCTTGTCATATTTTATATAATTTTGACCATTGTTCCATGTATCCAGCTCTCACCATGTTACTGGACGTTTCCCTCATCCTATACGTAAACAACAATTAGCAATATCATCACATACGACTCAACTTATATATATATATATATATATATATATATATAAGTTGAGTCAATTTAAATTCATTTTACACTTTTGTTGCTACGGTTATCATTGTAATTGCAGCTCCTGATGATGATGGCAAAGTCCATAGAAAGCTAGAGAGAATTAAAAGAGTATAAAGAGTCCTCTTTGCTTAAATTTTGTCGAAGTACCCAACAAAAGGCGGAAGCTTTAATTTTTCACCTAACTGGTCTAGAC
Organism: Acanthoscelides obtectus; assembly: GCA_963669975.1. Taxonomy (NCBI): domain Eukaryota; kingdom Metazoa; phylum Arthropoda; class Insecta; order Coleoptera; family Chrysomelidae; genus Acanthoscelides; species Acanthoscelides obtectus. The sequence continues at coordinate 72,371,014 of CAVLJG010000005.1, forward strand.
GACAATGACCACGTCTCAAGTTATATATATATATATAACATCATACTCTCATACAACAGCTCTTTCTTTTTCGCAGGAAACTTCTGTATCTTTTATACCGATTTTGTTACTATATCTATAATTTTGTTACCTGTACTGTTAGCATGTATTTTAAACCGCTGGTGTTATACCGATAGGGTTTACCGTATTGGTAAAGGAATAAATACAAGTAAAACTGAAATGTCAACGATAAGTAAAATATTCTTACATCCACTGTCTGACAAAATGAAATTACTTGTTGTGATCACCAGCCGCATTCCCATTTAACGTCGCATGTCCCTTTTTTCAATAGCCTGCCTGGCGGAGTATTCTTAATACGGTTTTCGTCCGATTATTTCATGATGTGTGTAGAGATGACTTATTAATAAATAATAGTACAGCTATAAAATTATATGTGACTATTCCAAATGGTTGCTAGATAAACAATTGTATGACAGCAGCTGTCAGCAGTTTTTTCGGGTTTACCCGCGACAGAACTTGACAGCTGTTTTCACCAAAAATTACAATACCTTTGATAACAAGTGATTATGGTTTCCTAGGACACCAAAAATGACGCTAAACGATTTTTCTTCTTATCAATGATCTGGGATAAATAATGAATAATGACAGGGTAAATATATGGAATGTGGGTTGCCTAACGAAGTGTTTGTACCGCCATGTGGCTAGCAAAATACGTTGGCACTATCATTCCCCGTCAACTTACCTTGGAAGTAGGCATAAAATTATGTCTAATATTTTTTTACGCCAAATGACTTCATTTGAAAGCAATTATTGTATTGCTGGATATGAGTCAAAAAACATATAGAATCTGACCCATTTCCGGAAACCAATGAACGTTGTGGCTTTGGTGGTGGTACCGATAGAGTCAATTTGGCTTTTCCACTGGCGCAACATAATTCAGGAGCTTTATTTTTAAACTTGAAAGTCTTGGAATTTTGACACACAACGTTCATTTTTCCAAAAGCAACGATTTGTAGTGAACTATAGTCTATTGCCATATCATAATTGAATGCAGCTCGATTGGGATTAAATGCGGCACTTCTACGTTGTTGAATTTCAGTCCTTCGATCCCGTTCAACTTCATTTCTCGCTTCTCGTTGGTTATCAGTTTGACTTCTTTGTATATATTTTTGACTCGCAGCATTGCGAATTCTGCGCCCTAGGTTGGTACGTCTAATTGCTGACATTTCGAAGAATCGCGATTTTAATATAAGGCGTGATTGCGGTGAACCATTCCACCCTTGTTAATTATTTTTGAACAAATACTTCTCAAATAACTCACTGAACAAACCGAAAACCTGATAAAAGCCCTAATCAAATGGACTGTGCACTACTACTTGATTAAAGACATATTTTTTCATCGATAAGCACTGTTAGACGATAATATAAATTTGCGACGTTCGAGCTTTCAAGTTCAAAATGAGTAGTGAAAGTCAATTAAGCAAACGAAATGTATTTTCATCCGCCATTTTTATTTATAGAGCTAACTGACAAAGATAACAAATAGGCAACTCTGCAGTTTATTTTGAAGGGGGCCATCACAAAGTACGGATGGTAAAGCGACGAAAGTCCAGAAACGGAAGCACCGTGTTTTCATAAGCAATTTCCACTCACATAGCTAACATAGCTAACAATAGCTGTTGGTCTAAAGATGGTGTATAGGATTACCTACCTCTTTTGGTACTTGAGATATTTCTTTTGCTGCTCATGCTACATGCTCAAGTGTCCTGTCAAATGCGCGTAGCTCAAATAACCGTTTTCAATTATTTCCCAATTTTCTGCGCATTTTCATGATTTTTCTTTCTGTAAGAACCTTCTATACAGTATTAGGAAACTAAAAAAAAGGTTTAAATATATATATATATATATATTATTTATATGGATAACTTTTGTAGTATTTATTTTAAACAGTGCTAGTCGGCTTATGCAGTGAAAATGCATGTATAATAGGTAGTATGTTTTGTAAGATATGTGTATGCAGAATAATCTGTTACTCATGAACTAGTGTTGTCAAATACCATTTGGGCATCTAATTCTTTCCTGTGAAAAAAAAATCTAAAAGACACAATTCAAGGTGATATTTTTTCAACAAAAGACATTCGTGCAGGTGCGGATTCTTGTTGCCACCAGCACTCATGCTTTTTGTTAAAATATTACTTAGCAACCTGTTTTTTCGTGTTTTTTTTTTCGGGAAAATTAGATGCGGCTGGATTACAAAAAATCTTTACTTTTCTTGAAAACTAAATTTGCTGGAAAATGAGGTTACATGGAAATCGCAGGTTTTTTTAAAAGAAAAAGGGATAGGATTAAAAGTAATCAGCCTTTTCAGTCTTCCATAAAAGTGGAGTATTCACATACAGTTTCAGAGCTGAAGGAAAAATGCTCTTCAAGATGCCTAAAAATGATTTAATTGACAAAAAAATTGATACAATTGTTTTTTAGTCATCTATATGCATACAAGGATGAAAAGTATTTAGAATATTGCTACAAACAGGTAGTTGAAAAAAGGCGAAAAAAGGGAAGTGCCACCTTGAGTCTTTCTAAATTTCTTCCAGATGAACAATTTAATTTTGTCTGGGTCTAAAAATTTACTTTCCTGTCAGATCCAGATCCGCTGTTGCATGATTGTAAAACACATTATAAATATATCGGGAACGTCTAGGTGGGGCAGCGTTCGTGAATATGGTATTGACAGCTGAGGATATCGGCTGAAACAGATGCTTTGAAGCTTGCATCCAGAACAGATGTTTATTTTGGATGCAACACCCGCAATACAAAATCCAGCTGGTAGATTATATTCCCGAGTTTAAATTGCTCGGGAAATACTGAAATTACATATTAATCATCAGATGCTATTCGGCGTCTTAAGGTCAATGTACGAAAGACTCGATTAGCAAATCTCCCCGTTGATACAAGTTAATACGGATTCTAGAAGCTGCTAAAGCGAAGCTATTCGTAATGCTAGAACCTATATTTGTATGATGCAAAGGTTCGGCACAGGGTAACGTCACAATGCAACAGAACCTGATCTTTCTGAGCAGTGATCACCCAAATTATAGAAGACTTCTCAAAGAGTTACCTTTTGTCAGTGTCATGCCCGGAAGGAATGATTGTAATTAGCTCTAAGGCTAAGGCAACAGTACTTGACAAAATGTTTGCTGCAAATTGCAGTATAGACAAAGTTCTGTCGATACCAGGAGTTTCCTGTTTCCTTGGAGTTGCTCGATGCCGACCGTTCACGTACGTTTCAGGCTTCAGGCGAGCTTTAGCGATAAAAGAGTATGAAATATCTCAAATCGGGTGAAGTTTTTCTAGCTTATTTATACAGAATAGAAGACTTTTGCATGTTTTTTTATTGCATTAAAATGTGTGGTTAAGTGTCAAAACGTCCAAGTGGGTGTCCCGCAAGGATATTATGTAAAAAAGCTAAAAAAACATCCAAAATGTCATATTGCAGACTAGGTAGTTTTTAGGGTGCAGTAATTACTGTTTGCATGTATATGACTTGTAATTCGACAGCGCACAGTGAATATAATTGCAATGTGTGGCAGTATGTAAATATAAAATATAAGATTCCACATAAAGTTAATTACTTCACCAACCAGGGATTTTCTTTTCTGAGCTCTCATTTTTGAAATTCAGCAAATTCGCATATATAATTTCCAGAATGAATAAGAAAAAGTGGATGCGCAACTAATTTCTAGCTTTGAATAAATCTCAAGTGAGTGTATTTGAGACAAGAGAACAATGAAATCATCATCAACACATATTATTAGCACACAAATCTTCGCTATGCACCTATGCACTGCCGTTTGCTCCCAGCTATAGTATTACAGCTTACACTTCCAATACTGCCATCTCTGAAGCGGATGTTACATCACATCAGAGCTAAACATTGATAGTTGAAGCATCATGACGTTTAGACAACACGTATAGCTATAAAACGAGTTCACAGCAAGTGTACAGCATCAAGTGCTAAGTTGAAATGTCACAAAAAGCCTATAAAATGTCAAAAAAACTACCTAATGTCACTTTTCAAGAAACGTGCCGAAAATTCACGCAAGATTTGAATGAAATAAAAAATAGTTTTTCTGCATTAGGTTGTAATTCCTTTTACTAAATCACAAGGTCCATAGGACAGGGTTATATCACATTATACAGGGTGATCCGTAGAAAAATGGACATAGTGAAATGGTGGGTAGTATGGACCGAGGACATTCAATAATAAAAAAGTGCTCAATTATTTTTGCGGATATATGAGTGGTTTATTTGAACATGCCAAATCTTCAATATCACATATATCATATATCATCATATTGATCCTTTTTTTATTAAGGTAAAGCTAGTCGAGCGGTTAAAACATCAAGTGCTGTATTTTTTCAGTTTTCCTATATTTTATCAAAGTCATCACCTTTTAAAGACTATAGACAAAAAAGCCAATTAATGGTGCTTATTAATTAGCAAAATAGATTGTTTGCGATCCTCTTTCATTTTTTAGTGACAGAGTTTCATTTATCTAAATTTCCTAATTCTATTAAAATTTCAATTAACCAACTTGCCTCTATGAACATTTTTCGAAATATAGCTTAAAGTTGAGCTAATGATCTATTAAAAACTCAACATTCCGGGGAATAGTTTATTCTTTTATTTCTTTGTACAGCAAAGTAAATCGCAAAGTTTGATATTATGTGCCCAATCCACTTTTTTGGTATTTTTCTAATGATTTAGTTCTACTTACTGATGTTTGAAAATAAAAGAGTTCTGCTCAAAAGGAAACCGGAAAGACTAAAATTGAGTCAAAACTTTACAAAAATGCAATATGTAGTTTCTGCATTTTATTGTATGATCTACATATATATGTGTGCATTATATAACTAAATCTAATGTAGGGTTTTGATGAGAGAAAAGGCAACTGTGCTGAAAACGCATGTCCGGACATGTGTATCAGGTTTTAGATTTGTTTGTTGTTTTTTTTTTCTGTTTCCATCATATTTATGAGTTGGTCTGGAGAGTCAAATTCAGTACTTGCAACAAATATATTGTGGGTTGTGGAGAAAAAATGGAAAGGTAAATGATAACAAGCCGCTTTTTATTATTGTACGAACGATCGTTTATTAAACGACGTTGGCTATCCTGTACGATTTCACAGAATTGCACGTTACGCAATAACGGTTAAACTTTGTACTGAGGTATGTTTGGCTTAATGTGTTAGAAACTGGATCGATGTGTTTGAATAGGGTTTTCTCTAATCTGTCGGCGGAGTGCATTTTATGCGCATCTCACGGCAACACATTATCAGCACACCGAACACCAGTATATCGATAGCTGACTATGCGTGCCGTGCCCCTCAGCCGCAGGCAGAGGCAGTGCCACAGTGCCAGCTGCACAGGGCCTCATTATATTTTCTGCACTCCGATAACTTGTGTACTGCCCAGCAATCAATTATTTAAACAAACAGGTTCTATATGTAAACGACTGTATTATTTAATCAGAACAATACTAATAGTACACTACAAGTAAGCCGTTATTGGTCGAGCACTTTTATATACTGAGAGGAGCATAGCAGAAAGTGATATATTGTGCCTTCTCAAGCGAAATATGCATAGAATCTTAAACACTTCGATATATATCACACATTGGATTTCGAGATTTGAATGTTTTCATTGTAAAGGATCATTTACCATTACATATACACAAGTCAACAATCAGCAAACGCTTAGAAACTGCAGGCAGTCTGGTGTCAAACTGACATAAGTGCAATACAAACCAGTTTCGGCTTTCGGACTTGTTTATTTCGGTTTTAGACGGGTGTTTCGTGTTTCCATTAAGCTGCCATTAGAAGCCGTGTTTCAATACTTTTCAGATTATTGGATATCTCCAGAAGAGTAGTTACATGGCGAGGTAGACATAATATTAGATATTTCTCACTTGTTTTTAAATATTGCGGAATATAAGGTTTATATGGCAAAATGATATAATATATAATGATCACTAAATCATCAGCGAATGCTAAACGTTGATGTTTTTTATAATAAAGTAATCCTTCACTATTTATTTTCGCATCCCTTATAATCTTTTCAATATATAGGCTGAACAGGACTGATGAAAGTGGGTCTCCCTGCCTGAATTCTTCTCTAACTACTTCATTAATATCTTTATCAGTCTAATACGTCTTTCTTACGATTTATCTTATCGTATGCTTGTTTGTCAACGAATAGTGCAAATGTCGGCTTCATGTGCTCGTAGCTTTCTGCCTGTATCTCTCGTAGTACGAGGATTTGGTCTATTGTGCTTCTTCCATGTCTAAATCCTGTCCGATATTCCCCTGCGATGATTGAGTAGATTCTTCATGTACGATGCTAATACTTTATAGTCAATATTCATTAGTGCAATTCCTCTGTAATTCTGACATTTGCTCTTATTATATCGGGCATAGTATTGCGTCAATCCACCTTCTAGTATTTTTTCATATATCCAAATTTGGAGAACGACATTTTGAACACCTTCTTTAAATACAAAAACGCGCAGTGTGAGTTTGTATGTATGTATCAAAATTGTGTTCCCTATTTATAAGTGGATTTTTTGGGACGTTCAATAAACTTTCACACACCAGGGGAAGCGCTTAGACAGTTAGTGCTAAGTCCGTTTTTTTAATTTTTTGCATTTTACGACTACATTATCCAATAATGAAATAATACCTAAGAGCCAAAAATAACAAACTCAATGCATATTTACACCGCGTTTCGTCGCAATTTGCGTCTGGCTTTGCGGCGTTGTCAGATTTTTTAAGTAAGTCCCTTTTCTCTAAAAATCACCCCGTTTTGACCCCCATGTTATATGAAACCTTTTGCTTCTTTCAACGCCCTCTATCACCCAATTAGATAATGACTGTCATAACGTTTATACCCTGTATACTTTGGCAAAAAGCTACTACCATGCAACAAACTTGAATTTTCGATGCTTCCGGAATTGCTGATCAGTTTTGAGCGTAGTTGATTGGATTCAACACCCAAAAATCCTGTCAAATACACGGTGCAGGCTTGGGCGCGGTGAGCTGGAGCGTTGTCATGGTGGAGGTACCAAGTGTCATTTTTTTACTTTGGCGGCAGGTCTTTCATAGACCCTATGACTTTAGGCAGGCACTGTTCCGTATACCACTTAGCTGTGACTGTCTTCTGTGTGTCCAAAATGACACGCTTCACAATCCCGCTCGATTTGGAAATTTTTTTCTCAACGGATCGGGATTTCCTGACAGTTACGGGTGTGTCCTCATCATCAAAGACCCAGACTTTGTTTAGAGCCTTGGACGGCACATCGTAACAATAGAAATTGCCCCTTGTCAAACATTTTTAGGATCTTTCGGCACCAAGTCGTACGACGAGTCTTCTGCTCTTCCGTCAGACTATGCGGTACCCAGAGAGAACAAAGTTTCCTTACGTGTAAATGGTCATGCAGAATTGAATTGATTGCTGGTGCATGAATGTCTAAGTTCTCCTTTATCTGTTGGTATGTAACTCTCCGGTATTCGTGACGCATTTTCCTCACAGCAGTAATGTTTTCCTCTGTTACTGACGTAGTACGCGGTCTTCCTTCCCTCTCAGCATCCTCCAGAGTGAAATTGCCCATTTGGAATTCTCTGTACCACCTAAATATAGTCATACGATGAGGTCAATCTTTATTTAATGCAAGCGCCACTTCTTCTAAGCCCTGGTGAAGTTATACCGTAAAACTGATGCCGCGACCACAATGCCATAGTCTGCACTTTACACTGTCAATATGAATGAACAACGACATCAACAGACGTGCTGCTGGCGGCTACTATGCACTCATGGATATGTCTCAATATTCAGTAACATGCAGCCTCCTGCGTCAGATTGCAAAACATTTACAGCACCTTTTGTACTAGTCACCTTAAGAAGTAGTAAAGAAGCTTTATGCTGCTAATAAATTCTAGAATAATGCATTTTTGTAGGTGCAAATATCGCTGACTTGGAATTTAGTTATTGAGTGTAAGAGTGTGCGTATAAATATAATATCTTCGAGGGCAGCATGGACCCAGAATACATGAATTCCCGAAAAAGGCTTGACTATAAACAAATAAACTGTTTTCGTTAGCGATATTTGAGATTATCGGACTTCACCTAGCGGCACTGAGGTGCACATGAATCTTTATCTATTCATGTTCACAAATTTATAAATAAGACACATAATAATATAAATATTCGTGCAATTAGTGGCATGTGACACTATACCCAAATGAATATTAACATTGACACAATTTAAACCAAATGAAAATGAGAGGATTACATAGCAAACACATGTCATTGAACATTACATATAGTCTTGTCGATGTATCGTGCCTCATGGTTTGTACAAATTAGTTTACTTACGACGGTAGCGAGTCGATCGTTATACTAAATTATTCGGGCCTTTCCAATAACATCAGAGACAGTCAACAGAGCTATCAAAACAAATTAGTGATATATGATGTTGCCTGGCTACGAGCTGCCCTGACCGCAGGCAAAAAATGTCAAAGAAATCGGTAAAATGTCAACTTATGCACCATAATGTCAAAAGAACCTACATAATAAGGGCGTTCGACCAATGTAAGTCACCGTCCTAGACTTTCAGAGGTCTGTTGTTGAAAACAACCGACTATATCTTAAGTTATATTACATGACATAAATTTCGTAACCCAGCTCTATTCGATGGATTATTGCAATTATCAGTGGGATGCGTTTAAAATAACGTATATTACAATGTTTTTCCATTACTTTCAGTCGCTTTTGATTTTCGATTTTGTTAAAATTTCTTAAACTTTTTTTATGTGCATATACGGTTAATACTGCTCATAATATATAATCTAATCTAACTTATGTATTTTGTGGTTCAAGATTATTTCTCCTAATGCTTACATTTTTAATTTCTCTTAAAATACTTGAGTAACTCAAATGACATCCTGTGAATCGCCGCAAGGCGATATTCCCAAAAAAAGTTCTTTTAGAAATAAGTTCTAAAACGTTCGGTAACCAAGATACTGGATACTGTAATTTCGACGGCACTGATTAGACTGAATAAAGAATAAACATGGATACTGTTCAAATAACGCTATGGTGAAGTTGGACCACTGTATTAATACACTTTAAATAGTTTTCGATGTCATACTTCTCTAACTTCAGTGTATCACAGACGTATTGTAGAAGGGGTGGATGTTTTTTATACAGATTTTACCTCAAACATTTAAACCAATTTCTCACTGCAGAGTAGCTTGAGAGAAATTATTAAAGGAGGTAATTTAAGAAAAATTCAATACCTTATTTAAATACGCAATAAAGTCAGTGGCATGGAAAATAGTTACAAATTTCTTCTATAGTGGTCCAAAATTTCCCAATTTCTACGCCACTGGTGAGGTCTATGGAACGATATTTTTTCTGTAGCTTTGGATACCCAGCTAATACTACATGCACACAATTTCATTTCAATGCAATCCCAAGTGATATTTTTTTAGATTTCGAAATTATATCTTCATTATGTTGGTAAAGGGGCATGTTGGGACCCACCCATGTAAGGAAATGTTCGTATTACTGTTCTGTTAACATTATGCCCCAGTAATAGCGCCACTGTTTTCCGAATCACTTTGTTTTCCTTAATTTTTTCTCAATTCTGTAATAATTGTTAAAAGTTGTTATAACGGAGAGCGTCTAATCCACTGGAACCTGGTTCCGAGGTATTGATATGTTTTGTCGTAGTATAATCCAATAGGGGATTCTGCGGTTACGTATAGATTAGCACGTCAGACAAATTCTTTCTCAGCCTTGCAGGCCATACTCATCCTTTGGTCAATTTTTGTATGGCTTTTATGCATAAAATGTGGATTAGCATCAACGAGGCAGATTTGAATTGCCTCTATCAATGCGCGGCTGTCTGTGGGCTTATAGATACATAACTTTGACTTCAAATAACCCCATAAGGAGAAATTCAATAAAATTGAGTCACATGAGACAATTGTAATCATCTAAACGAGAGGGTCCACGAGCATGGCGTGATAAGTTGTTTTACAGGGTATGCCACAGCATGTGGCGCTACCTTGTGTAACCCGCATATTGTTCACATCAACACCATTCAATTTAGCCAGAAAGAAGCCCACAAACAGGTTCAGGCGGTCAGTTGTAATCACCGAATACGACCACAAAATGTCTCAAGCAATAATTGAATTGCTCTATGAGATCTAAAGAATGTGGCGCCATCTTCTTGGAATCACATGTGTCATCTTCATCAATATCATTCAATTTGCATTAACGAAATTCAGAGAAACTCATACGAAATTGTCAAGAAAAATATCCATTATAGAAAGCGCACGTGCAAACAAAAAGGAAGAGACCAATGTCTAACCCTATACTTGTGTACTTTACGATTCAATTAAACCTAATCTATTAAAGGAAAAATGTGTTCTATATTCAGTTAAAGTCTTGCGTTAATTTCGAGGCACCCTTTAACAGTCTAATAGCAGTAATTATCTTGTAATGAATCGGTGTCATTCTGTGCATGCTATATATTGTGAGGTGTATAGGGCGAAAACCTGGTGGTAATAAGTAAGGTTATGTGGAGTGTCAAAACTTTCCCCTCTACACGCATGTTCTGACATCATTACCAAGAGGGTGAAACTAAACACTTTAATGCTTATATTTTGGAAAAATGTCAATTAGTTTCTCGCCTTCAGAACAACATGTGCTACAATTTTCCATTCAGTGCAATGACATCAAAACGTAGGCTTTTTCAGAGACTGTTATGCACTATTTGGGCTATTCATGGGAGAACATTTCTTTAGATTACACCAATGAGCGCGTCCGTACACGGGAGTCTCACTTCTTTGGAACTATGGTGGAGTTATACTCCAGGCATGATGCTCATATTATACCTTTATACGTAACTCGCATAGGATGCCGAAGATGCAATAAACATGTATAAATAACCACGTTTCACATCACATCCGATAAGTTTTAACGGCAAACGTACAGGGAAATCTATAAGGTATGAAATATGTTTAACCGGTGTGCAGAATTACCGGGGTTGGAAGTATATTAATATACTAATATAAAAAAATGATACGTTCTCCAGACACTCTCTAATAAGAAACTATTCAAGAATGACTAGAACCCACTGAAACGCCCAAAAACCAAGTTTAAGCGATTTGTATTTTTTTTATCGTTTTTGGCTTTTTTTCTTCAAAGTCACTAAACCGATTTCCAAAATATATAAATATTTTTCGTCCTCGGTATAGTAGTAAATCATGTCAAAGTTGATCCAAATCCGAGTAGTAGTTTCGCCGCTGTAAGGGACCAATGATCAGTGGACACTCAGATCGTCAGACAGGCGAAAATAAGTGACATGGTTTGTCGTGATATACCTAAATATCATATGGTGTAGCATAAAAAAATAACATCTCATTTTCAAAAAATTTTTGTGGCGCGGAAGGTATAAAAGGTTCGGTTCAGAAGCTTTTCAAGTAAGTGGTTATGTATATTAGCTGTTTGAAATTATTTCACTCTTTTTGCAGGTTCCCTACTGTTGAGTTAGCTCATGCAGTAGTGATTCTAAAGTCGAAATCACGAAAGATGACGATTACGTCATCATTTTACTCTGAAGTAAAGACCAACGACAGTGATTTGTCAATATTTTTAACGAAGCTTTAGGTATTGTAGACAGAGACAAACATAATTTTATTGTCTAAACGAACAGTATTAAAAATATGTATGTATCCGACAAAGATAGACGATTTTTTCATGTGGCATGATCGATCACATTTGACAGATGAAAGGTCAGATTATGTTAGATCAGGTTAGGTTGTTTTCGAAAATTACTTTGGTCTTTGGTGATCCTGTTTTAAGGTGTGTTCTACTTATACCTGGTTTTTTAAACACAAACTCCTCACTAAAATTATTATTTAGGTAGGAACTAAATAATTCCCAACATAAATGAATCTTTTACGACTTTTCAATTCTAGTTTCGAGTGCTTGCTATGAAAGGAAAAACCCTTAACTCTCAATCGCAGGGCTTGATGCTATCCTTGTTGAATTTCTTTCAACAAGAAAAGGTTAATGGAGGACCTCTATTACCATTGTCAGCTGTTAAAGAGGTTTGTAATAATTAGAAATATGGTCATATGGATATGATTGCTAATTTATTCTATAAGATTTTTTAGAGGGTGGCTTGGGCACTAAATATTACTTTGTTCACTATTACAAGAATACAAAGACGATCATCATCATCTAATGATAATGTATGGAAAGAAGAGACCCAGAAAAAATCTAAAACAACAGATTTATCTGATGCAGTTAAGCATAGTATACGAGACACAGAGTATCAAATGAATTCTGAAAGCAATGATGATGAGCATGAGATGGTGGATTCCAAATTATTGCATTTTTTTTTCAGAAAAACATGTCACAATAGCAAATTTGAATGAAACGCTTAAAGAGAAAGAGCTTGCTTCTATCAGCAATAGCTCTTTGCGAAGAGTGCTGCCCACCATATGCTTTAAAGTATTGCTTTACTTCGCACCAAATTTTTGAGAAATTACAATGACTATTTAAATACTTCCTCGCATCAAATTGTTTTCATGGATGAAACATGGATATTTTCAAAAGGCAATCCAAAAATGTCTTAGCAAGATGAGTCAATAAAAAGTGTAAGGAAACCATTGGGCTTTCAGGGAAAGCGATTTATTGTGGTCCATGCATATTGTGGAAGCGAAAAGGGATTTGTTGATGGAGCAAGCCTGTTATTTTCCTCGCAGTCTAAATCTGCAGATTACCATGGTGATATGAACGGCGAGACATTCATTAAGTGGTTGAAAGAAAAACTCCTCTGCAGCTTGGAAGATCCATCAGTTATAATTATGGATATTGCACCCTATCACAGCATTTTATTGGAAAAGATTCCAAACACAAGTTCTTCAAAAAAAAGAGATCAGTGACTGGCTAGTTAAAAATAAAATTGAGTTTCAACCAAGATTAACTAAAGTAGAGTTACTGAATATAGTGCAAAGAAATCGTAAAGAAAATACATATTTAATAGATGAAATCATAAGAAGTTATGAACATGAAGTTCTTCCCCCTCCCCATACAAGTGTGAATTCAATGCCACCGAGTTAATATAGGCCAACGCTAAGCAGTATTACGATAGACATTTGGAAGATGTGGTCATAGTGATGAAAATGTTTTAGCTATGTGGAATGAAGCTCTGTCACAAATTACACCAGAAGCTTGGAAAAAATGTGTAAAACATACTCATGAGGTAATTTCAGAGTGGTACAAGAAAACTGTTATTCATGAAATAGAACCAGTGATAATCTCATTTGATTCAAATAGCGATACTGAATGTGACAGTAGCGATTAATTTCAATCTGAATTTGACCATAAGTAATGGAATGAAATATTTGTAAATGAAATTGTTCAGTTTATTTAATGAAATGTATAATTTTGTACTGTGTGTTGAAATAAATACTGTAGATACATGACATGAAATAGTGCAAAATTGAAAAATATTTTCATTTTTGTATGCTTTTTTGTGTTTGTAATGTTTTGTCAGATTCACTTAAATAAAACCATCTTCTCAGAATCAGCTGGTCACTATACTGAAGCTAATAGCCATATATTATTATAATTTTGGTAAGAATACTACGGATTCAACAATTCTAGACAAACAAAAAATGGGTTCAAAATACCCAATCATTGTAAACAGATACGCGAGGGAGTGCTAGTTTTTCTAAAATACATGAATACGCAATTTTACCGCCAATATTTAAAATGTAAATATGTGTACGGTTAATCATTTGAAACCGGGAAATAATCGCTCAAATAACCGAACTTTGGTCATATGGCCTGCCATCGTGACTTTATCATCGACGTACGCCTAGTGATGATTTCAGTACAATTTATGGTATAACATAATAGTCATCTTTCGTGATTTTGGCTGTAATGCCATAATTTATCAAAGAAGGCTGTAACAGTTACTGTCGAACTTTGTATCTCAAATCACCTTATTCGTTTGCCTGAAGGAGAGTTTCCTCCCTGTTTATCTTATCCGCTAGATCCGAACCGATTAAAAAGTTCCATAGCTGTCATCGCTCTCTATAGGACCGACCTCAGAACGTCTTTTTGCGGAGTTTTCGAAACCACTCGAGGCGGAGGCTTGGCAAAGTGACGAGGAACTTCAAAGATCCACCGTTAATCCCTTTTCTTGTGGAGTGCCGAGCGCGAGGCAAGAAACGAGAGTTAACATAATTATCCCTAGAGGATAGATTATGGTAATACGTCAAAGTGGCGGGCAAGTGGAACAGGGAACAGATGAAGTGAGGAAGGGTGACAGAATGTGCAATCAGACACTCACTTTGCAGCGACATTCATCATTAGTTACGCAATCCTCGGGTTTTATGTGCTACAGCTGAGCAAAGACGACTACAAGTATGGTACAAGTGCTGCAGTTATTACAGGGGATACCTTCACATTCGCTACTGTGGTATCACATCTAACAACAGGCAGAATGACGCTTCCAAGAAGGGGAATCGCATTGCAGTCCTTATTACGTAACTCAGTGGAACATTTTGCAGTGCAGTAGTGCACGGTCTTGGCTTAGACTATGATCAAAACTAATCTATGAGACCAAAAACTAGTATTTTCATAATTATGGGTCTCAACATTCTCCTATTTTTAACAGTTGTACCTACCTTTATTGCTCTTCTACTACATTTATATTTATTTATTTGCTTTGTTTTACCATGTCCATAGAAGATGAAGATGAATCAAAGGAAATGTCCATATTGACAATATGTCTTTGCATTACAATTCAGGAAAAATATTCTGTTTGCTCAATGCATAGCTAATCTCAGGAGTTTTCATAGGACCAGAAAGATGTAGGGTCACGAGACTTTTCCTAAACTGTTACCAAAACCAGATGAGAAAAGTCTTATTAAAAAAGGTTTATTTTGACCTTCCCATGTAAAAGTTTTTGCTTATTTTAGGTATTGTATTTAAACTTTTTTTGAATTAAGGTAAACATTGCTGGACTGGGCGTCTGCGGCACTTGATATACCTCATCGTCTTATGCTATGACTAATCCAAGCCTTCCGAAAACCAGTAGACGTTTCTAGATGTTCGGAAATCTTTTTATCTTTTTTGGCAATTAATGTTAACAATTCCCAGTAATTCCTCTATTGTCAGTCATCCCCTTCAAAATGATCCCAAAATAATTCTATATAATAATTCTTGTTTGGCCAAAAAACATTCAGCATCTATAAGTGTGCTGCCTAAAATCTTGGTTAAGACAACTTTCGATTCTTGTTTTGTCAAACTGAATCAAATTGGCTACACATCTCACATGTAAAGGAGAAATTTCATGTCTCCTCTTCAGAACTCTAAAACTATATAAATCGTTGCTGGTCAACCCGTTTTTTTTTTTTGTAGAAAACAGTAGACATGGCCAACAATACAATCTGTTTTTCTTGCAACCACATAATCAAGAGTTTTCAAAATACCAACTAAATTTAAAATATCGAAATACTTTTTTTATTCCTTTTAAAAATTATCTAAAATAAGTTGGTATTCCATTTTTAATGATCTCCTTTTTTTCTTCAAAATTATACAAGAAGAATGACTTTTCAAGTAGTTAATCGACTACGCAGCGACACTCATCCATGTTTAATTGCACGCACACTACAGCCGGCAACCAAAACGATTACTAACGAGTGAGAAGTGAGTAACCAAAACAAAAAATGGCGACAAGCCTACATAATAATCGCGGCGGCCCAAGCACTTGGGCGACCGCGATCAGACACAAGCCGGCACCGACTGTCCCCGACGGAAGTGTATCCATAAACGAAAACGGTAACAACGAAGTCGAGGCGATTCGGCTTCATCGCGTTCGCAAAATCTAGACAGTATTATAGGGTGCACTAGTTTCATGGGGCTAATCTGCTATTTACTGAATTACTAGTACGTATTGCTGGGTAAACAAATGAATGAAATTATTTCACAGTAGTCATAAATTATTTATTTTTAAGATTTTCAACTGTTACTAATGGTAACAATAGTTACATGGACGCTTCGCCACTGGTCACAATTTAAATAAATTTCATCATCTATCAGCAGTAGTTCCAGAATGTAAACAATAGTAATATAGAGTACAAAGTCAGAAACACAACAAGACATTATTAGAACAAACAAAAAGAAATTACCAAGAAACAATTATTAAACTCAGTAACCAAACTAAAGCTGTCCGGAAGACTGTATCAAAACTGACCGGAATTAAAGAACCAATAATATGAGTACGACTACCACAACTAATGAGAACATTTGTGCAGAGTTAAATCAGTTTTTCTGAAATACTTTAATGTTGCCAAAAAAAAATCCCAACAAATTCCAATCACAGTAATATCTCTAGTTCGAGCACAGCAGGTACACGGCATTTGATGTTGCTGTATCCGTTTACGAATAATTCAACTTATTAAAAAAACTATAAAATAAACAAAATCTCATCATAAATAATAGGTATCCTGAATCAAGTTATAAAGCTCTTGGTCATTAGGATAACACAGGGTAATTTCGTAGTCTGTCAAAGATTGGAAGGGAGTAATTAAAGACCAGTAAAGATAGATACCTTAAAATTTTTCAATAGTGGTCGAGTACTGTTACCTAGACAGACTGTTTTTTTTTTTTAGAGAATAATAATATATTGACAGAGAATCGACATGGTTTTCGAAATTGAAAGACTACGCCAACAGCAATTCAGCAATTTATAGCTTTTACGGAACTCTTGTTGAAATGATTGATGCCGATAAGTGCCCTGTTGGGGTCTTCAGCGATTTCAGCAGAGCATTGGACTGCATCAATCAGGAAGTTCTATTGCATAAAATATCAAAATAAGACATAAATCGTGCATCATAATATTGGATAGATTCTTTTTTATAAAATAGCTCTCAATTTGTACCGTCCAAACTTTTCGGAATGCGCCTATAAAATCCGACACTACTGACGTCACCGTAGGCGTTCCTCGATGCTAGGGCTAGGAACGATGCTATTTAGTCTACACTTAAAAATTACTGTTTCTCTGAAGGTAGATAAATGTGTTATCGAGTAATTGTGCTACTTTATAGAGAGATTGGGGAGTTTTGTCCACCAACAAGTGGTTAAGTGCAATCTTATCTTCTCAAACTCAGATGTCCTGACATCCTGAAAAAATACTAACTTCAAATATCACTTTTAATGGCTCAAAAATATCGATTGACACTGGGCTTATATCTTGATACAGTGATATTGTGTATATATTGCCTCAAATTTAAACTCCCAATCATATCTCATGAGAAATTTACGAGCGGCCTTTATTAAAGCTCACCTTCTGTTTATTATGCTCAAGTTGAGATACGACTGAGGTATGCCCAATGCTTTTGGGGTTTGTCCACAAATGCCCATCAACTATGGCAGAATGTTTGGCCCAAAAAAGTAGTTAGTTGTACTCGTATGGTCAGTGATAACCATTCTTGGAGCATGTTGAGGTTTTAGGTTCACCATCATTACTTTTATACGAAATAGCTGTGTATACTTTTATTAACAAAAATATGTTAGCAAATTAATGATTTTAACTCGTATTCGACCAGACAAGCTGGGGACTCAAGTCTGATTTTTAACAAGTACAAGGTCAGAGTAAGATCTCCTGAAATACTGAGTCCACGCATTCTCAATACGCTAACGAACCACATTGAACAGTGTAAATCTAAAGAATTTCTTGTAAGTAAATATACTGAGTGAAAAAAAAAATATTTTGGCATATATGTTCAGTGTCCCTTACTAGTGAAATTATTAAGTTTTCAACTTGATTTGTCAATTGACTGCAGATGCTAGTTCAATAATGCGTTGAGGAGCCACGATTTCTATCTGCTGAGGTATCTCATTCCAGGCCACTGCAACTTCGTGAGTAAGAGCTCCTAAAGCCTGTGGAGGGTGTTGCAAATTCAAGACCCTGCGACCTATCATGTCCCAGACATGTTCAATTGGAGATAGGTCAGGTGATCATGGTGACCAACGTCAACAGTTCATGCGATGTTGATCCATGAAGGCTAACGATGCTCTGGCAACATGAGGTCTGGCATTATCTTGCTGAAAAATCGGGTTTTGGATGGTGTACAGGTGTGGAATAGGATGAATACTTCCTGAATATAGCGTCGAGCTGTCGCCTCCGATGAAAATTAGTGGTGATCTGCTACAATAAGCAATAGCACCCCATACCATAACTCCACGGTGAGGTGAACGTGATGTGACGCCCTCTGTCAAATTGTGGGTCACGTCTTTCATCACGTCACTTCCTGACTCTTGCCCGACCATCGTGCATCTCCAGACAGAAGCGAGTTTCGTCACTAAACACCACCTGTATTCCATTCGTGGTCCCAAAGAATTCTTACTCTACACCAGAGCAAACGGTTACGCTGATTTTCAGCTGTGAGAGATAGCACCCAATGTGGAAGATCAGGAAAAAGGTCACACTGTCGTATTTGGCGATATACCGTACGCATGCCAACCATCCTTCCATGCTCTTCAAACCAGTGATTAGCAATGGCTTGAGTATTACTGAATCTGTCTTTTAGAGCCAGAAGTCTTAACCGGCGATCTTGTCGCCCTGTGGTCCCTTTGAAACGTCCCGAACCCCTCGCTCGCTGTCCTTGGCCTTCCTGAGCCACGCTCGTTCCACTCTCAAAGTCACTTAGCTGCATATTCTGCGCCCTCTAGATATTTTGAGCAATCACAAAAAGGCTGCTCAATAAGCTACACGAAACTTAACATTTTACTGACACTGTAAATGTACGAACACTGAATACTTCTTCATCACCAAACAAACTTGACAGAAAAACCTGACCATTCTATCACTTGCAGTTCAGGGCAAGATAAATACGTGTTTACCTTTTTTGTGACTTATTATATTTTGAGTTTATTATTATATGATTTATGTATCTATTTGTTTGCTTTGTTTGTTGTATAAATATATCTATTTGTGTTGTTTTATTAGTTTTTACTCTGACTCTATACATGTATCGTAATGTCTCTCAGTATAATAAAGAATCTGAATTTGAATTGGATGGTATGTTATTACCGTAATATACTCTTCTTCTTTAAACAACTGAGAGTGTGAAAAAAACTCTTAAAATTCATTTCATCCCGGATTACGGGCGGGAGAGTATTCCCAATTTCCATTTTCATTTAATTTTGTACATGGTAAAGTAATCCGGGGTGAGCTATCTATTTTAAACAGCTTTCGTTTCGGTTAAGTATGCCCAAAAATTGCTGGATTTGCATTTTTATTTGAAACTAATTAAAAACCAAATAACCTTTCCAGACTAATCCGATTATGGAATCGTTTAAATTAATTTTTTAATTGGCTTCGTGAAAACTGGACACTGCCAGTTTTGAACCATTGTAGATAGGGGGAAATATGTAGGGCATACTATTTTTTATAGATGTGTAAAATTCACGTCCTCAAACTATAACAAAAGGGTAATTCAGAAGTCAAAAGTGTAATGAAAATTAATATGAGCTACTCTTAAACCTCCCTGACAGTATGGTGTTCGTGACGATTTTAGTAAAGTGCCGTCCGTTGCTAAGGTTGTTAAGAGCATAGTTCGGCGACTTGAGATATGCGCTGCAATATATTCCCAATGTTTCTTTGATCTAGTACTCTGCTGTAGGTCACTGACATGGCACAGATATTATGTAAAAAACCTATAAAACGTCAAAAAAACCTATAAAGGGTCATCTTGTAGACTAGGTAGTATTTAGGGTGCAAACAATCATTCCATGTTTGCTCACTAGGATCGTTGTGAGCGTCCATCTGTGGAGGAATGGCTCAACCACACCACTACACGCATTGTTGGTTTCATATGTTTTGTGAAGCCGAGTAGCCTATAGCTTTCATCTCTGAGGAGAAAGTTAGTTCAATAGTAAGATCGCACCTGGGTGATTGTGTTTATTGGTCTGTATGTGGATAAAATCAGTGATATTTGCTGTGTGGGAAAATCATTAGTGGATATGCTGCAAATGAAATATATCTATTAGCTGTGCCTGACGGGTTATTTATATGTTGTCCTTTCTGAAGACAGGTGATGTTATGTTCAAAGTTATAAATTACGATTTTTTACGTTTTTAAAAACTATGAAGAATTACGGGAAATCACCATACCCTATGACTTGTAATTCGACGGTGTACAGTAAATATAATTATTTCTTATCTCTCTCATTTTTTAAACTCTTCAAATTTGCATATGTAATTTCCAGAATGCATAAGAAAAAGTGAATGCTCAACTAATTTCTAGCTTTGAATCTCAAGTAAGTGTATTTGAGACAAGAATCCAATGGAATTATCAGCAACACATATTATTAGCACACAAATCCTCACTATGCACCTATGCATTGCCGTTACCTCCAGTAATCACATCAGAGACAAACATTGATAACGCCTCATGACGTTTAATCAACACGTACAACTACAAAACGAGTTTACAGCGTGTCCATCAGCTAAGTTAACATCTTGTAGAAAAGCCTACATAATGTCACAAAAAACAATATAACGTCAAAAACATCGACATAATATCACTTATCAAGATACGTAATACTCGTGCGGCTATCACCGAACCCTGACTGAAAGTTTCGTAATAGACCTGTATGATAAAAAATCACGTCACATATGCCTAGTGACCGCCTACAACAGAATATTACGGAATGAACAGCATATTCCTCGTTGGCTCACAAAAGGAAAGACACACCTAATACTCATAAATAAAAGTGCAGATCAATCTAAAACTACAGACCTACCTCGTGTCTCAATAATATATACAAAATCCTAACAAAATAAGTCATTTGCTTTTATCGACGATCTCAAATTAATAGCCAAGAATGATAGAGAACTGGCCAAGCAACTTCAGCTAGTAAAGCAGTTTAGTGATGACATTAAAATGGAGTTCGGTCTAGACAAGTGCGCCAAGGCGACTTTCCTTAGAGGCAAAATGACAACGAGCCAAAATATCATCCTCGATAATGCTATAAACCATAAAATCTTTAGAACAG
>CAVLJG010000005.1:72992658-73415158 GCA_963669975.1 Acanthoscelides obtectus
CAAATAAAATCCATCATCTTGGACGATCAAGACAAATCTAGAGAAACTTCATATGCCAAAATCATCAAGCCGCTTGAGCTGTGATCCGTGAAATAGGAATACAAAACTGTTTTTTTTACTAAATTGAATAGCACTCAATATTCAATCACCGGCACCCCCATCCCTGACCCGTGAATCTTGCCACTTTGTTTTCCCAATTTTTTAAAAAACATTTACAGTACGTCAAAAATAAACTATTTATTTTTTTTAAGATTTTACTTCAATTAAGGTTATGTTTACGATAAAAAGCCATGTTCCAACATAATAGTTCAGAACCAGTTTTGAACAGCAGTTACCTCAACTATGCGCAGAAAGATAATTCGGCATTGGTTCTGGACTAGTTCGAAACTACATGTTGGCACAAAACTAAACATTATTGAATTGTATAAGCACTTGGAGCAGAAAAACAAACAAATACTTACTAGTTATGTAGAGCACAAAAACCGCGTATCCGAGGTGCATAAGAGCAAGAGCCATCTTACACCTGTGAGTGGTGTCAGTGTTGAAGGGTATTTCATAGTAAACCGGTAGGAAATCGTAGCAAGTGGCATTTTGTAGATACTCAAAAGGCTGCAACTCGTTCAAACTTTGTTGCGCTGAGTAATGATTGGCTGCACCCACCGCAAAGTACAGGAAACACAGGGTGATAACATATCGGTTGCAAAAACGTTTTGTTGTTTCCACTAACTTCTTTGGAACGAAGTTCTCTGTAAATTTGTTCATGCTTTGTGACCTGTTATCAATTGTATACAAATATCTGTCCCCCATAAGCAATTCTGTTATACCGTTGCATAAATAGACACAGCATGAGTGGAAGCAGTCCTCTGCATTTGTAGGTGGTAGTTGATAGTGTTGCGAAGAATGTACTTTTCATACCCTCTTGTTTGCTTTCCGTTTGTGTGTCTCCACGCGAGTACCCGAGTAGCACCATAAGAACATTTTAGGTTTATTTGAGGTTTGAAATAGACTTATTGTGGTAAATAACAAGTAATGGATTTGAAATTACTATTTTTGAGTTAACGGTTTCCAGGTTTGCAATATTTTACTGTTTCGCATTGTACAGTTTACACAAATTTCGAGGTGACTGAGTATTTTAGGACTATGTTATGTTAACATATAACGATACAGTCGAGCGCACAAGTATTTATCTACTTTGACAGTCAAAAATGACCATTTACTTTTTATCATTTTATAGTTACAGATACGTGCCAGATTTAATACATACAAAAAATTGTTGGCCTACTGTCTGTTATATGTTGACGTAAAATTAAAGGTTTACATTCCCCTTGACATTGTCTGGTTTCTGGACAACCAATACTAGCGTACATCAGACAGTGACTAATGGGCAAAGGTCCTACGGACCCCCCAGACAAACAAATGACGAATAGTAGATTTACATTCAATAATAGTAATTTGTTGGTGTTACTAAACAAATATGTATATACACGTCAAAAGAGTACATGTCAAACAGACGAGCCTGTCTTGAGGGGCATTTAGAAAACAATTAAAATTCATACAGACAAAGCGCAAAAGGGAAACACGTAAAATAGATAAGGACATTGACAAAGCCGAAAATGTGGGAGAGTATAAAACATATAAACACAGAAGCGAAAAAATGGGACAGAGTAGAATAAATATGAACATTAACACATGCGGAAACGCAGGTAGTCTCTGAGTTTCTTGTGGAAAGCTTCAATACTCAATTAGACAGGCAACATGTTCAAGTTTTTCACCCGCTTCTGTATCTGCCAAGGCGATGGCTATTAGGGCAAATATTATATCTGTTGGGAATTTCATAACAGTGAAAGTCACTGTGAGTGGAGAAGAGACTACAATTGCCTCTCACTCACAACAAGCAACTCAAAATATAAGTGCATGATAGAGTCAGTATTCCCCATTTAACGAGTTCAGCCTTGCAGGTATCTCTATATTTCAAGTCTGACATGTAACGGATCATCGCCTTTGCATGCTAAAAACTTTTTGCATGTGTGAAGAGTGTCCCCTCTTCAAAATTGCGTAGGTCTATTTTGGAGTAACTGGTCAATAACACCTTGTCAGATACTACGCTTTTAGATTACAAATGAGGTAGGTAACTCTAGACAAACCATCTACAACAGAACGAGCATGTACCTCCCAAATCAGTGTGCAGTATGTAATGAGCTATTCTTGACGAGGTTATTTAGACATACATCAGACCTTAACAAAGTGGTGTAATCAGCATACAAAAAAATGCAATATTGAGCGTCTCCGACGAGCTATTAGATATATCATTGATATATATAATAAACACAGCAGTGGTCCAGGAATGGATCCTATAGGAACTCCGTGGACTGTTGGTTTGGTGTTGGAAGTACAGACATTAAAACACACTAGTTGTACGCTGTCAGATAGATATGATAATAATAATAATAATAATAATAATAAACTTCCTAATTCGCCAAACACCAACCAATAAACCTACATTTATATAAAAAAAAGAGTTTGGTGACGGGCAGCGCTGATGTTGACACGCATCTGTTCTTCCACTTAACCCTGTTAAATCGTATTACATTCACCCGAACGCATAATGCAAATTATTATAAAGGCCAAACAGACCTTAATCTGTGACTGGTCTAAAAAAAGTCTCTTGCACGTTGACGAGTGCTTATTTTATTCACGAGTGAATTCAGTAAATTTCTTGATGCTTCCTAGTGTTGCAATCCAAGCTGTTGCAGAGCTGTCTAGAATTTAAAATATTTTTTGTGCTCACCATGACAATCACATGATCATTCTTACCTTATAGTCTAACCATACTAGGAAATTTCCCCGAAATAATTGTATAGTCTAGTTTTATTGGTGCAAGTTGTTCAAGGGGGTATTTAAAACAAGAACGTATAAAATGGGTACACCAATTTTTGTGGGAAAAACTTTTTATTTGACAACAAAGAATAGGAAAACGTGTTTTTTGGGATTCAATCAAAAGTGTCTACAGGAACGATAAAACTTTTTACATAAGATTTTTAGGTATTTATGAGACCTACAAACATAAGGCTACACGTAAAAAGATCCGACTAATCGCAAAAATGATATGGCCGAAAAACGAGGCAAAATGCAGGTTTTGGCACGTGTTGGTAATGCGACGATAATTTCATGCAACTACTAGAAATTCCTTAAGTTCGTAGGAATCATACTTCTTAATAACAACAACATTGGAGTATATTGGTCAAGTAGTGTTTTGAGAGTTTCTAATTGTTTATCCCAAAATACATGTTTTCCGGCCATCACTACTAGTTTATTGAGCAATATACAGGGTACGTTCTAAGAACATTTAATAGCAAAATACAGTGTTTACCTTGCTGATATGACCCTCAAACCATTCTGAAATATTAATGATATTTTTATGCATAAAAATGTATGAACTACGTTTTTTCTTCTAAATAAATTCAAACATCTCCTATTTGTGAGTAATTGAACAAATACGTTACGATATTCGAGAAACATAGGTTACTACAGTATATTCAGATAAGAGATAGACCGGACATAAACAAGACCACGTGATCATCGAACGCTGTAACATTCGGCAGGGACGTATTAAGAGTCACGCAGTACATATTTTAGATAGTAGATGCTGCTTTGCGTAACTTTGTAGTAAATTAGCACAATTCGATGTGTATACGATTGGTGATGGATATAGGATTATGTGGGGGTGGGGTAAGAAATATATAATGATGTAAATATACATAAGGGTTTCAAAATTTTCGCTTCGATTTCCAGCTTCGGATGCCGCCTGATGTTCGGTGAAATACAGTCGAATATAATCTCAAAATGGCGTTTAAATTAGCCTAAATTAAAAATAATCGCATATCTCTTAAAATTGCTTTTAGAATATTGATTAGTGTATTTTTTGATTGCTAGGTAAATATGTAACCAAATTAAAACGTTCAAAACGTAAAAAAATGTGCATGGTTGAACATTGTCAGAAAGTAGATTCTTGAATAGGTTTTGCCAAAATGGGTTCAAAAATGTCAATAATTAATTAAAAAATACAGTAGCTTTATAATTACTTATTACTTACCGAATTTGATGAACGACATCTTTTATTGGAAATATGAGCTTGATGAGCTTTCATCATCGCTACTGCCTGAAGCACCAACGTCAATAATGAATGTCTCGACTTGTTCCTCTAAAATATTGTCCAGTTCCCATATTCTCTTGTCAACTTTGTCTTTCACGTGCTTAATACAGTTTTCCCTTTTTTGCGCTGTTATTAATTCTAGTGCTTCTTTGAAAAGTCCTTTGAGGTCACAAAATTTAAAAGTTGTATTGTGCTTAGCTATATAATTTTTAACCTCTGCCCATATGAGCTCAATGGGATTGAGCTCGCAATGGTATGGAGGTAAACGGAGCACAGTTTTATTTTGACTTGCTGCCATTTCGTCAATGGCGTATTTTTGATATTCCGCCTTGAGATCCTTGACAATTCTTAATAATTGTACTTTCAGCATTGCTTCTTCAAAGTTGATATTTTTCGAGCGGAGCCAATTTTGAACATCAACTTTCCTTGAAGCCGTTGTTGGGACCTTCTCCATTCTTCGAGAATGATAAGGCGCATTATCCAACACAATTACTGCGTTTTCCTCTAAGTTCGGTAAAATTTTTGAAAACCACTGTTCAAACGATTCGCCATTCATTTCCTCGTGGTAATCTCCAGTTTTCTTAGACTCAAAGCACCACAGACCGTCAACAACAAATCCATCCTCACTGCCAATATGGCAGATAATGAGCCTTTTCCCTTTACCTGGAAATCGAAGTACTAACTGGTGTAGATTTATTTCAATAAGCGAACCTTTTTCAAATGTTTTCATCACATTCAGCGAAAAAACATTGAGACATGAGTATCAGATTGCTATAATTGGGATTATTTAGTCATACTGAAAGAAAGAATATTGAACGTCGTATGATTACTCAGCGCTTCACAATTTAATTTAAAGTTATAAACCTTTAAAAAATGAATGATCAGGAACCTAAAATACGCGCAAATATTAATATTAACAAATTATAACTTTATAAAGCTTAAAGTATGAATTAAAATGATTAGAAATATTAGGAACGGTACACAATATAAAACTTAGTAACTTTTTTTAAGTTTATAATATTCGACATATTTTAAGATTATATTAAAAAATTATTGAAATATCGAAAACACATAAAAACATGGCTTAAAAAAGTTCTAACAAATGAAAATGACAATAAAACATCCACGCATTTTATCGAAAGTTATAAAAGTTTTGTTACTTGTAATATGTTTTATCTGCCCCCTGGAATTAATGTTTAGAACCTTGTTCCCAAGGTTTGAAAAACATCCGATTGTTGTCTATTACTCGTATTTACCTGCTGGATCTTTTAATCCGGTGGACAGTCCATCTAGAAAGGCCCTCCTGGATGAAGTTACAGAATCATCAACCCATACCTTACTTGTAGTGTGTCCTGCGTTTACCCACGTTTCATCAAGGTAATAAATCTTCCTGTTTTGATTTCTATATTTCCCAATTTTTGTTAAATAATCCCTCCTCCATAGCACAATTTCTTCTCTATCCAGTAGTAAACCATTACGACCCCGTTTTTTCCATTTGAAATTTAAATGCTTCAGTAACGCATGGAAAGTTGATCGTTTGAAATTTGGCAACGTTGTATCTCCATTTACCTCCTGCAGTACTTTATCTATAGTAGGTATTTCTATTCCTAAAGAAGAATTCATGCACTTTCCTCCTAATCGCATGCTTATCAGCTTCATCCAATGATTTAACAATACTTTTGCGATGTTTACTGGTCATTGGCTCAGAAAAGGTGTGATTTTTTTTGTATTGTCTTAACACATTAAACACTGATGCGCGACACACCCCAACTTTGTGAGAAACCTTCACAACAATTTCTTTGATGGTTGATGCCTCGTTCTCCTCGCGCTCGATCTTATATATATTCAAAATGACCTCTTTCATTTCTGCACTCAGGTGTCTTTTTTTAGAGCGTTTCCTAGGTGGACTACAGGAGTTTACAACTTCATCGGCAGTATCTGTACTACTGGGCATTTTGCGCAAGCAGTTGATAACAATAACAATCAATAACAAGGTATAACAATAACAACGACAAACTCAACAACTTAATAAGATAACAAACGAAAACGTCCAAAGAAATATCAAATTGCAATGATGCACACGACATACGTAACACGTCTGAACCTGAATGTGACTCTGCCTTGATACGACTGCTCTGCCGCTCGGCATAGGCATTTAATTGCGAATTGACCAATGAGGGCTCCTGTTTTACGTCGAGACGGCGGCGTTAGCGTGAAAATCACCCGAACCTTTTGTTTACATCCGGTCTATCTCTTATCTGAATATACTGTATACACATTTTACAACAAAGCGGATGTGTCAATCATCTTTTGTTGCGAATTACTCACAATTACGAAATGTTCGAATTCGTCTAGTACAAAAAACGTAACCCAGTCCTTTTGCATAAAGATAACATTTATCTTCCGGAATGGTTTGCGGTTCATATCGCCAAGGTGAACTAGTGTCTTGTGCTGTAAAATGCCATTAGAACAAACCCTATATATTGCTGAAATAGTGATGGCCGGAAAACAGGTTTTTTGAGATAAAGAATTGGAAATTCTCAAAAGCTACTTGACCAATCTACTCCAATTTTGTTGTGGTTATTTATAAGGACGAATCATACGAATCTGAAGAATTTCAAAAATCTTATATAAAAAATGTTTTTGTTCCTGTCAACACTTTCTATTGAATCCAAAAAAACATGTTTTCTCATTCTTTGTTGACAAATAAAAAGTTTTCCTACAAAAATTGGTGTACTTATTTTATGCGTCCATGTCTTAAATA
Source organism: Acanthoscelides obtectus (assembly GCA_963669975.1). Lineage (NCBI taxonomy): Eukaryota > Metazoa > Arthropoda > Insecta > Coleoptera > Chrysomelidae > Acanthoscelides > Acanthoscelides obtectus. The sequence continues at coordinate 72,999,576 of CAVLJG010000005.1, forward strand.
CCCCTTTCAACAACTTGCAGCAATAAAACCAGACTTTACAATTACTAATACTGATAAGAGTTTTCAAAAAGAGATAGAACTAAATTTGGAAAATGTATGTTAGGGTTCACCACACCTTCCACAATAAAATGTCTTTGTGACAAAAAAGAATACATGTATATAATAAAATGTGCATGTTTTGCAGATTCGTCGCCGATGAGTTCAGATTTATCACTTTCTGCTTGCCGTTGTTGTACACATCTATCTGTTCACTCATCTCCTGTAAGACTCTGTCACCGGCGATGATCCCATTGCTTAAATAAGCATCGATAGTCAGAATATTTTCTGATGTTTTGATAGGACTGATGTCGATATATTATGATATACTTCGCTCTCTGTGTTGGCGCTAGTTTGCGGTCCCTTATGCAACTCCTTGTTTCTTGAGAGACTCAGTCCTGTTTGGACGAGGAATTTGGTTGTTGGTTGTTTGTCTGAATTTCCCTCCCTGTTGTCCACCAATATTTTATTACTATTATATTTCTTTGAGCTCTTATTTTTCAGTAATTACTAATAATTTTAGGTCTATGTCTATAGTAATTCGATTATACACCACGGAGATCTAGGGATTGACACGTTTTACAGATACCGGTGTTTAAGGGTGGAGAGTACATACTGTTTTGACTGCTTTGAAGAAATTCATTAACCCATAAATTGATGATAAATGATTATTACTAGAAGAAGAAAGATACGGAATTAGTCGGAATACATTTTATATTCTTTCTTCATGCAAAATACATACAAATCTGCATATTTCGACAGCTATAAACACTCAGTATATTGAACTTGACAAATTCGGGATTGCCATCCATCAAAAAACGTCCAAACCTGCTATTAAATGTAACAGCTAGACAATCGACCTATTATTTCTCTCATTCCCATTGGCTAAAAGTTAACCGATGTATATATACATTCATAAGAAAAATCAAAATACGTACATGAAAATTGTCCTGCCTTCTCTGTACAAAATCATGTTGGGATCAAAAAGTGAGCTTGTGTATAATACAATCGCTGTTTCACGATTTTATCCAATAACTAAATAGAAATCACTGATATTCAGAGCTTTGACAGCTTCCGTGAAATTACATTTTGATAAGGTATTTTCCCATTGGTCCAAGTAGCCGTTAAATATTAATGCTGGTGAAATTCCCCCTATGTCTATTACGCACAAACTTGTTCCAATCAGATTCATATATAACACTGCTAATTCGCAACTTAATATGTGTGAGGAGTTTCATGACTTAGGTATGTTATTTGATACCAAACTTACATTTGTTTCGCATATTGATGCTGTGGTTAGCAAGGCCTATAACAGTTTGTGCTTCATTATCAGGAATTCTAGGGATTTCAATAATGTGAATATCATGATCTCATTATATAATTCATTTGTTCGATTCGAAATTTAATACTGCTCTATATTGTGGTATCATGTTCATGAAGTTCACTCGAATAAAACTGAACGCATTCCGAGGCGGTATGTGAAATATTGTTGGCACAAGGAAGATGGTACGTATCCAGAAGTTGGCTTCAGGTGTGATGCAGATATAACCTCTGTAACTTGGAGAAGCGCAAAAGCTTCGCTACTTGAGTATTTTTGTATAAACTGCTTAATAATGCCATAGGTTGTGAATATTTACTCAGTAAGATTCTTATTCATGTCCCTAATGCTCTTACCTAAACGTAGCTAGAACCAATGCATTGCTTTCCTATCCGATATATGTAGTATGCAACAACTATGAACGTGCAAGAAACGCTGCAGATTTGTTCTTTTGTAATTTGCGTAGCTTAAAAAGATTTTACCTAACATTAGGTTAAGCCATTTGGCAATTTTAAGTTTTTTTTTAAACAATTTTGTCTTAAAATTGATTAATGTGTCCCTATCCATTAAATGGTAACAAACCGTTCGGATAATATGTATACTAGTAAATAAATAACTAAATATTTAACGAAGTGACAACGTCGCTTCACGACTGAGACACTCAAGAAAATATAACTGATATTGTTATTATTGGTTAAAAACCAAATTAGTCACAAAAAATCAATGTTTCTCACCCATCTCATCAGGAATGTTGTTGCTGATTCCTCCAAGACTTGGAAGGTACAAATTATATTATTGATTTCCTCAAATTCTTTTGGTCAGATGATATACTGTGACCTTGTCATCTCACCACCAATAAGCAAGTTTACTTTAAAATTGCATCTATTTGGAACGTATTTGAATTGGTTTGAAAAGTACCTACACAGCAGTTTTGAAAACAGTTTCTCAAGATAATGAAGTCTTATAAATATTTTTATCTTATGTTTTATTGGCTGCTTTCAGTGTGGGCTCTTTTTATGCTGAAAGCAAGATTATTACAGCCGTAAGGCTTACTTAAAGAGAAACTGATTTTAACTGCAGTTTTATTGAACAGTTTTAGCACGTCCTTAAAACACTTAATGAGCCGGTTTGGTGCCACTTGGGTAGAGCTGTACCGTACTACCGTACTGTTGTTTCCAAAACACTATGTAAAAATGTTTTATGCGGCTAACTATGGTTACAGAGACGAAAAGCAAACAGATTCAGGTCAGCCCTTGCCTGTTTATGCATAGCAAGTCATTGTTGCTAGCTTTGAGAATACGTATGCCAGCTGATTGAAGGATATTGGCAGGTCTCCATTAAATGATGGTGGGCGACCTTTATCCTACATTGTTATTCAGTGTATGTCAGACGCCTAGCTGCTTTCTGCATTTTCGGTGTATGACCGAAGATGTATCAAGTTTGGCGGACCAGATATTTGAAATTGGCAGTTGTCAGTGTTGTCGCCTATTTGAACAATGCTTACCATAAGGTTCAAAAATAAACTCCTTCATCTGCAGCATGCGTTTGATGTGGTGCAGTTTCTCCCGCTGTCGGGTTAAAACGGCGAGTTTAAAGAAGCCCAAGCAATGAGCGAGAATCAGCCCAAAATGGGTGAAGAACATCGTTAAATCGTCAACGATGTGGAAGCGAACAAGTACCTCCAGGTAGTAGAAGAATACGGCGAAGATGAATACAGTGGCATTCCATGTGTAGATTAGGATATTTTGGACAGTGCTTTTTCCTGGTGCTCCTGGAATGCCTGCAACTTTAATTATGAAGATATTTAATTTTTCAATATGTTCAATGTTGACAAAGTCGATTTTCTCTGCCACCACTGAACCAACCTTCAAAAACTACCAAGCGTATGTGTATTTGGCATTGTGTAAAAATTTCATCGAAATCCGAGCGGTGCTTCTCAAGTTATAGGTGGATAAGGTTAGCAGACAGACCCTCAGGCCGGCAGACCGACGCAAATGGTGACATGGTACATCGAAAATGTTCGCGATTACAATACTTCCCTGCCAGTAGGCGTGGGAAGCAAAAATATGGATTTCTATGAGGAAACAACTTTTGATATGTAGCTGAATTATGTATAATCCTGAACATTTTTGAAATGTTTCCCGCATGGAGAGTGCAAGATAGTTCTAAACAGTCTTGAAAAATGTGTCTCGAAGTAATATTGCGTGCATGCGGGTTTGAGTAGGTACACGAGATACAGCTACAATGTTATTAAATTCGCCCGAATGGATGACAACAAGAAAGTAGATAAAAATCATACAACTATTACATATCGTGTACTGAACCCTAAATACGCTAACAGAGGGAACGGACTGACCAACTTGGAGAGATTGTATTTCCGAAACTGCTTGAGGAAAAAGCTCAAGCCCATCGACGCTTTGGTTCTACAACACAATATTCAAAAAAATTAGCCGACAGCTATTCCCTATAAGGTTTTGGCAGGGTCCTTTCTACGCCAGCAATGAAATCCAAAAAGGGCGATACTCCTCAAATGTTCTAACTTCAGCGTAGTTCTGAAATGGAAGGATTCAATTCTTCAGACGGATTTTACCTAAAACATATCAAACTAATTTTTCCTTGTGCAGAGGTCACAATATTGTACGCAAATCGTATAGTTCGAGCCGCTAAATTTATTGTACGTTATTAATATTACACGTACAAAATCGAACTCAATACCTGTATCCACTACGCTGATGTAATTTTTCGAATTCGAAATTATAACATCCTATATCTCGGTAAGAGTGCATTTTAGAGCCCAATTTTATAGCAATTTTCCGTTGTATTTTCGAACTTCCTTTCTCCACCACCAATCTTGCCTCGAAATATTTTAATCGCTTTGTGTGTGATCCCTGTCAGGTGTATAGAAAACAAGAAGCATTGTCAACGTGTTACGCGTTATTGTGTGATTCAGAATTCAATTAAACTGAACTACCATCATAAAAATGTATTGCAACATTTATAAAATAAAAAATTAGCTACTATTTGTTATGAATACCTACCTTTGGTCAAAAAATTCAATGTTGCAAAAAAATCATCGTCTTGACCGGAGGACATTCTGTTGATTACTGGATGACGCATAGAAACTTCTCGATTTATAACGATTAGTGGATTGTATGATAAAACCTCATCGATTGTGGGACTTTTGCATTGTAAGCTTTGTACAATGATGTTTAGATGTGCTAATTAAAAAGGACGGTTGCTGGATCCTTAGATGATTTCTTTGTAAGGGTGAGGTGTGTGGTAGGGGAGACTGGGGATAGTTGTGATATTTGTTTCTCAAAGTGTCATATATTTGTACGTTTTTGATTAGTTTGCCTGACTATGGATTTATTTGATATAGTAACTATCCAGAATATAGATCTACAATTAATTTTATGAAAAAGGTTAATGGAAATGACATTATTGGAAGAAATCTAAGAAAAGAGATGTGTAGCTTTTAACCTCATCCAAGGGGTTAGAAGTTACACTACACGTGGTGAAATGTTACAATAAAGATCAAACTTAATAAACTGCTTTCTATTAGGAATAAGTATTGACGCCAACAGTACTATTTGTCACAGGATTATAGTCACTTTCTTTCCTTGGTGTAAGTGACATTTAGCTATTTCTCAGGTCAGTCATTGGCCTCATCAAAACAAAATAATAGTATCCTTCTAACTTAAAACAAAAACAAAGTCGTCGCATATTTTTAGTCTTACACCTCGTAAAACCAATAGTTTACGACCTACGCTAATAAGATTATAAACTTTTTATTGCCTGAACCATCACTTTCACGATTCAAACAAACGTATTGGGCAATATTTCCCTTTACGTATTTCAGATGTGACCAATTCTTACAAAGTATACACTGTACCCATTCTTCTCCAGCTTCCCTCCGATCAAAAAAGTCACAACATATCAGACAAAAATATCCATCATCTCCACTTTCTTCTTCATCAGTGTCGTATAATTACTTCCTGGTTACAGAAATATTTCCTGTTTCTTTGTTTGTTTGACTTTTACTGCTACTTTCTTGTTCATTATTCTTTCTTGTGCTTGGCTTTTCTCTGTCCCAGTAATAAAGCTTTTTTCCCAGTCAGTCTGTCAGTTAATACAGCTGATTTGCGAGTTTTTCGGATTCTTTTGTTTGTTCTCGCTGGAGCTTTTGGATAAGGCCAAAAAATCTCAAGAGAAAAAGTATTTTCATTGCGCGCCATATTATGTTCGCTGCAACCAGCAGCGAGTAGTATAAATGGAGTTTTTGGATCCTACTGTGGCACTCTCTATAAAAGAGTGGGAAGAAGCTGGACCTTGAGGTTCAGTCACCTCTTTCTGTGTTGTAACAATGGTATTTTGGATGTTTGAGTTCGCCGTTTCATCTATTGGTCTATCGGTAGCAATTCCAGTCTTTCTAAAACCATTGACGATGTTGGTTGGGTTTAACGCCATCAAATATTGTGCTTGACTATTTATCTCCTTCTACGCCAATGTAGCTTTTTCTGTTTCGCCACTGTGACCATTACTACTTAGCCCCGTAACAAGAAGCCCCAGTCTCCCCTACCATTTCTTTGCTGAATAATTTATAAGGGCTTACAGCAATGAAAACTATTAGAAATGCTTATAATTAATGGCCTCCTAGATGACTGCTTCTTATTATGGTGTTTCGTGTTTTACAGGGTAGCCACCGTTCAACTTTGACCATCACTTAGGAAAATATATTAAAAGCGACCAAAGTAAATTACCAAAATAGAAATTTATTTTTCACAAATATTCGCAACTAACACGTAGGTATATGTTACAGTCAAAGTCCGACACATCGTTGAACGAAAGCGCGTTCTGGTCACTGTAAAATGGTAAAACTTCCACATCGCGAAATTCGTGTTATATGTCCCTTATAAAAAAATTCACGACCCGTTGTGGCAACCCCAGAAAGACCATATAACAAAATTCGTGGCCGTCATATTATACTGCAAGGCATTGTGGCATAGAAGAGAAGCACTAGTTGGTGTAACCATATCACTACAGATAGGTTGTAACTTGTTGGCTCGACTGATGATCTTACATTTTCTGGGACCAGCATCTATGTTATCATCTGGAATTCAGCAAACCTTTATAAGAAGCCGCAGTCAATGATGATGTAATGAAAAGCGCGGGAACAAAGTAAATCACTAGAAATTATTTTCAGTTTTATAAAATGGACTTTAGTAGGCGTAATTCTAACTTCGAAAATAGAAATGTATTATTCACAAACATTCACAATTAACACGTGTATGTTACGTTCAAATACCGATACATCATTGAATGAAACCGAGTTCTGGTCACTGTGAAATTGTAAAACTTCAACATCGCGACATTCGTGTTATATCTTCCATAAAAACGTTCACGACTCGTGGTGGCTACCACAGAAAGATTAAATAACAAAATTCGGCAATGAAGAAAAGCACTACTTAGTTGGTGTAACCAAATCACTGCACCTAGGCTGTAACTTGCCGGCTCGAGCTTACACTTTCTGGGACCAGCATCTATCTTACCATCTGGAATTCAGCAACCCTTCATAAGAAGCCGCAGCCAAAGATGCTGTATTTGTATTAATGAGAAGCGCGATTTTAAAACTAAGTAGAAGTCAAATACTCATTTGTCATATAAAAAGTGAAACCGGAGGCTAGTAAATAATTTGACTATAGTGTTTTGTTTACTGCTGACCAATAAGCCAATAAGCATCTATGATTGTGTCAAAGACTTTTACTACTTTAAATAAGATTAAATGGCCATAGCATAAATTTAAAACCACTAATTATTTTAACTAAACTGTAAGTAGCTTAACAATGATTATTAATTTGAAATAAAAAAATATATTTATATTTTAATGACACGATTCCTTTATATCTTACTTAGTAGTTATTAATAAATTAATTATGTCGCATCCAGAACAGAGTACTATTTGACTAGTTTGTACTATATAACTTAGTAAGCTACATACGTTGCTTAGTTCCAAAGGGTAGCGGTGTATTTCCATGATATTTTTCCACAATTTGGGAGTGGCGGGACGCAAAAAATATTGGGAGAAATATTAGTTTACACCTAAAGAGCGGCAACTAGCTGTTTCATGATTTTCTGAAGGTACTTAATTTTATATTTTGTACTTGTAGAGTGGAATATTTTTAGACCGCTCGACATAAATAGTCTTGAAAAAATAGTGCATAAAACGTTTCTTATCATTTAAAGTGCCTTGGGATGATGACAGGCCGAGCTGTTGCAGGTCAGACGCGATGGTGGAGATTCTGTTATTTTCCAAGACAGTTAATTGGAACTATCCTTATAACCTTCATCGAGCATCAATTAATGAGTGTACACATTTTACGTCCCTCAATACTCTGGTGAAGACATGATGCTAACAGACTGAACAGACATTCACAATTTTATGTAGAGGTTAAGATGTTCATTGTAAGCAATTGTCATGTTACTTTTAATGTTGCATTTTTTTAAGAAACCAACCTTCTTTACACTGATGCAAAACGACCAGCCTACACTTGTCCTTTATGCCTGCGGGTTTATGCTAGTTTAAAGGATCAGTCGTTACAATGCTGGATGGCTTATACACAATGCCTGGATTCGCGCTGCCACCCCTGCAAACGCTTTTGGTGGCTTTAGAGGTGGAACTTACCCAAGTGACCCAAATGCTTTGCCAGGTACTAGATTTCTGATATCAAATACTGCACTGGGTAGTGAAAATCCTGGCAGCCCTCGTGCGCCTAATCAAGTTGTAGGACGAACGTCAACAACGTTACATCAGACACCTTATTCGTTAGATTGCCAACCAGAGCCCTTCAATGTATCGGAAAATGTAGAATCTCGTGAGCCCATTGCGGTCGAACAAACAAAAGATACAACTCTACCTCAGATGTCTATTTCTGTAGTTTGTCCACTAGAGCTGAACAATCAAAAAGAAAGTATTTCTGAACATGAACAAAGTAAGTCACCACCAAATCCGATAAGTACTCCAATTGACAGAGAATCTCATAGTCTCTTGGTCGATTCCGAGATTTTAGAGGATATTAGTATTGTTGACATTGGTGATTCTACAATGACAGAAATTTTAGAAAGTAATAAAGAACAAGAAACACCTTCGAAAATTCTAATAGAAGCATCACCTATTTCAAAAATCCCTTTGACCATGGCTAAAAGGGCGAAACAATCAGCAGATATTGTGAATTTAAAAGAAAATATAAAACACAAGAACGATGTGGCTGAAAGAAAGCAAAAGCAAATAAAAGCTGAGTTAAACAAGAAAGACAAGACCAAAGAATACAAGAAAACAAAGAAAGGAACATCCAATAAAAAGCAAAATAAAAAAGAAAACAGAATGAAACAACTTCTTCCAGGGAAAATGACGATGGCAACCTAGCTGATTAGTGTCATAGAGAAAGTGATAATTATTTGAAACTATATCAAGACCGAGCATCACTAAAAAGACAAATTATTTACAGTTCAAACAGCGAAGATGAAGACAATCCACCTAAGTATAAAATTAAAGGAAATAAAACTAAAGGTTTGCTCGTAAATACAACTAAGAGAGATGGACAGCATAACCCTAAAAATACAATTAAAGATAACTGCATTGAATGCTTTGAAAACTATAAAAATACGAAGCCGCAATCCGACCGGATTCAATGTGTAATGTGTCAGAACTGGCTACATGAAAGCTGTACACTTTTCAGAAATTATAACTTGTGTAATATTTATTAGTATCTTCTAATGATAACAATTAGAAAATTAAAAAAAAACAAAATGCTTTTCATTATTATTACACATGTTTCTTGGAGAACTACCTAACATTTGATTTGGGTTTTTCGTTAAACGGTATAAACGGCATGTATCCTGCAGTACTGATATCTATCCTTCTCTCAGTATTTTCATGGTGGGGCAACTATCCATACAGGTAGGCAGCAATCCTAAAAAAAGTTGCACCTAAAGCTAATCTCTGCAAAATCTGTATTTGATAGGTTAAAAAAATTATAATAATTCATCATAAAGGACTGAGCGAGCTACATTATTAAAAATGGTTCGTCTAAAATTAATGTTCTTAAAATTAGGTGACTATTGCAAAAAGTGGGGCGTTTATCCCGGTTTTACCCTAATTATGCGAATAAAGCAAGTAGTAAAAAGAAGGATATAGACAGCAAGATATTAATACGGCTCGTACGCTCTCTCATATCAATTTCGGTGGCGCTCACGATTCCATTTTCTTCTTCCCATATGTCAAAGTCATTTGCTCCTTTGAACTCTCCTTCATAACGGCACCGCAGTATACACAGGTAGGCTAAACTGACTTGCCAGGCTTCTGCTTGTCATTCCGGCTATTTTCATCTATGGGCATTGAGAACTAGCATATGAGTCTGCTCATTAGTTCCTAAAGTACAAAAAACTTGGAAAACATATCAGAATAGGTTTCTTTCAGAGTACTACTAACATACGGCAGCTCAAAAACAACGTCAGTCAGATATCTGACTTTTTTTATCGGCTACAGTACCTTATTTAGGCTGTGCCTTTGCTGCTACTCCAGTATGAAGAACGGAAGCAGCAGTAAGGAGGAGCACCAGCTTATCATTGTATCTATTCAAAATATATTCAAAATGTTGAACGACAGCTGTAAAATTGAATTTATTGTCAACGCCTGACTATTTGCAGTGATAATTCCATTGATAGCTGCCAGGGGACCATATTATCTGTGAATGCAGTATCGAGCGGCGAGTATGAGCTACAATTAATGGTCCACAGATAATTGGAGCTGAATACTGCGCATTCGGCAGCAAGCTGCACAACATTGCCTGCATGATAACTTCCTACAGTCAAGAATTTCTGTTAGCATATTGAGGATATTGTCAGTAACAATGGGCGAGCTTTGATTTGTGTGCTTGCAGATATACACCACGCAACACAAAGTGAAAATTCGGGTATTTAAATCAGCAATCAATCCTTGATCCATGAAGTTTGAGGCACTTTTATGAAATTTTGACTTGTCGATTTATGAGATTTGAAAATAGATGTGTGGAATACGTGAGAAGTCAGTGAAATACTATTTTGAATAGCACTTTGACTGGGCAGGATTTTACCAAAACATGATATTGTCAACTCAACATCTCAGGCTGCGGATGTTGAGAGATACACTTTACTAATGTTTTGTTTATGCAGACAGACTTTTTGAAAGCATTAAGTGGAATGAATATTAAAATTTACTTGGCATGATGATGATGATGATGATCCAGTTTTCTCGGTCTACGCGGAATTGCACTGTGCCGTTAATGAAATCATAGATATAAAAAATTACATTATCTACGAATAGAGGCGGTAAACCGTACCTTACGAGCAGGTTCCTCGCTTTCCAGCCAACAATTCACGGTACGTCATAGGGTGATAAAATAACTTAACCGGTCGCTGTGCTCATCGACTCCAAGATCTATGTGTACTTATTTGTTGCTGGGCAATAGCTGCAACTATTTAATGTTGAATCGTTCGGTCTAGCGACCTAACGCTTGACGTAAATTTATTTTTATAGTCCGAATATAATCTCTCTGCCCTCCTTATCTCATGAACAACTACACAACCTTGTTTTATGCTTTTTAGCAATCACCAGAGCCTCCTCATTCTTAGGCAGATGAGAAAAGGCAAATGAATATAAAAAACTTAGAAAGTATTAGGTAACCGAGCCACCTATGACTAGTTCGCAAAAGCGCCACAGCCTACCCGGCATCTCTGACATCATGTTCGATTAATGGAGAAGTGTTGCACAGTGGGACCACATACCAGAAAATTACCAAGAAGTAGAGAAAACTGTCCCCATTAACTTTTTCATGTAATTATTGATTATTTATATTAAAGACAATGTTTTGTTGATCATATTCAATTTTCTAAGCTATCTATTTTTCTTAAATTTTTATAACTAATCTAGAAAAAGGAATCCTTCCTATTTCGAGCATGCCTACGCATGTATACAAGTATGTTTAGCACGTTATTCTAAATAAGTACATCCTTCTATCAATAATAGGCATCCAATATTTTGTAGAAGAGAAGCTAATTTTAAGGCTCTCTGTAGAGATTTTTTGGGGAAATGAGTCCAAACGCTTGCCTAAAAGTTCAAGTGGATGACGATTCTCTTTCTGAGTCTTAGAGTAATTTGAAGAAGATTGAAATATCCCATAAATGATTGCGAAAATCAGAGTATATGAGGGATAAAGGCATTTGTTAATAGTAGATAACCAGTAGATAACAGGGTAACAGATTTACTTGTATATCATCATATATACATGCCCTATCAGTAAAAGGTAATGAAGCTTTTGTGTTTTCTATGTTCTCAGTGTTTCTACATTCGTTGGCTACTGTTTAAGCTCTGTTAGCGTTGCAATTGAATTGAAAATATTCAAAGTACAATTTCTGCTCATCCTAGAAGTAAATATGTCACTGATGTTTATATGCCAATTGGTAGAAGGCTCACAGTAATCATATTTACCCTATGAATTAACATTTTCTGTATGGGCATAGGAAACCATACGCAGACTTTAATGAACAGCGTTGGGTCAAATATTATGAGTTTCAGACGCTGGAGTCGTATGAGTTCCGTATATGCTTCTAAACTGATGCATATACTCGTACCAATTGGATTCCGTCATAAGTGGTGCACTTATTTCCAAGCTTACTCGTTGAAGGCTACATTTGATCTATGGAACTCCGCTCCCTGGGCTCTTCTTTCACGCTACACGCTTTACGCTCCCGTTTTTCGTTCTACATAGATACATAACTATTAAATCTTTGCTTAAGATGTTGTCCAAAGTGCAATCTTAAACCGTGTCGATTACGACATTTATTTTATTTTTCTCTCAAATAGTACAATAAGGAGGGCGACGGGGTAAAACCCGGAATGTTAGTAGGTTTTTCAACATATTCAATGAATGGAGAAGTATCACACAGTGGGACCACATACTAGAAAATTTTGCTAGAACCTCTAATATACCAAAAAGTAGGGAAAACTGTGCCCATTAGTCTTTTCATGTAAATATTTATTATTAATATTAATGATAGTGTTTTCTTGATCATATTCAATTTTCCAAACTAGGTTTTTTTAAAAAGATTGCTATAAATAACCCAGAAGGGATCCTTTCTATTTCGAGCAGACCTTCGGATGTATATAAGTATGTTTGGCACGTTATTCTAAATCGGAACGAGATATGAAAACAATACCTCCACTCTATCAATAATAGGCATCCAATATTTCGTAGAAGAGAAGCCAATTTTAAGGCTCTCTGTACTGTAGAGATTTTCTGGGGAGATGAGTTCTAATGCTTGCATAAACATTCAAGTGGATGAGGATTTTCTTTCTGAGTCTTAGAGTAATTTGAAGAAGATTGAGATATTCCATAAAGGATTGTGAAAATCAGAATATACAAAGGATAAAGGCATTTGTGAATAGTAGATAACAGATGTACTTGTATATCGTCATATATATATTCTATGTTCTCCGTGTTTCCACATTCATTGGTTACTGTTTAAGCTCTGATAGCCTTGCAATTAAATTGAAAATATTAAAAGTACAATTTCTGCTCATCCTAGAAGTACGTATGTCACTACAAGTTTTCTAAAACATTTGTTTTTAGTCTAATGTACGAATTTTTAGATGCCAGTTGGTAGAAGGCTCACAGTAATCATATTTACCCTATGAATTAAAACTTTCTTATGGGCTTATTGAACCATATGCAGACTTTAATGGACAGTGTTCGGTCAAATAGACGCTGGAGTCGTATGACTTCCCTACATGCTTTTAAACTGATGCCTAGAGTCGTACCGGTTGGATTCCCGTCATATGTGGCGCACTTATTTCCATGCTTACTCGTTGAAGGCTACTCTTGATCTTTGGAAGTCCGACCCCTGGGCTCTTCTTTCACGCTACAGGCTTTACGCTCCCGTTTTTCGTTCTACGGGTATATAACTGTTAAATCTTTGCTTAAGACGTTGTTCAAAGTGCAATATTGAACCGTTTGGATTCCGACACCTATTTCATTTTTGTTTTAAATAGTACAATGATTATGGCGACAGGGTAAAACCCGAAATGCTAGTAGGTTTTTAAACATATAAGGTCTCACCTATTGTCCAGGATAATATGAATACATGATATTAGAGGAACAAATATTGACGTAACTTTCTATTTTTCTCACTAGTAATGACTGATTCCCGTTCTACCCGTTTTCAGTGGAATAAAATTGCTTTAGAAGTCATAAATACTTCCTACAATATATCGTAGTCGTAGATGTATTGTTTTCTGGAAAACAGCAATTTTCTCTACTTGAATTCCAAGTATCCACATTTAAAGCTGGTATCATTGGGAAAGCTATCCATACCGCTAATCCAAAATGCAATCAATCACACAGCTAAATGAAATACGTTTAATAATATGTAATTACCGTCGTGACAATAGCATTCATTGTGTCCATCATGCGCTTATCCACTTTATCAACCGATTAACCCTAAATCGTGGACGAAAACGTATTTCTTTTTAATTGTACTTTCATACTTGCCATCAAAAATTACGTGGTCAAAAACGGATAGATACTGGTATTTGACAATTTGGTTCCCATGTTTTAAGACAGAGCGTCAAGTTTGCTATGTAATGACAATGGAAGAGCATTCAATATTTGAGAGTTGTGATATATTGAAGTTTATAGCGGTCCTTTCATTTGAAACCTGGTTTCCTATTTTCACTTGCTACGCTATAAGCGAGAGAAGTGGGAGATTTACAGGTAACATTTTTGGATTGCAGCCTCTAAACCTCTAAACGAGCATTCCTCCCAGGTGAGTGGCTAAAAAGGTGTTGAAATATCGGTACACCATTTCCGTGACTTTCGACAAGAACTGAGTTTAGTGCTGTACCTTTCATGGATATATTTACGCATAATATTTGGATGAAAATGCATAATACAATATTAAAATATGGTCGGCTCTTCTATCTTTGGTTGATAGTTCATGATAATTATCAAGAAGTTAGCTTAAAAATTATTGATACGACACAAATCCGTGCGGAACTGACAACTGGCTATCGTATATTCTTCCAAAACACGTGAAAGGTGTCCAGAAAAAATTTCAGTTGATGATAGTTGTATTTCCCTTTCAGTCCTGTGTCAAAGTTAAATGGCAGTAGTATATAGCTCTTATTCGTCAGCTTGTACCTATACCTTGGCTGGTGCAGTTATAAAGCGAGATTCATCAGAGTTTTGGTCTTTTTCCGACACAAAGAGCGGTCAGGTCTCTATACCCAAAAACATGGGATATAATTGAGACTTAAGACATTTTAAACAGCTTTGCTGACTATTTTAGAAAATATTTTATCAACAGTTTCAGTGGTTTTACTGGCTCCACTCAACAAAGGCAAATTAACTTCCGGTGCAGATGCAATTCCTGCTTTTGAATTGAAAGACTAAAAAGATCGTATCTATCCGAAATTGTGGAAGGTATTTAAGAATAAAGGAAATAACTGCAATGTTGAAAATTACAGGTAAATCACTACTATAAACAACTTTCCAAAAGTATTAGAGCTTATTATTTATGATGCAGTTTATGGGCATACTATATTAACAACTCGACAACACGGTTTCAAGAAACAACAGTAACAAATTCATTGTGCACTATAGAGTTTGTACCTGAAAACATAAGCTCTAGTGCTCGAGTTGATATCAGTTAGCTAACTTTGGTGTAATTGGTCATCTCCTTTCACTTATACGATCCTATCTGTCTCTGAGAGTCTTTCTACGTAATGCACAGTGGCTTTAGATCCAACGACCATTCGATTACGTCTGGTGTCGCTCAAGGGTCTATCTTGGAGTCATTATTTTTCATTGTGATTATAAATGATTTAGACATTCAATTAGATTTCCAGTTTCAATGTTTATGCTGTCGACCTAAAACTTTCTTGTGAGATTCGGTCCCTAGGCAATTGTGAAAAGCCACATCGTAATGTCAACATGCCTAATAGCCGGCGTCGCAAAAACAGCTTGTCTCTAAATGCTGCTGAGTATAATGTAATGTCAGTTATACCAACAATATTTGGTTATGATACTGGTTGTACGCCTCTTAATTGTTTGAGTGAAGTGAAATATTTATTTGTCATATGATACCATTCAGCTTCTATACAGGGTTATCCAAATTAAGTGTCCACCATTAGTAACTTTGTTATTAGTGAAAATACAAAGTTGTTTGAATTAGCAAACTAGTAGCATTTTTAACGCTGGTAAAAATGAGAAATAAAAAAAAACAATTGAGAGTCGTTATTTTGATTTTTTTCAGTAAAATAATATTTTTTTAAATGGAAACCCCTGTATATTATATTTTTTTCTGTTAAAGCATCAAATTTTAAACAAAAAAGCTTACAATAACTTTTCTCCTAGGTTACAAATTGTTGAAGTTATGGCGCCAAACTGAAACAATGAAATTGTATCGACAAACTTTATTTTCAACATCAACTCTCTCCCCCCTACTGAGCGAGGGCCGTGGCAAATGCTTGTTCCGGAAGTCGTTGTATCCAGTATACAACTTCTTCCCGTCCAAGTGATTGCGCACGCGTTAAGGAATACCTCAGTACCGATTGCCGGGTGGCGGTACAAGTCCGCCAACGGGCCACTTTAGGTCTATTTAACATCACTAATACGTAAAAAGAAGGTGGTAGACAAGGACCAGTCGACCGAGGCAGTACCACCCGCTAGCTTTTCCAAGGGTGTCTTATAAATGTCCGCATGTTTCCACACCTAAGCTATGCAGTCGGTTATCTATCAAAACAAAGAAATTAATGATGATGGATCCCTCGAGCACTAAAAACTCCGGACGTAAACTCACTCCACTCTCGGAATGTCCGGGTGGAGGGTGGGCTCGAGGGAACAACATCGAAGATAAAATTTGTTTTTCGAACATCTGCGGGATCAACAGCAACATTGATGCTGTCCATCACTACCTGCAATCCAATCGTCCCGCCGTGCTTTTCTTGGCGGAGACAAAAATCTCAGAGGCTGCACCGATTAACCATCTCAACTTCCCAAACTACGAGGTGCACTCCAATCTGAGAAAGAACGGGGGAGTTGTGGCCTTTGTCCGCAGCAGTCTTTCCTGCTCCAGGGATCTTTCTTTGGAATCAGACCGGAAGGACATTCTGTGGCTTCGCCTCAACTCCAAAACATCACCCAAATTTATTTGCTGCATTTATCGCTCTCCCTCGAACCATAATTGGGATGACCTACTCGAATACCTCGCCGTCCAGATCGACTTCCTGAACATCAATCACCCCGCTTCAGAGGTAGTTCTTCTCGGTGATTTCAATGCCCATAATGAGCTTTGGTTGGGCTCAAATAAGACCGATGCAGCAGGTCGTGCAGTCGAAGCGTTCGCTCTTACTCAAGGGCTGACCCAGCTGGTGACGAGCCCTACTTTTTTCCCCCGCGTCTCCTCACACGCCAGTAGCCTGCTGGATCTCTTTCTGACAACGCATCCTGCCCCTTACAGCACTGCCGTCCTGTCCCCCCTGGGTAACTCAGATCACGGTGTTGTGGAGGTTAGGTTTCGGTCAGAAGCCGCTGTGGCCGCAGAAACTCGCACAGGCCGCAAAACTTGGCATTACGGACATGCCGACTGGGAGGGGCTCAGAGACTTCTTCTCTAGCTTTCCTTGGAGAGATGTCTGTTTCACTGACGCGGATGCGTCGACTGTCTGTTCTTCAATAACCGAAATTATCCACGTCGGAATGGAGGAATACATCCCTCACACAGTGAAAGTTCCTAAACCAGGGTCCAACGGCTGGTTCAACAGATCGTGTGACACTGCTCGCCAGCAGAAGATCAAGGCCCACAGAACCTACTTACAAAACCCCACTGTAGAGAACAGACAAGCCGACGTCGAGTCCAGAAACAAATATAACGAAGCGGTTCGCAATGCCAAAACCCAGCATGACATAAAAGTTAGGCACAGGGTAATGTCGCAGCGCAATGGCAGTCGGTCTTTCTGGACGCTGGCCAAGCAGATTGAAAAGAACTTCTCACACAGTAGCCTTCCACCACTTACGTGTCAGGATGGAACTATTGTATTCGACTCAAAGGCCAAGGCGGAAGTGCTAGCAAAGATCTTTGCTGCCAACTCCACCATGGACGTCCCCACCAACGCCCAAGTGCCGTCAATTCAAAGGGTTCCCCACACTATGCGGGAGGTAAGATTCAGGCATAAGACCGTAAGACGAGTGCTCTTGTCGCTCGACATCAACAAAGCTTCTGGTCCGGACTTGATTCCTGCCATTGTACTGAAGAGATGTGCAGCTGAGCTTGCTCCAGTTCTTTCGCGTCTCTTCCAGATATCTTATGAACCCGGCACCTTCCCAGAAAACTGGAAATTTGCTCATGTACAGCCCATCCCAAAAAAGGATCTAAAACCGACCCTTACAACTACAGGCCTATAGCTCTGCTTTCTGTTATAAGTAAAGTGATGGAGAGGTGCATAAATCGCGAGCTTCTGGACTACCTCGAACGTCACAGCTTGATTAGCGACAGGCAGTACGGTTTCCGGCATCAACGATCCACAGGGGACCTTCTAGCTTACGTCACGCAACTGTGGAGTAAACTCATCCAGTCTCATGGTGAGGCTCATGTCGTTGCTCTTGACATCACGAAAGCGTTCGATCAGCTGTGGCACGCTGCCCTCTTGAGCAAACTTCCATCCTACGGCCTCCCAGAAAAGCTTTGCAGATGGGTGGCTGACTTTATCTCTGGCCGCAAGATATCCGTCGTACTTGACGGATTCTCCTCTTCATCCCACAACGTCAACGCGGGTGTTCCCCAGGGATCGGTTTTGGCTCCAACACTGTTTCTCTTACATATCAACGACCTCCTTTCCTGCACGATCAACCCAATCCACAGCTTCGCTGATGACAGCACTCTACATGCAGGAATTCAGAGTGACAAGCCGATCTCTGCCGCTGAGCTGGAAAAAAGAAGACTAGCCACGACTTCTTCTCTGACAAGAGACCTGGAGGCTATCACTGCTTGGGGACGCAACACTCTTGTACAGTTCAATGCTTCCAAAACACAGTACTGTACTTTGACGAACAAAGAGCGTCCTAGCGCTCATACAGTTTCGATGGACGGTCGAGTTCTACCAAAGAGCCATTCGTTTCGGCTGGTCGGAGTCCAGATCACCGAGGACCTGATCTGGCACGAATACATCTCTTCAATAGCTGCAGCTGCTGGGAAAAAGCTAGGCTATTTGTTTAGGGCTAAGAAGTACTTTTCTCCGCATGACCTTCTCACTCTATACAAGGCCCAGATAAGGCCTAGCCTCGAGTATTGCTCACACATTTGGGGCGCTGCCGCCCCGACTACATTGTCCACGCTCGATGCTGTCCAGAGGAGGGCGGTCCGACTGATCGATGACTCTTCTCTAACAGACAGTCTCGGGACTCTTTCGCACCGGCGGGCCGTCGGCGATCTAGCTCTTTTATATCGCTACACCAACGGGCTTTGCTCCTCAGAGCTCTCTTCCATGATGCCGCCGCGCGATGTGCCTGCCAGACCAACCCGCCTGACTTCGGCGTCCCATCCTAACCGTGTCAAACTTCGTACATCCAGAACTGGCCGATAGTTCTACTAACCTTAGGCAGTTCAAAAATCGTATTAACAAAATTTCTTTGGGATCATCATAGCAGCCGCGGTGTTCCGGCATTTAGGCTTCTGCCTGCGCGGCTGTTTCGATATAAAAAAAACAAAAAACTTATAATCTTACAAAATACAATAACAATTTTTTTTAAAGAAGATGCTCGAAAACACCACCTTGTTCTTCAATACATTTTTGGGCACGTTTTTCAACTGCTCGAACTGTCTTAAGTATGGTCCTACCATCTGGGTTATCTTTTCCCTAACTGCAGTCTTTAACGCGTCAAGGTTATCGTACCTTCGCTTGTAAATTTGGTTCTTTAAGTAACCCCACAAGAAGTAATCAAGTGGGTTTAGATCTGATGATCTGGGAGGCCACTGTATTGGGCCATTTGTTCCTATCCACTGATCATTAAAAGTAGTACTTAGAAAATGATAAGTACCTCTGGAGTTGTGGGCAGGTGCGCCATCTTGCTGAAAATGCAGATGATGTCTACTTATAAGATCCAATTCGTTTAAGAAATTAGTCAGAATTTCTGACATAAATTCCACATATCTTTCACCAGTTAGGGTTCCCTCATAAAAGAACGGGCCAACAATTTTTGAACCAATTATACCGCACCAAACGTTGAAACTGAAACGGACTTGTGGGCCTCTTGGATGTACTAACAAAAGATTTTCTCTTGACCAATAATGGTGGTTTTTTCTATTAAACATTCCAGAATTTGAAAAATTTGATTCATCTGTCCATAAAAGGTAACGGCGACAGAAGCTAAGATACCAATGGCAAAAAACAAGTCTTCTCTCTGGATCCCCTGCCAAAAGCGTTTGAACTGGTCGGTACTTATACGGAATAAATTTGTATTTTTTTAAAATCCTTTGAACAGTACCATAACTGAAATTAGAGTCCTTGAGAATATCTGCTATTGAATTCTCACGATAAGCTTCAAAATATCCAATAACTGCAATTTCCGTGGCCTCGCTTATTATGAATTCTTTTTTTGCCCTTGTTTTAGCAAAAACATTTTCGTTGCCCCTAAATTTTCGATAAAGTCTCAGAAAATATCGTTCATACGGTTGAATGCGAGCGGGATATAATTCACTGTAGTATTTATTCTCTTGCTCTCAAGGAGGATTTTCTGCACACTAAATAGCATTCTAACATATCACACTTTTCTTCATGGGAGAACATTTTTCTTTAAATTAATGACACAATAAAGCTTATAAACAAGTATTTACACTAATGTTTGACATTATTTGATTTTATCATTGTTTTCCAAAGCCTTCTAGTTGCGAGTATGTCCAGTTTAACAATTTGTCGCTTATCTTAATGCTGTCAAATCGCGAACGCCATGTTGTTTTCATAGCCGTCTTAATATTATAATACTGCAAATAATTAAAAATATTTATCGTTATTTTGACTTTATTTTTGACTTTAGCGGAAAAGTCATTATGAACTTTTTTGTTTAAAATTTGATGCTTTAACAGAAAAAAATATAATATACAGGGGTTTCCATTTAAAAAAATGTTATTTTACTGAAAAAAATCAAAATAACGACTCTCAATTGTTTTTTTTTATTTCTCATTTTTACCAGCGTTAAAAATGCTACTAGTTTGCTAATTCAAACAACTTTGTATTTTCACTAATAACAAAGTTACTAATGGTGGACACTTAATTTGGATAACCCTGTATACTTCACCTGTTCGTTCAAAGCTTGATATCAAGCTACTATTTGGCAGCCTTTCTATAAATTCTGGATTATGGCTTTTGAAGTACGCACATTTCAAGAAATTCAGTTACCCGCCAATGGGATACTCTAAAAAAAATTTCAGAAAAAGCCGTATATCTAGAAAGTCTTAGGAACAGGCGTGATAGGAGCTCCGCTAATTTCGTGCGTGTCATATTGCAATATACTGCATAAATTTAATTTTCTTGTCCCCGTTTAAGGTCTAGATAATGAAATACATTTTATTTTTCTCTTAGAACAAGAATCTTTTTTTTTCTCTATTTTACTCATGTACACGCTAATGACATTGCTGACAGTTGGATATATTTCTGTGAGGTTTTGTCTATGTATTGCTATGATATTTGTAAATATTTGAAGATGGCACCTTTGCATCTGAACTGCCTATTCTTGTTTGTCATATGAGATAATTGTGTATTTTTGAAGTCGGGACTATGTCCTACTTTGTAAATGGTTGTTGCTGCTGAGTGGTGTATAAATAAATATAAATAAATGGATAAATAATAAACAATATAACCGCGTAGACTCCACATCAATTTTATTTGAATCTTTGAAGTAGCATGCTGTAAAGTTAATACCTGATTTCATATTTGAAATTTGGATAAGTGAAGGCAGGAATCAATGTATACAGGGACAACTTGCTTAAGGTATCTAGCATAAGTTAGGGCCGCCAGGAAGGGTTTGGCAGTGCTGGATAATACTTATATATATATACAGGGTGACTTCGAAGTTGAGTCATTTATTTTAACAGTGAATAGATCTGATCAAAAGAAATGTTTTTTTCCTTTACCATTTTTCTGGTGAAATTAAAGTAACAAAGTTATAGCCCTTTGGAAGTTTGAGTACCGCCCTGTCTCAATATCATGTGCTCGTGTTTGGCAACAACGGATATAATCCGCCTTACCGGTTCATCGCATCGGAAACAAAAAAGCGAAAGAATTTGGAACGATGTTTGTGTACAGTTTATTATTTTATTCAGTTCAGTTATACATACAGTCAGTGTCAGTGTCGCGTGTGAATAGTGTCTGTTGCGTGGCTCAAACGAAATAAAAAATGGCACATGTTTATGCGGATCGGTTTCCCAATCGAGTGCAACCAACCCCTCGTGCCTTTGTTAATGTAGTACAACGGGCTCGTGAATCAGGTGACTTAAGACCTCACAGGGGACCTCACGATCAAATACAGGTCCGCACTGAAATACTTGTCGGGAGGATACTTTATAAAACAAGGTAAAAAATTTTTTTTAATTTTAGCGTTACTTTATCAACGGTGTAAACAGCATGCGTCGGAGCAAGCATGCGCATGATAGACATAGTACAACATTTATCTCCAATAAGATACAGATTGTAACTTTGGCAGTATTTGTTAAGAGCCTCTAAATTATTTTGCAGTATGTGACAGTCGCGGTTGGTAGACATTTTACAAAATATCCTTGAATGATCAGCATGAAGTAGACAGCTTCTCTGCAGTTCACTAACATCATCAGTAAAAATCAGAAACAGTAGGGGCCAAATGCAGACCCTTGCGGTATACCTGAAGGAGGTGTAATTTCAATGGAAGTAAAACCTCTATATTCTACTCTCAAACATCTATCTGTCAGATATGAATTAAGAAAGCACAAAAATTGATGACTCAATCCTCGCGCTGCTAATTTATTCAACAAAATGCCATGATCTAGTTTATCGAAGGCTTTCAAAAATATACATACGCAACATCTGCTTGTCCTCCCTTATCAATAGTTTCCGAGCAAAATTGTTTGCAGCATGCTAAATTAGTTACCATTGACCTTTCTTGGAAGAACCCGAGCTGGCTGGGTGACATCTCGCGCTTAACATGGGCAAAAATTAGGGAACGTAGGCGTTTTCAGAGACATTGAAAAGATGTACCAAAGGCTCAGCTATAACGACAGCGCAGTCCTTTAACAAAAATGCAGGTATTCCATCTGCAGTGACAGATAATTTAGGCTGAATTTTTTTCATAGCTTCAATGACCTGTTTGTGCGTAACTCCTGCCAGATTCAATGGCAAAAAAGGATTGTTATCTGAGATTGCAGGTTGAAAGTCTGCTGAGGTAATGTAAGTTGATTGAAGAAAATGTGAGAAAGCATAGACAATATCTTGAGGCATATCAAGTTGCTTGTCATTGAACACCATAGCGTTAGGAATACTTGAAGTATTTTTCCGAGACTCTGTAAATAACCAAAATTATTGAGGATTAGCAGTTATGTTCCTTTCCAAATTAGCAGTATATCCTTGGTATGCCATATCAATGGTCATTTTTATACTTCTTCGCAAACTCCTAAGTTTGACAGTCTTGTGGATTATGTGTTCTTTTTATTATAGTACTTATAGATGAACTAGATGAACTAAGCCAGGGTGGATTTGAATTGTTTCTTGGCAATGTTCAAGGCACGCTTCGATAAATTGCTGAGTATAATATTTCGTAAAACTTATCAGACGCCTGGTTGATATCATTGATTGAGTATATACGAGTAGAAGTAAAGTCAAGATCTGTTATATCGGCATATAATACTTGTATTGTACTTGTACTTATATCTGCTCTTCTGTAATTATATCTTGGAGTTTCATTTAAGTCAAACCTACATAAAACATTCCCTAACATGAATGATAGTTCAAGCGGGGGGGTGATGGTTATCAACTGGTAGTAAAACGCCTTAAGCTGGAATCACTTTCAGATCATTTTTGCAAAAGACTAAGTCAAGAATACGGCCATTTGAGTTTTGTGTATGGTTGTTTGTTCAAGACTGATAAAGTTATTCAAATTATTGAGTGCTACTATATAGTTATTACTATAAGTGTTGCCATTGATGTGGTTAATGTATGAATAGGTGATCATATGTAGGAGCTGATAAATTAGGTGGTATATTGACAGGAATGATGTACACTGCTGATCCAAAAAGTTGTGATTTGACGCCAACGATACCAACGGCAGAAAGTCCACGTGTAAAGTTGAAATCAACTTGTTTCACTTCATACGCCTTTAGGGAAAATATTATAATCACTACTGATCAATTCAGCATCAAAGATACTGTTATAAGTCTCACTCAATGCATGAAGATCGTAAGTAGAAGCATAAGTCACATTTAGAAGCGCATTTGTTTTGGTCCTCAAACCTCTAACATTTTGATAGTATATTGTAAAATTCTCTTCATACTCAACATTATCAATAACAGTTCTGGTAATACTATCATTTAATTGCTATTCTGCACCTAAAAGAAGCTTTTTATATTTCTTCAAATTCGACTTCTAATGACAACATTTATCTACCTCCCAAGCCACATATTCTGCTTCAGGATTTCTGGCAGAAATACAATTAATACATTTCAGTTGAACAGAGTTCCAATCAGAAATATTATGACTTCCCGCACATTTCACACAGACTTGCTCAGTTCTTTTACAGTCTTTTGCTTAGTGATTTAAACCACAACATTTAAAACTAATTTTTAGTTTTAGGGCATCGTACACCATACAACTGTCAACATTAACTAACACATTACCTTTATCTAACAAAGTAGAATACGTAACAGGGTCCACTTCCAAAACATTTTGTGAATTTCAGCTCGCTTTATCGTTGGCCATACCTTTAGAACCCCGCATTCACTAGATTTGCCAAACATACGATTTTGAGATGTCAACATTGAACCAATTTGTCGTTAGAAATCGTCTCACCTTCGGATTTTGCTTTTCAACTTCCTTGATGCGAGTATTGTATACGTATTCTTCAGACATATGTTGAGAAGCGTGTTTCTGAAGTCTGCTAGCGTCATTTGGATCATCACATATAATGACCAAACCACCATGCTTAACATTTTTTGAGAAAATTTTATATTATTTTCAATAGGATTAACATTCCGACGGATAGTGTTTCTTGTCTCAGTGTGGGACTGATTCATATTTTTCGGTTCTATAATAATATTCACATTTCTTATTTAGGCAACTGTTGCGTAAGGAGTTGGTGCTTGTCTGGCAGTCTGTTCTGCGTCTTCCTCAAACTTGTTCATGAGCTTAGATTGTGCCTCCGAAAATAGCTCATAATCCCTGTTATGAGATTCTCAACTTTGTCTTGCAGTATATTTTCCATAATTTCTTAGACGATCGCTCTAAGCTGGCACACTCGCTATAGACTATCGATACTTGGAAAGCAACAAAAATCTGCCAGACACATAGCAATAACACGTATTTTTCTATCGACCGTTAGGCAAGTTTCTCAGAAGAGTAAAGGTTTCGGGAATATTAAAGAAATTTATTTTGCATGTTTCGAGTTACCGAAATATACTTACAGATATTTGTACACGAACGGCTGGACCAAACATTTAAAAACTTATCGATGACTGTTAATTAGTAAAATAAATAAGTGCATCTAGAATACAACTGTGGAATGTTTCATTCCGATTGACTCACTAGGTAACTCGCTGTACATTTCCAAAATGATCAAAGGAGATCAATGCGTTGATTGCATGGTGGACAGTGAGGCACATTCAACATAAATGCAAATATAACATTTTGTTCCTTGTGAGTAAATGAAAATCAGAGCAATCCAAGTTCTTTTCAACTACACATCGCACAATGATCATCATTGCTGAACAGCAATTCAAGCTGAACTCTTGCTCCCTTGTTCGTATCACTCAATTTAGCACTCAAACATAGCACATTCACCACAAATTCAAAAACAACGTTGAGTCCAATGTTTTGATTGATTGATTCTTTTATGGCGATATAGACAAGGACACAATATGCATGAAGCTATGAACTTGGGGTACAATATCATGATAAATCACAACTAGAAGCAAATTTGTATAATATATTCGGAATATAGTAAATGTATTTATTAGCTTTTATTTTATTTTATAAAGTCAAGTATAGGTGGTATATTATATATCAGTTGGCACCAGCCTTCATCCCACATTTCTAAACATTGCTGCATAGGAATACGCTGCCCTGACAACCTGGAATATATGGAAGTTGTAATTATAGGAAGCACATTTTTACGATTTGTCTATTATTACATTCATATCAATATCCCGGATTTGTCATTATTTCTGACTCTTTGATTATCCAAGCCAAACAATTTTTGCATACTAATTAATATCAGGCACAAGTGAGGAGAGGTTATATTCAGAATTATCTAAGTGATGCAATCTTTGAAGACAAAAATCTATGCAAATATAACTCACATGCTGCCAGAAATGAATAAAGTACAGTAAAAAAATCTTTTGGAATACCTAATATGACCTAAGAAACAATCCCGAAGATACCTGTGCTGAAAAAACTTACGCTAATAGTAGTATTATGAGTCAAAGGCAAAAAATCTCCAGCAGTCAGATACATTGGCCTATCCATACGGATCATCATCATTAACATGCACGTCTTGAACCTCTTGCTGCAACTGTACCACTCACACTCGTAGGTGGTACGTCTAAAATAAAAGCACTAAAACAAAATAAATCTGGTCATGCACCGGTTGTTTCAAATTGGACTCTCACCATTAAGATCTCAGAAATGGTAAGAGATACTGGAGTTAGTTAAACAGAGACAAGGTTGCGCTTTTAGGTAACTATGAAAGTAGCACTAGGAATTTGAAGTGCTTCAGGAGGCAGAAAAAAGCGGAACTTTTTCAGAATCGTTCTTATTTATTATTGACTTTATTTAACGTGGGATCTTATAAAAAAATCCACATCAACATGTCCGTTTTAAAGCGGCAGAATCAGAATTTAAATATTACGTTTCGTCCCTTGGACTTTCCACAAGTTAGGTGAAGAAGTTTTCGACTCTTATTTCAATAATGTATGATACACATTAATACTGCAAATTTATAATTATTAGAGAAAATATTTCCTAAGCAGTAATTCACGACCAACGATCTATTTTTCAAGAAACTGATAAAAACATTCTATAGTAAGTAAAAGGCCTGATGTTGCAGGTCTGCTAAGCACACTTGTCATATCTAAGCCGATGCACGCATCTTGCATCTAAGTAATAATTAGCTACGTCTCAAGAGTAACGTGGGGATCGGTCAAGCGAACCTCTGGCCTTTCGGGCTGAATGTGTATTCTTTAACTTAATCTGGTCGAAGTGACAGCTTAAGCTTCGGTCGGACCCTATCAATAAATGAGTTCAACTGTAAATAAGCCTACCATTTCAGTAACTCCGCTTCCAAAATGGCAAATCATGTGAAGTTCGATGATACAAGCTATAACCCAGTGCACTATACACCAGAATTCCGGCTGAGCGGTAGACAACGTGGACACTATTATTATGTTAGAAGCTACCATGAATAGAGTTGCAGCTGTTTGCAGCAATGTAGTCATAGAAAATATATGCTTCATATCTTCATGAATTCTAGAAGAAACAAAAATACTTTTTGCTTATGTCTTTTGAAGAAAATATATTTTCAAAAAAATGTCAACTTTGTATTGAAGAACGTTACCGTTGGGACCGAAATGTTTACAATAATGAAGTATTTTGAATACATGCGGTTTGATCAGCCAGGCAAACATGGAGGATCATTTAAACTAGTCTGTCTCCTGTTTTAAAATCCGTTTCATTCGGTTCAACAATGCAGAACAAAAAAAAATTATGAAAATGACAGTTTCAGCTAACAAAAATATCAGGTGATGCCTCTAGAGCCATCACTACTTCCAGGAGCCCAATTCTCGAAATGAGGAAATGGAATAGCTCGTAAAAAGTGTTCTATTACCTTTTCCGGCAGTTTTTAAGTGTGTTTTCACATTTATCAAATAATTAGTCAATGAATCTTTTTCCCGCAAATTAATATGTCTCTAGATTTTTCATACCACCAAACGCTCTATTGCAAAGTTAACATCGCCTTTATAAACGAGACTGGTGGACGATGGCGAGATCACCAACACATCTGGCTTGTCTACTAACGTTCTGGAATATTGTTTCCCGGTAAAAGAGCCGCTCCCACTTTCAATGATTATATTATCTCATTTCAAACATTGGCCTCCAGGTAAAATGCGAGGTCCCAAAATACGTCAGGGTTGTATAATCTACATGTTCAGTGGTGTTGTTTATGACAGGTAAATTGAAGGGCTACAGACCAGCTCCAGCTACCTCCAGCTAAAAGAATATTAATCGAAATTCTCATTTTAGTTACATTTTATATCGAATAATACTATCACATTCCTCATCATCTCTTGAGGAAAAAATCACTGGAAGACAACATATTATGTTTTTATATATTGATATACTTCTTCAAATTACTTTTAAGATGTATAATGGTGACAGTGAAAGAAATCAAATCAAACGTATCCAATTTTCGGCAGGTTTTCCTCAATGGTAGTGGGTACAGGGTTATTAAATAAAAAACCTATATAATGCCAAAAACGCCTTTAAAATGTCAACTCGTTGACTAAGTATGTCAGTGTGCAAATAGTTTATTCCGCGCTTGCTACAAGTGAGCATGAAGTGAGCGAAAGTTAACTAGTTACAAATTGACGTATTCTTAGAAATCCTACATCCTACGATTCATACGTAACAGGTGCGCACGTAAACACCAAGTAGATACGAGAATCATTCTTTCGTACCTTGACTAACAAGAAGCGTCCCAGCGCTCATCCGGTTTCTACGGATGGCTGAGTTCTACTAAAGTACCGCTTATTTCGGATGGTCGGAGTCCAGATAACTGACGACTTGATCTTGCATGAACACTTCTCGTTATTAGCGCAGCTGCTGGGAAAAAGCTAGGCTACTTGCTTGAGGCTAAGGAGTACTTTTCACCACATGACCCCATTGCTATGTACAAGTGCCAGATGAGACTGTAAGTATTGTTCACATGTTTGGGGTGCTGTCGATCCGAACACATTAGCCATGCTCAATGATTCTTCTCGAGCGGACAGCCCCGAGATCCTGCACCGGCGGGCCGTTGGCGATCTAGATCTCTCCTACCACTACGCCAACGAGCTTTACTCCTCAGAAATCTCCTCCAAGATGTCGCCGCGTGATGTGCTAGTCAGACAGACCCACCTGACATCGGCCTCCCATCCCAAGCTTGCCAAACTTCATGCATCCAGAAATGGCCGATACGACCGCTACTTTGTCCCTAGGGTGTCGATATTGTGGAACAATATGCCTGATCAGGCTTTTCTCGGTCCTACTAAAGTTAGGCCGTTCACAAACCGGATTAACAGAGTTTTTTTGAGCTCCTGCGCGGCTGCTTCAATGTAAGAAGATAAAGCAAGAAGTCTAGTGAATTTAGGTTAGAAATTGTTACTCGATCATGAAAACTCAGTTGCTGGAAACAACTGTTTGCATCTTGAAACCTGGTCTTGCGAAAATGTGCTTTTCAAGTTCTGAGCTATTCTATTCTATATCCAGTTTGTACCGTGTTTTATCTGCTCTAATTTGATTGCACCAAGATTATTATAAGAATGTTGCAGAAGCGAAAAACTAAATGGTACCAGTGATATTATGATAAAAATTCCAACGAATTCAAAAGTCGATAGTGCAGTTTGTGTCTTATGGAAAAAACAAAGGTGTGTCTTCTGGAGACAACTAATGAAAATATACTTGAATGTATTATGACTTATTTCGACCTTCTGATTCAATAGCTTTAGCAATTAAAGCTTAGTAACTTATTTCGACCGGCCTATATCGTATTGTGGGCAATCATACCGGTCGATTTATATATTGGTAAAATAGGCCGATATTATCAATACGCCGATAAAAATATAGGTATCGGTCGTTTTCTAGTACAGTACATGCATTTCAGTTACCTCAATAAAAATTCCATACATAGATTGCACCTCCTGACCTCATTGAACAATGCCTGCTCCAGTTCAGGGACGTCTTCATCGTGGAAAGCTTCGTAATCTTTAGGTAAGTTCAGTTTTTGTAATGTTCTTCCCCTGATGGTTTGTGTGGCTTCACATAAAATTTCTAAATTGATCTTCAAACTGACTAAAAGCAGCGTTAAGTATACATCGTACGCTAAAAAAGATGAACACTTACTTGAGAGGGTGTTCCAAGGCATTCGAGGGATCTGTGTAGTTCATGTAGAACACAAATAGCTCTTAGAAAAATGACACGTAGGCCCTTTCTTCTATATGCTATGATATAAATTTATAGGTTCCTAAAGGCGCAACCGAAAAACCTACTTTTCTTGCATTGTTGGAAAACACTCTACATATTACTTAAAACTTATCATGTGGTTTTCATGCTAATAGGACTCTTTGACTGGCCAACTATTAAATAAAACCAACCACATATATTAAAATTTCTTTTTTTTTTGTCGACCACGGTCGCCTTTCTGAAGTACGACAGTAGCCTGAAAGGAGCGATACCACACTATTGTAATTATGAATGAGCTTTCGCGTTCTTGAAGAACTTGGAGCTTTAGGAACGATGAGGGAGGGTGACATGTCTGGTACATCAAAAAGGGAACTCCATTCTCAATTATCGGTTAGGAGGACTGGACCTCTTTTGATAGCAGGAACGCCTTACCCTAAGTCCTGAAATTTGCTGGTTTTACGCTGCGCCATCTTAAAATTATAATGATGGCATTTCTTGATCTTGGCGTTATACGGAACCGCAACAAGGAATAGAATCGTGAGTAACAGAAAATATCCACATTGATGTAGAAGAATATACTCGTATCCCTCATGCAGAGAAAGTGTCGCAACGGCTGGTTCAACAAATACTGCGACACTGCTCGTCGGCAAAACATCAAGGCATACAGAAGCTTTTTGCATATTTCCACTGTAGAGAACAACAAAGGTGATGTTGCAGCGCATTAACAGTCAGTTTTTCTGGATTCTGGCCAAGCAGATAGAAGAGAACACACTTCAAAGAGTCCCCTTCCACCCATTTCGTGCGATGATGGAACGATTGTAACCAACTCAAAGGCTAAGGCTTGCCCAAGACCATTGCCTCCAACTTAATCATGAAAGCCTCCCCCCTCCCCAAATGCCCGACTGCCGTCGATTGAAAAGGTAAGTAATCTTCAAGAATGAGACCGTAAGACGGGTGCTCTTGTCGCTCGACATCAACACAGCTTTTGGTCCGAATTTGATTTCTACCGTTGTACTAAAGATATGTGCAGTGTAGCTTACTCCAGTTTTTTCGCGTCTCTTCCAGGTATCTTACGAATGCAACACCTTCCACAAGGTCCACAAGGTAACCTCCTAGCTTACGTTAGGTTTCTTGT
This sequence comes from Acanthoscelides obtectus, assembly GCA_963669975.1. Classification (NCBI taxonomy): domain Eukaryota; kingdom Metazoa; phylum Arthropoda; class Insecta; order Coleoptera; family Chrysomelidae; genus Acanthoscelides; species Acanthoscelides obtectus. The sequence goes on from CAVLJG010000005.1 coordinate 73,030,544, forward strand.
GAGTGCATCAATAACGATCCTCCACTGCGACTCTTTGGTCTATTGTGGATTACGTAACTCAGCTGTAAAATAAACTCATTCAGTGTTAAGATGAGGCTTACGTCGTTGATCTTGACATAACGAAGGCGTTAAATCAGCTGTTGGAAGCGGCCCTCTTATGCAAACTTGGCCTTTCAGTGAAACTTTGCCGCAATGTCAACACGGGTGTCTCCTAGGGATCGGTCTTGGCTTCGACATTGTTCCTCTTTTATATCAACGACCTGAAAATAATCATTGCCTGGGGACGCAACAATGTGGCACAGTTCAATACTATTAAAACACAATACTGAACCTCGACTAACAAGAAGCGCCCTAGCGTTCATCCGGTTTTGATGGATACTCCAGTTCTGCGGATTCCAGATCACGAAGGAGTTGATCTGGGACGTGCACACTTGTTCAGGTCTAAGAAATACTGTTTTCCACAAAACCTTCGCACTGTTCAAGACGCAGATGGAACCCAGCATCAAGTACTGCTCACATATTTGGAGTACTGCCACTCAGACTCATTATCCATTCTCGATACTGATCGATGACTCCTCTGTAACGGACAGTCTTGGGTCTCTATCGCACCGACGGACCGTCGGCGACATAGCCCTCTTCTACCGCTATGTCAATGGGCGCGATGTGAATGCCAGACAGACCCGCCTAACTTCAACTTCCCGTCCTAACCGTGTGGAGCTTCGTACATCCAGAACTGGCCCATACGACCGCTCCTTTATCCCATGGGTATCGAGATTGTGGAATAATCTACCTGAGGAGGATTTTCTCAGTTCTAGTAACCTTAGGCAGTTCAAGAATCGGATTAACAATCTTTTTTTAAGCTCCTTACAACAGATGCGGTGACCTGATAGGCTTCTGCCTACTTGGTTGGTTCGGTAAAGAAAATGAGGACCGGGAATGCAAGCAAATATAAACTATAATATTTTCAATGGTACTGAAAAAAGCCCATCATGGAGTCATACTGGTGGTCGTGAAAAAATACTCAATGACACAGAAGGGATCAGGGGCGAATCATAAGGATCAACCTTCGTATACTGGTAAAGTCAATTGATTTTGAGTGGGTAGTTGTGGAACTTTGAATTATCTTCGAAACTTTGTTCCAACATGCTATCGAACTAGGTCTGAACTGAACATCGCATTCGCAGATTGAGATTAGCCTTCCAAAAAAAAACCGACCTGATTCTCTGTTCCAACAAACTCGGAACTGTTCCAAACTGATCTTCAACTATTTACAACAGCTCTGGTTCTGAGAAAGAACTTAAAATTCGAAATAATGTGTGCGCGTTTCCAGAATAAATGGCGTCGATGAGCTATTCATAACTGAGAAGCTGGATTTTGTGGCTGCCATTTAATTACCTTTTATGACTTTTTCACACATACCGGATCTAAAACCAAATCAAAGCCGATGATGAACATCTGATGAGATGTTTATAACATAAGAGTTCCAAGAATCAGAAATGAAAATGTCATACTTAAGTGTTGATAATTTGAATGAATTTGTTTCACTCATGTTACAGTAATATTGTCTCATATATTTCTTTCATTTTAAGTCACTCAGTTATCAATATTCCTCCTTTGCTGCTATAGCAGAGCATGTTTTCCGTAGAGGCAAAATGATGAATTCTGCCAGTCTAAGAAAGACAAAACTTCGTACTATTTTTTATATATTAATTATTATCTCACCAAGCCATGAGCGAATTTTCAAATAAAATCCACCATCTTGGATGGTCAAGACAAATCTGGAGAACTTTATATGCCAAAATCCATCCAGCCACTTGAGCTGCGAACCGTGAAGTAGGAATACAAATGTTATTATTGTTACTATATCAATATTTCCTTATCAGTACGTCACATTTTATATTACTCGATATAGTTGCTTATGCTAGAACTTATCGACGAGACCTCGTATCCGTAGCCAGTGTTTTTATGTGGAGTGATGGATGTCAATAGTACGGAGCGACGGATATTTTTTGAGTTAGTTGAGAATTAGATGTAGTATTGAGCGAATGTAATTTCGGAATATATAGGAATAATTCGGAGTACCCGTATTTTCTTTCATTTCTTTCAAGGCAGCGGTGGGATACTTCAAAATAAGTTAAGATTGTTATCCGTCATGGAGAAATCGAAATCACGGAATAAAAGTGGAAAACGGAGTCGAAAGGAATCCTCGAGTGAAAGTGACAACTACGGTTCGAGTTCGGCCTCTTCCGATAGATCGACCTAAAGAAAAACTATAAAGAAAAGAGTTGAACGACGCCCCGCGTTTATTCGTGCGGGAAATGAACTCTTAGTGCCGATGTTTCATCCTAATCGGGACGATGCGATTGTGGATATGTGGTTGGATAAAGTTGACCGTTTGTCAGAACGCTATCACTGGATTGACGACACCATTTTACGATTGATTTCAGGAAGATTACGAGACAATGCTCGTCAGTGGCACGACGAAAATGTGGGGTATGACACCAGTGGGGATGAAATAAAAAAATCAATAAGCCAGCATTTTCGTAAGTCGGTTCCATTTTCTAAATTATTTGTGGATGCCGCTAACTACGAAGCAACACTGGGGCAAAATTTAGGAGAGAAAACATAGCAAGAACGGTCAGGGCTGCACAACATATACGGATGCAAACGCTTTATATGCTTATTCAATCACTGTAGGCGAAATGCTTCAAGAAAGAACAACTTTTCATCTTAATAGTGGAAAATTTCAATCATCAACGTCTTCCAGGTCTGATTATGGTGATCATAATAAAAGGGAAGTTGATAAGCCTTCAGGTACGCGACCAACATGTTTTAATTGCGGTACTTCGGGCAGTATTTCATTTAACTGCAGAAAGCCACGCGTGGAATGTACCAATTGTAAAAAATTGGGGCATATTCAAGAAAAGTACCCTTTTCCGCATAAGGAAGTGCAACAAGTTGAAGTATTAAGAAGTGTGGGTCCTAATATTTTTTTGCAAATTGCACGAATTTGCCGAAAGAAAACCAACTGTTTAATAGACTCTGGCAGTTCTAACACACTTCGCTCGTTAAAAAACTTAGGCTTCTTCGTACGGATTCAAAAGATATGACGCTATATAGTTTCATGGGCACCTTTTTGAACAGTACATCGTTTTGCAAGATCACCGCTAGTATACAGGGAGTTTCGGCAGTAGTGAGTGCCATAATTGTTCCGGACAAATACTTGAAACACGATTTATTGGTCGGAAGAGATTTTATTAGCCAAAAACACGTGGTTATGACTTAACGTGAGAACCGATTAATCTTATATAGGTTGCCTGCCACCGAAAACCTGTTTGTGAACCTTAATGAAGTTTACGACAACGGCTTGGATCTGAATAATATAAAGATAGGTGCGATTTTTGAGGCTGATAAGTAGGATTGCATCTCTTTGTTGCATGATTTCTCGGACTGCATTTCATCGTCCTTGAAAGATTTAGGAAATACGAAAGCTATAGAAATGGAAAAAATGTTTTGTTGACACGCCAGTTGTGCGTCATCCTTATCGAATCCCTGGCATAGAAAAAAAGATTCTTAGAAATATGATTTATGAACTATTCGATAACAAAATCATTCGTAAATCTAGCTCTCCGTATGCCAGCCCCATTACACTAGTTAAGAAAAAGGATGGGGACTACAGGATGTGCGTCGACTATAGGCAGTTCAACGCAATTACCATAAAAAATCATTGCTGCATATTGATGATCAAATTGATAAATTAGGAGGATTTAAATACTTCACAAGTTTAGATTTGGCGTAAGGGTTTTGTCAAGTCTGTATGGCTGCCGTCTCCATCGAAAAGACGGGATTCGTAGCTCCTGACGGTTACTACGAGTTTTTACGGATGCCTTTCGGGCTAACTAATTCTCCTTCTGTTTTTCAGTCATCAATCAAGAAAGTACTGGAGCCATTAAAAAACGAATACGCCTTTCCATACAGGGTGACTTCGAAGTTGAGTCATTTATTTTAACAGTGAGTAGATCTTATCAAAAGAAATGTTTTTTTCCTTTACCATTTTTCTGGTAAAATTAAAGTAACAAAGTTATAGCCCTTTGGAAGTTTGAGTACCGCCCTGTCTCAATGTGCTCGTGTTTGGCGACAACGGATATAATCCGTCGTATCGGTTCATCGCATCGGAAACAAAAAAGCGAAAGAATTTGGAACGAATTATTTCATTCATTTGTATACAGTAAGTGTCAGTGAATAGTTGTATCTGTTGCGTGGCTCAAACGAAATAAAAAATGGCACATGTTTATGCGGATCGGTTTCCCAATCGAGTGCAACCAACCCCTCGTGCCTTTGTTAATGTAGTACAACGGGCTCGTGAATCAGGTGACTTAAGACCTCACAGGGGACCTCACGATCAAATACAGGTCCGCACTGAAATACTTGTCGGGAGGATACTTTATAAAACAAGGTAAAAATTTTTTTTTAATTTTTTTTTTATTTTTACACACATATTTTGGTTTATATTCCTTCTACAATCATTATCTGAAAATTAATGACTCAACTTCAAAGTCACCCTGTATATCGATGATATCATAATTCCATGGTCGACGATCGCGGAGGGACTAGAACGTTTGGCAAAAGTATTAATTCAACTCCGTACACATAACCTTACCTTGAAAATCAGTAAATGTGTATTTCTGGAAACGACAATAGAATGACTTTTGAGAGAATCTAGTGCAGAAGGGGCAAAACCTGGAAAAAGGAATATCCAGGCAATTCTAGATATGCCGTATTACGTCAATTTCTCATGCTAGCCAGTTATTTCCGGAAATTTGTTAAGTATTTTGACAAGATTAACCCGTGAAAATGAAATTTGGACCTGCACCACAAAAAAAAAAGTTTTTCATCAAATTCAACAGGCAGTAACATCATGCCCGATTCTTGCAATATGTAACCCCAAATTAAGGACAGAACTTGATACAGACGCAAGCTCTATTAGCCTAGGATCAATGTTACTTCAATTTGAGTCTGAAGGTAAATCACATGTCCTTTCCTACTTTAGCAAACAAACAAAATGTGATCAACGATAATATCACGCATACGAACTCGAGACTATGGCTGTAGTTTACGCTCTAAAATATTTTCGAGTGTATTTGCTGGGGATAAATTTCAAAATAGTGATTGTAATGCCTTGCGAAAGACCCTGTCAAAAACATATTTAATTCCTCGTATTGGAAGATGGTGGCTGGAGGTTCAAGAATATTTTCTTGAAATTGAGTATAGAGCTGGTAAAAAAACTACTCATGTAGACGGGCTCGGTAGAAACTTTCTGGCAGTACAATCACAGGATGAACAGATTTGTAGAATCCGAAGTATACTAACGAGTAAAGTAAGGAATAATGAGACGTGGTTATATGTTGATCAATACGAATTGAAAAACGATAAATTGTATAGGAAAGTAGACGATGGAACCAAAGCATGGGCTGTCCCACGTGCAGCACGTATACAAGTTTGTTGTTTATGTAACGCCGATTCTGGACACTGTGGAGTAGAAAAAGTTTTGCAACGAATTAGAAGAAACTACTGGTTTGCGAAAATGAGAAAATTTGTAACGAAATATGTTAACGCTTGCCTAAATTGTATGTACTGCGAGAAATGCTCCTCAAAACGACAATGCAAATTAAATCCAATAGAAAAACACCCAATTCCCTTCCATACAATACACGTAGATCATGTTGGACCATTTGTGACAAGCAAATGGAAAAGTAAGTATATTTTTGTAATTGTTGTAATTTACCAAATTTACAATAATAGAGCCGGTACCTTATAAAAAAAGTAAGCACGTTATTAAGGCCTTAACCAACCTAATTTATTTATTTGGGGTACCTTCAAGAGTTATATGCGATAGAGGTACAGCCTTCACATCGAACCTTTAAAATATTTTCTGACATATGGAATAAAGCACGTCCTAAATGCAGTCGCCACGCCGAGAGCTAACGGTCAATGTGAACGTTACAACAAAACAATCTTGAGTGGTCTATCAACAACTGCTGCAGGAAAAGATGAGCGGGATTGGGATAGGTACGTGAAACAAATACAAAGTGCATTGAATACGAGCTCCAATAAAGGCATAAATTCGACTCCTATGGTGGAACTGATTGGTTACAACCCTAAAGATGCAGCCGAGGCAACAATTTTGAATGCGATTCAAAATGAAATAGATATACTCCACCTAGACGAGGTTAGGCATAAAATTTCGGGGCATATAGAGGCAGATCAAAAACAACAAAAAGAACGTTACGATAAAATACGATGCGATGCCACTCAGTATGACGAGGGTGACTTAATCAAAGTATTGATAAGGAATACACAATCTACTGGAACTAGCCATAAACTTCATCTAAAATATTAGGGTCCTTTTCGTATTACGAATAAATTATTTAACGATCCAACCGAAGTTGAGGACTTGTAAGAAGGTTATAAACGAAAGCGAACTGTTGTAGCTGCAGACCAGGTCAAGAGATGGGTGACTCTAATAAACGACGATAACTAGAGGCAAACGATGCCCACCAGTGATCGTCGCTCTTTCAAAAAATTATGCAAACGATGCCTTTTAGCGAACGTTGCTTCTACGCAATTTTCGGCAAACGTTGCCTTTTAGCGAACGTCGCTTCTACGTAATTTTCGGCAAATATTGCCTTTTAGCGAACGTCGCTTCTACGTAATTTTTGACAAACGTTGCCTATCAGTGAACGTCGCTTACTTACAAACAGCCTAGCAAACGTTGCTTATAGATGAACGCCACCATGTTCAAGACATCTATGCAAGCATTTCCTTACTTGCACTATATTCAATTGTACTGCAATATTTTTTGTTCTTTCTATCTCATTTTCGGTTTGTTTTGAGATATGCATTATGTAAACCTTATTATTTTACTGCCTTGTGAAGATTTTTATGTTTTCTATCTTCTCATGAATCTAGATTCGTAAGACTTGAGCATAGAAGCTTTTCTAATGTTCAGTTAGTCTGAGGACATACTAATGGTGAGGATAGCCGAGTGTTATTATTGTTACTATATTAATATTTCCTTAGCAGTACGTCACATTATATATTACTCGATACAGTTGTACGGAGCGAGGGATATTTTTTAAGTTAGTTGAGAATTAGAAGTGGTATTGAGCGAATGTAATTTCGGAATATATTGGAATAATTCGGAATTCCCGGGTTTTCTTACAAAACGCTGTTTTTTACTAAATTAAATAGCACTCAATATTCAATCTCCGGCATCCCATACCTGACTCATGAATATTGCTGAACATGAATTCTAGGGCCACCAATGTGCGTCCCCTTTGAATTCTGCTATATGGGCTCCCACGGATCAAGCCACTCGTCTCTTGTCAAGTCTGCCATTTTGTTTTCCCACTTTCTTAAAAAACATTTACAGTACGTCAAAACCAAAATAGTTATCTTTTTATGGATTTTACTTCAAGCAAGATAATGTTTACGACAACAAGCCATGTGGTTCGCTGTTCCAACAGAATAGTTCAGAACTAGCTCTGAACAATAGTTACCTCAACTATGCGCAGAAAGATAATTCGGAATTGGTTCTGAACTAGTTCGGAACTGCATGTTGGCACAAAACAAAAAATTGTTGAATAGTGTAAACACTTGGAGCAGAAAAACGAACAAATACTTACTACCGATGTAGAGCACAAAAACTGCGAATCCGAGGTCCATAAGAGTAAGAGCCATCTTACATCTGTGAGTGGTGTCAGTGTTGAAGGGTATTTCATAGTAAAGCGGTAGGAAATCGTAGCAAGTGGCGTTTTGTAGATACTCAAAGGGCTGCAACTCGTTCAAAGTTTGATGAGCTGAGTAATGATTGGATGCACCCACCGCAAAGTAGAGGAAATACAGGGTGATAACAAATCGGTTGCAAAAACGTTTCGTTGTTTCCACTAACTTCTTTGGAACAAAGTTCTCTATAAATTTGTTCATGCTTCGTAAGTTGTTATCAAGTGTATACAAATATTTATCCACCATAAGCAATTCTTTTATATGGTTGCATAAATGGAGACAGCATGATTTGAAGCAGTCTTCTGCATTTGTAGGTGGTAGTTGATAGTGTTACCTTGTTGCGCAGAATGTTTTTCATACCCGCCTGTTTGCTTTCCATTTGTATGTCTCCACGCGACTACCCAAGCAGCAGCATGAGAACATTTCAGGTTTATTTGAGATTTGAAATGGTCTTATTGTGGTAAATAAGAAGTAATGGTTTTAGAATTACTATAGATAGATAATAGATGATAATACTAATACGATAATTCAATAAATCGTAAGTTGTTGGTGTTACTACACAAATGTGTTTACACACGTCAAAGGAGCTCTCTTCCATGATGCCGCCGCGCGATGTGCCTGCCACACAGCCCCGCCTGACTTTGGCGTCCCATCCTAACCGTGTCGAACTTCGTACATTCAGAACTGGCCGATATGACCGCTCTGTTGTCCCGAGGGTGTCGAGCTCATAGCAGCCGCGGTATCCCGGCACTTAGGCTTCTGCCTGCACGGCTGCTTCGGTATAAAAAAATGTCTAAAAGACAAGTCTGCCTTGAGGGGCATTTAGAAAACAATTGAAATTCATACAGACAAAGCGCAAAAGCGAAACACAGTAAAATAAATAAGGACATTGGCGCAGCCGAAAATGTGGGAGGGTTTAATAAATATAAACACACAACCGAAAAAGTGGGACAGACTAAAATAAATGTGAGCATTAACACATGCGGAAACCAACTAAAGTAAAAAATAAGACGAAGATTTAAAAAGACATATCTCTAAAGTTACTTGTCAAATACTTGCCAATACGGAAGAATGCTTTTTTTTATTAGATTGTCTCTGAGTTTCTTATGGAAAGCATCAATACTCAGCGATTTGACAGGCAACACGTTCAAATTTTTGTCCCACCTCTGGTTTTGTCAAGGCGATGGTTATTAGGGCAAAAAATCACTGTGAGTGGACAAGAGACTACAATTGCCTCTCACTTACAACAAGCAACTCAAAATATATAGGTGCTTGGTAGAGTCAGTATCACCGATTTAACGAAAACAACCTTGCAGGGATCTCTATATTTCAAGCCCAACATGTAACGGATTAATCGCCTTTGCATGCTAAAAACTTTTTGCATGTGTGAAGGGTGTCCTCTCACCAAAACTTCATAGGTCAATTTGAAGTAACTGGTCAATAACACCTTGTCAAGTACTGCGTATTTTAGATTACGAATGAGGTAGGCATCTCTAGAAAAACCATCTACATCTACAACATAACGAGCATGTACCTCCCAAATCAGTGTGCAGTCAATGTGCACATCTTCGAAGACTTCAACTCATGACTGCGTAGGCTGAATATAAGCGACTGAGTCTTATCAGCATTTAGTGATAGTTTATTGGCAGCAAACCATTCACCAAGGTCACCAGCGTGGTGTAATCAGCATATAAAAACAATGCACTATTGAGCGTCTCTAACGAGCTATTAGGAATATCATTGATATATAATAAACACAGCAGTGGTCCAGGAATGTTATCCAGTTATCATCGGAGCGTTGCGAACTCTCAGGAAAGGGGCACAGACCAACTTGTCACAAGTCCCAGGACAACCACCTGTTACCGAAGTACAGAAAATAGCACTGCTAGGCACTGCACACATCATTCGCAAGGTATTAGGGTGAGTCGCTTTGATCTTGCCCAACAGGGCAAGAGGAGACGCTATAAAGATAATAATAATATTAATAAACATCCTTATTTGTTAAACACCAACCGATAAACCTACATTTCTATTGAAAGAAGGGACGCATAATTCAAATATAACCACCCTAATAATATCATAACATACTCTAAACAAAAATAATAATAATAAATATTAAACTTGCATTGTTTATAGAATACTCAGCTCTGTTTGCTCAATAATTTTCGTTTGACATGGCTCGTGAATTTAACGGTATTAAATGTTTTAATTTCGTCCGAGAAACCATTGTACACGCTATAAATTTGGTAGGAGCAACTTCGTTTAAAAAATTAAGTCATATTTAAGGTGTGCTAAATTTTATTTTATTATAGAGATATATGGGCAGCTTAGCAATTAGTTAATGATATAAACAAGTCGCATGCAATACCCGTCTGTTGTGAATGTTGAGTCACCCTACATCATATAATTTGTAAGAGACTCTGATTGGTATACCGATACCATAAAGCAAAGCTTTTGTACTTTTTGAATTTTCTGTTTACAAACAGATGTTAAATGGGGACCATATCTAATATCGGCATAATTTAGAACTGACAGAACCACATAGAATTATTTTAGTTTTTTTTAGAATGATAATTTCTGTTAACTTAAGCTTCAATATGCATTTCTTTGCAACAGTTCATTTATGTGCGACTTAAACCAGAGTTCACAACGAAGTCCTTCAAGGCTTTTAGCTTGTTCTGATAAGTGGATGTAGACATCACCAATTTGTATTTGAATATACGATTTTACATTATCGTTGTGCAGCTTAGGATCTGGTTAAATGATATTTCTTCAATAAAATGGTATGCTGAACACAGTCGAAAGCCTTTGATAGATCGAAAAGGTCTGCTTTGATATGTGATTTATTTACAAAGCATTCGTTAACGAGATCTGTAATGTCATTGATTGCTTAGTAGTTGCTCTGCTGCGTCTAAATACTAATGCCTGTTGTTCAAGAGGTGGTTTCATTCAAGATGATAGGTTAGTATTTCTAAAATATTTGTAAAATACGAAATCAAAGAAATTGGCCGACGGTATGAGATTTCATCAGCCGGTCCCCTTTTAAATATTGGAAAGACGTTAGAGACCTTTAGAATTTTTGGGAAAAGTACTATTTTAAATGCACATATTAAAAAGTCTAGTTGATGGTACAATAGCTAGATTCATTCTTCTTACTTGAGTTATTTCTATAAGAATCATTTATTTGTTTTTTAGTACTATTTATAACTTGTGAATATTGTGTTCTAAAATCTATAATATCCTGCTTGATCACTATTTGAGAGTTTACGTTGTGCTAATCCAAGGGGATCCTCAAATGGTCTCTCATGGCACACTAGTCATCGTTATACCAACTAATTTTCCCCCTCCTTTAATGTTCATTCCAAAGACATGTCTTTTATGTGGTGGGTATTTTTCGACCCTACCACTGTTTTGACTAACAAATATTTCAAACGCTCACTAGACATTATCGTTTTTTCACAATGAATGACCAATCGACATGCTCGATTTCATTAATTTCATTGTCAAGGCTAAACAGACCTTAATCGGCGATTGACCTAAAAGAAACTCTAATGGACGTTGTCAAGGGCTTATTTTATTCACAAGTGAATTCAATAAGTTGCTAGATGGTCAGACAGGTAGATGGCAAAAACATTGGCAGGCCTGTCCGAGTTTGTGAATACGTCGTTCATGCAGTTATGCTTCCTAGTGTTGCAATCCAGGCTGTTGCAGAGTTGTATAGAATTTGAAATGTTTTTTGTGCTCACCATGACAATCACATGATCATTTTTACCATATAGTCTAACCATATAAGCAAATTACCCCAAATTAATTGTTGGTCTTATTGGTGCAATTTGTTGAAGGGGGTATTTGAAACATGGACGTATAAAATGGGTACTTCAATTTTTGTGGGAAAAGTCTTTATTTGACAACAAATAATGGGAGAACGTGTTTTTTGGGATTCAATCAAAAGCCAGGAACAAAATAACTTTCATCATAAGATTTTTAGGTATTTATGAGACCCACAAAATAAGACGACATGTAACAAGATCCGACTAACAGCAAAAATGTTATGGCTGAAGAACGAGACAGAATGCAGGTTCTGGCACTTGTTGGTAATGCGACGATAATTTCAATAATTCTTTAAATCCATAGGACTCATACTTCTATATGACAACAACAAAATTGGACTATGTTGGTCAAGTAGTTTTTTGAGACTTTTCAGTTGTTTATCCAAAAACACCTGTTTTCCGGCCATCACTACTAGGCTATTGAGCAATATCCAGGGTTCGCTCAAAGACCATTTAATAGCAAAATACACATGTTTACCTTGCTGATATGAACCACAAATCATTCCGAAATATAGATATTATTTTTATACAAAAACGGATCAGTTACGTTTTTTTCTTCTCAATAAATTCAAAACATGTATTTGTGAGTAATTAAGCAAATGCGTTTCGATATTCGAAAGACAAAGGCTACTATACACATTTTAAAAGAAAGCGGATGTGTCTATCATCTTTTGTTGCAAATTACTCCCAAATACGAAATGTTTGAATTCGTTTAGAAGAAAAAACAAACCCATCTTTTTTGCATAGAAATAACATTTATCTTCTGAAATGGTTTGCGATTCATATCGGCAAGGTATTGTGCTATAAAATGCCCTTTGGACTAACCCCGTGTATTGCTTAAATAGTGTTTTGGGATAAGTAATTAGAATTAGAAATTCTCAAAAACTACTTGTCCAATCTACCCAATTTTGTTGTGGTCATTTAGAAGTACAAGTCCGACGAATCTGAAGAATTTCAAATATCTGCGAGAAACCATCGTCGCATTACCAACAAGTGCCAAAACCTGCAGCTTGCCTCGGTTTTCGGCCATACCTTTTTTGCTATCAGTCGGATGTTTTTACGTGTGGTCTCATTTTGTAGGTCTCATAAATACCTGAAAATCTTGTATGAAGAGTTTTTTCGTTCCTACCAATAATTTCAATTGAATCTCAAAAACACGTTTTCTCATTCTTCGTTGTTTCCCACAAAAATTGGTATACTTATTTTATTCGTCCATGTTTTAAATACCCCTTTGAACAACTTGCAGCAATAAACCAGACTTTACAATTACTGATACCGTAAGAGTCTTTAAAAAGAGATAAAACTAAATTTGGAAAGTGTATGTTAGGCTTCACCACACCTTCTACAATGGAATGTCTTTGTGGCAAAAAGGAATACCTGTATATAATAAAATATGCATGTTTTGCAAATTCGTTGCCGATGACTGTTTAGATTTATCACTTTCTGCTTGCCGTTGTTATACACCTCTATCTGTTCACTGATCGCCGTTAAGACACTGTCTCTGGCGATGATCCCATTGCTTAAATGAGCATCGATAATCAGAACCTTTTCTGATGTGTTTGTGTTCCAATTGATCTGGTATCTACAGGATAACTTTGGAGTTGAGTCATTAATTTTCAGATAATGATTGTAGAAGGAAGATAAACCAAAATATGTGTGTAAAAATAAAAAAAAAAATAAAAAAATTTTTAGCTTGTTTTATAAAGTATCCTCCCGACAAGTATTTCAGTGCGGACCTGTATTTGATCGTGAGGTCTTGGAGCACCGGCATGCCGTCTCCTGTGAGGTCTTAAGTCACCTAATTCACGAGCCCGTTGTACTACATTAACAAAGGCACGAGGGGTTGGTTGCACTCGATTGGGAAACCGATCCGCATAAACATGTGCAATTTTTTATTTCGTTTGAGCCACGCAACAGACACCACTATTCACTCACGCGTTACCGACTGACACTGACTGTATACAACTGAATAAAATAATTGTAAAAACATCGTTCCAAATTCTTTCGCTTTTTTGTTTCCGATGCGATGAACCGATAAGGCGGATTATATCCGTTGTTGCCAAACACGAGCACATAATATTATTATTGAGACAGGGCGGTACTCAAACTTCCAAAGGGCTATAACTTTGTTACTTTAATTTTACCAGAAAAATGGTAAAGGAAAAAAACATTTCTTTTGATCAGATCTACTCGCTGTTAAAATAAATGACTCAACTTCGAAGTATAACAGTTTCTTTACATGCAACTTTTTCAATTACGCTTTTCAAGTAATCAGTAGTATCCTGCATAGCTGCCAGCTTTCTGTACATTTCGTCGTTTTTATTGGTCAGTTCAATTACTGTATTGTTGAACTCCTCAATGTCTGTTTCCTTTTGTATTTTGGTCTATTGGGTCGTAGACTTGTATGTGTATGTAATGGGTGTTTTGAGACCGGTTTAGTCGCTATATTACTGACTTTTGTTTCTTGCTTTATTGTCGAGCATTCATGTTGGTATTTTTTTGGGAAGATATTTGACGAAGTGGCAACATTGCTTCACAGTTGATACATTCCAGAAATATGACTGATGTTGCTATTATTGGTCAAAAACTAAATTACTCACAAAAAACCAATACTTCTCACCCATCTCATCAGGAATGCTGTTGATAATTCCTTTAAAACATGGAAGGGACAGATTATATTATCTATTTCCTCAAATACTTTCGGTGAGATGCTATAACTGCGACCTTATCATCTCACCACCAATAAGCAAGTTTACTTCAAAGTACATTTGTTTGAAAAGGATTTCCACAGCAGTTTTGAAAACAGTTGCACAAGATATTAAGATAGTGTTATTAAGATTTCTATTTTTAGTTTTATTGGCTGCTTTCAGTGCGGGTTCTTTGAGCTGAAAGCAAGTTTATTACAGCCGTAACAGTTATCTAAAAACAAACTGCAGTTTTATCAACAATCTTAGTGCATCCTTAAAAGACTTGATAAACCCGTTTGGTGCTACTTGGGTAGAACTGTACCGTACTGTTGCTTGCAAAACACCATGCAAAAATATTTTATGGGGTTAACTATGGTTACAGAGATGGAAAGCAAACAGATTCAGGTCAGCCCTTGCCTATTTATGCATAGCAAGTCATTGCTGGTAGCTTTGAGAATACTTCGTATTACAGCTGATTGAAGGATATTGCCAGGTCTCTTTTTAATCATGGTGGGCGACCTCTATCCGCAAATTGTTCTTCCGTGTATGTCAGAGGCTCAGCTGCTTTCAGCATTTTCAGCATATGGTCGAAGATGTATCTAGTTTGGCGGACTGCATATTTGAAGGTGGCAGCTGTAAATGCTGTCGCCTCTTTGGGCAATGCTTACCATAGGGTTCAAAAATAAACTCCTTCATCTGCAGCATGCGTTTGATGCGGTCCAGTTTCTCCCGCTGTCGGGTTAAAACGGCCAATTTTATGAAGGCCAAAAAATGAGCGACAACCAGTCCAAAATGGATGAAGAACATCGTCAAATCATCAACGATGTGAAAGCGAACAAGTATCTCCAGGTAGAAGAAAAATACGGCGAAGATGAATACAATCACACTCCATGTGTAGATTAGGATATTTTGGACAGTTCTTTTTCCTGGTGCTGCTGGAATCCCTGCAACTTCAATTATTAAGTTATTCAATATCTTAATATATGTAATGTTGACAAAGTTGCCTCTGTCGCTTCTGGACCAATTTTCAAAAACTACAAACTTTCGTGTTTTTGGCATTGCGTAAAAATTTCATCGAAATCCGAGCGGACAGACCGACAGAAAGGCAGGCTGACGGAGATTAGTGACATTGTTTTTCAAAAATGTTTGCGATTAAAATGGATTTCTATGAAAAAACAACTTTTGATATGCAGCTGAATTCTGTATAATCCTGAACATTTTTGAAATGTTTCCCGCTTGTAGAGTGCAAAATAATTCTAAACAGTCTTAAAAAAGTGTGTCTCGACGCAATATTGTGTGCATGCGAGTTTGAGTAACATGATAGAGCTACAATGTTGGTAAATTAGCCCGAAAGGATGACAATAAGAAATTAGATAAAAATCAAACTACAATTACGTATGGTGTACTGAACCCATAATACGCTAAAATAGTTAACGGACTGTTTAACTTGGAGAGATTGTATTTCGGAAACTACTGGAGGAAGAAGTTTAAGCCCATCGACGCTTTTGTTCTAGACTGCACTTAATATTCAGCAAAATTAGATGATAGCTATTCCCTATAAGGTTTTTGCAATGTTCTTTCTACGCCAGTTATGAAATCCAATAAGGGCGATAATCCCCAAATATACTAACTCAGCGTAGTTCTGAAATGGAAGGATTCAATTCTTCATACGGATTTTATCTAAAACACATCAAACCAATTTTTTTTCAAAACAAAAGTACGTGGCATAGAAAATGATTTTCTGTTTTCTTCTGCAGAGGTCAACATATTGTACGCTAATCGTATAGTTTGAGCCGTTAAATTTATTGTACGTTATTAATATTACACGTACAAAATTTAACCCAATACCTGAATCGACTACGCTGATGTAAGGGTGCATTTTAGAACCTACTTTTATAGAAATTTTCCGCTATATTTTCGAAATTCCTTTCTCAAATCTTGCCACAAGGTATTTTAATCACTTTGTATTTGATCCCTATCAAGTTTATAGAAAACAGGAAACATTCTCAACGTTTTATGCCTTATTGTGTGTTTCAGAATTAGAATAAATTGAACTACCATCAAAAAAATATATTGCAACATTAATAAAATCAAAAATTAGCTTCTATTTGTTATGAATACCTACCTTTGCTCATAAGATTCAACGTTGCAAAAAAATCATCGTCTTCTTCGGAGGACATTCTGTTCGTTACTGAATGACGCATAGAAACTTTTCTATTTAAAAACGATTAGTGGATTGTATGATGAAACAACATCGATTGTGGGACTTTTGCATTGTAAGCTTTGTACAATGATGTTTAGATGTGCTAATTAAAAAGGACGGTTGCTAGATCCTTAGCTGATTTCTTTGTAAGAGTGAGGCGTGTGGTACCATTTCTTTGCTGAATTATTTATTAGGGCCTATAACAATGGAAACTATTAGAAATGCTTATAATTAATGGCCTATTAGATGACTGCTCCTTATTATGGTGTTTCGCGTTGTACAGGGTAGCCACCGTTCAACTTTAACCATCACTTAAGAAATATATTAAAGCGGACAAGGTAAATCACTAGAAATTATTTTCAGTTGTTTAAAATGGACTTTAGTAGGCGTAATTCTAACTTCAAAAATAGAAATGAATTATTCACAAACATTCACAATTAACACGTCTATGTTACGTTCAAATACCGATACATCATTGAATGAAACCGAGTTCTGGTCACTGTGAAATTGTAAAACTTCAACATCGCGACATTCGTGTTATATCTCCCATAAAAACGTTCACGACTCGTTGTGGCAACCACAGAAAGACCATATAACAAAATTCGACAATGAAGAAAAGCACTACTTAGTTGGTGTAACCAAATCACTACACCTAGGCTGTAACTCGTTGGCTCGAGCTTACACTTTCTGGGACCAGTATCTATGTTATCATCTGTAATTCAGCAAATTCTTATAAGAATCCACACCAGAAGATGCTGTATTTGTATCGATGAAAAGACTGATTGTAAAAATAAGTAACAGACAAATACTCATTTTCCACATAAAAAGTGAAACCTGATGCAAGTAAATAGTTTAACGGAACATAACTAAAAAACAAGTTCCGATTAATCTCTCGAGGATTGTGGCTTAATCCGTCTTAAGTCGCTGGCACTCTTAACCCCCCTACTCTCCGCGTTGTTGAGCTATGGACTTAATTTGCACGCCACTTGATAGCTGTTTTGCATTTGCTGACCCTTAGATTTCAATTATAGTGTTTTATTCATTTATTAATTAAGAAAAGGAAAGAGGTATCACAACAGCATTTCTTCTTGTTTATAAAAAAAGGCGTGGCAAGTTTCACAAGGTAGCTAGTGCCAGTAGCTTCCTATAAAGTCCTTCAAAAACTTCCGTAAATTCCCCTAGTGCTACGATGAAACAGGCTTCGGGGTCTTATCGCTAGTCGTTCCTCCAATTGTAGGGCGCCTTTATGGTCTCCTTGGTTTCCACTGTTGTCTACTATTCCGTGACAGCGCTCTATTTTGAGGTTGTGTTACAAGTATCTATTTGCATCAAATTGTTTATGCTTTTGACTTATACTGAGTGACATATAAAATGCAACACTCAGAATTATTATCCGTTGAATTTTGATAAAAGTATATTTTCTATCATGGAAGTATTCGCTGATAAAGTCTTGAAGATATTCCGAGCCGTATTTTTTTTGTAAAGGTTTTCTCAGTCTACCTGTATTAGGCCTGTGCCCTAAATGAAATCACAGATATAAAAAATTACAATATTTACGGCTAGAGGCGGTAAACTGTACCTTATGACCAGATTTGTCACTTTCTAACCAACAGATTACAGTACGTCGTGGAGTGATAAGGTAACTTAACCGGTCGCTGTGCATATCGACGACAAAAACTATCCGCGTGTAGTTGTTGCTGAGCAACAAGAGGGCTTTACAACGTAAACAGCCCCAGCAAAAAGCGTTTTGCTAAATTATCGCTCTAAACTGGCATACTCGCTATCGTCTATCGATTCTTGGAAAGCATTAACAATCTGCCAGACTAATAGCAATAACACGTATTTTCCTATCGGCCATCAAACAAGTTTCTCAGGACAGTCAAGGTTTCTGGAATATTGAAAAAGTTGATTTTGCATGCCTCCAGTCACCGAAATCCACTTACAGATGAACACCTAGATAATAGTATACGAACGGCTGTAACAAACATTTAAAAACTTATCGATGACTGTTAGTTAGTAAAATAAATACATGCATCTAGAATACAACTGTGAAATGTTTCATCCAGATTGACTTGCTAGGTAACTGTACATTTCCAAAACTGTCAAAGGCGTTGATGGCGTGGTGGACATAAGGCACATTTACCATAAATGTAAATATAACGTTTTGTACCGTGCGAGTAAAGGAACATCAGAGCACCCCAAGTGCTTTTCAAGTACACATCGCATAATGATCATCGTTGCCAAACAGCGACTGAAGCTGAAATCCTGCTCCCTGGTGGTTTCGACACAGGAGGATGTATCATAATACAACACAAATTAAAAAAAAAACGTTTATGCCCACGTTTTGTGACATTATTTATGGCGCTGTAGGCAAGGACACAATATGAATGAGGCTACGAAATTGGAGCAAAATATTAAGATATATTACAACTAGAAACTAATTATAAATAATGCACTCTGAATATAGTATAGGTAAATGTATTAGCTTTTATTCAAACTCAAATATGTATAAGTTGGTACCAGCTTTCATCCCACATTTCTAAACATTGCTGCATAGGAATATGCTGCCCTGACGATCTGAAATATATGGAAGTTATAATATAGGAAGCATATAATTACGATTTGCGTACTACTATATTCATATATGTTTCCTGTATTTGTCACTTATTTCTTACTTTTTGATTATCCAAGCCAAACAATCTTTTGCATACTAATTAATATCAAGCAGAAGTGATGAGATGTTATACGAGTATTCAGAATTATCTAAGGGATGATTACCAGTCTTCGAGGACCGAAATCTATGCAAATATAAATCACATGCTGCCAGAAATGAATAAAGCACGGTAAAAAAATATTTTGGAATACCTAATATGACCTAAGAAATTATCTTGTTGAAGATAGCTATGCTGGAAAAACTTACGGTGATAATAGTATTATAAGTCAAAGGGAAAAACTTTCCAGCGTTCAGATACATTGGCCTATCCATACGGACCATCATCATCAACATACACTTCTTGAACCTCTTGCTGCAACTGTACCACTCACATTCGTAGGTGATACGTCTAAAATAGAAGCACTAAAACAAGATAAGTTTGGTCATGTACCGGCTATTTGAAATTCGGCTCTTACCATTGGGATCTTGGAAATGGAGAGGGATATTGAAGTTTTTTAAACGGGGACAAGGTTGCGCGTTTAAGTAACCAAGAAAGTAGCACAGGAAGTTATGCAATTTGTTTTAGGAGGCAGAAAGAACTGAACTTTTTCAGAACCGTTCTTATATTTTATTGACTTTATTTAAGGTGGGATTTCACAAAAGAATACACATTAACTTTTTATCCATTGTGAAGCGACAAAATCAAAAATTAAATATGACCTTTCGACCCTAGGACATTCACTCAAGTTATGTGAAGACATTTTTAATTTTTATTTCAATAATGTATGTCATACATTAATATTGCAAAACTATAATTGTTCAAAAAAATATTTCCTAAGTAGTCATCTGTCATCCTCAGCAAAACACTCATTCAAATTTCATGGAGTGGAAATAGGTAATTCGTCCCCATCTCCGACTTTAATTATTTGAATTGGCTATTATGAGATCAATAAGACATCAAATGGCTAAGAAAGCCATCTTCCTACAGCCCTTATCGACCCAAGGAGAAGAGAATGCTAACCTTTTCATACCTTTCAAGGGTAGTAATCGAAACACTGAAAACGATATTTCTTTTTAAAAAACTGATAGAAACGTTCAATAGTGAGCAAAACACCTGTTGATGTTGCAAGTTTGCTAAGAAGATTTGTTATCCGTCATATCTGAGCCGACGCATCTTGCACTTTAATAACAATTATCTACGTCTCAGGAGTTACGTAGGGATCCCTTGACCGAACCCTTGGCCTTTCTGATTGAATGTGAATTCTTTAACGTAATGCAGTCGAAGACAAAGCCTGAGCTTCGGCCGGACCCTATCAATAAATGAGCTAACAAGTAAAAACCTACCATTTCAGTCACTCCGCTTCCGAAATGGCAAACTATGTGAAGTTCGATGATACAAGATATAACGAACTGCACTATACACCAGAATTCTGGCTGAGTGGTAGACAACGTGGACACTATTATTATGTTAGAAGCTACCATGAAGAGAGATCCAACTGTTTGCAGCAATGTAGTCATAGAGAAAACACGCTCCATGTCTTTGTGAATTCTAAAAGAAACAAATATGCTTATTGTTTGTGTGCTTTTGACGGAATAAATTTTCAAAAAAATGAATACATGTGTGGTTTGACTCGCCAGATAAACATGGAGGTTCATTCAAACTAGTTTGTCACCTTTTTGAAGATCCGATTCATTCGAACAAGAACATATGAAAATAGTTTTGACTACAAAAATATCAGTATCAGGTGATGCCTTTAGAGCTATCAGTTCTACCAGGAGTCCAGCTTTTGACATTTATCAAATAAATTAGTCAATTCATCTATTTTCAGCAAAATAATGTGTTTATACATTTTTCATATCATTAAACGTTTTATGTCAAAGCTGACATTGCCTTTATAAACGAGACTGGTGGAGGACGGCGAGAACTCTACACCTGTCTGGATTTTTCATCAACGCTCTGGAATATAGTTAGCTGGTAAAAAAAACACGCCTAATTTCTTTCAATTATTCTACTATCCCATTTCAAGCATTGGTCTCCAGCCAAGATGCAAGGTGCCAAACTAAGTTAGAGTTGGATTTTCCACATGTTCACTGGTGTTATTTAGGATAGGTAAATTGGAGGACTACAGACTAGCTCCAGCTACCTCCGACTAAAAAAATATTAGTGCAAAGGCCACCAGAACCATACGAATGTGCTGCCGAAATTCCCATTTGTTACAATTTATCTATCGCATTCCTGATCATCTCTTGAGGAAAATATTACTAAAAGACAACATATGTTTTCATATATAGATACACTTTTTTTAAATTATTGTTAAAATGTGTCTCAGTGACAGTGACAGAAATCAAACCGAACATATCAGATTTTTGACAGTGTGGTGGATCAGAGATGTGTGCGACAAAAAGGTGAATGTGCAAAGACATTTGGCATTGTTATAAAATAATCAGTGATTTTGTGAGATTTCAATAAACCGTGTACTCTCTCAAATCTACCGTTATCTACTCAAAGAGAATCCCGATTGGTATAATGGGCAGCAAATGGCAACAGATTTCCCCCACCTAATATGTTGGATATATTCAATATATCCACGGTTTTTTTCAATGGCTTTTGTCTGGATGCAATGGTCTGTCAAACAACCTACAGGGTCATTACGTAAAAAGTCTATGTAATATCGAAATAACCTCTAAAATGTCAATTTGTTGACTCAGTAGGCTAGTGTGTAAATAGCTTATTCCGCGCTTGCTACAAGTGAGCATGAATTGAACGACAGCCAGTTACAAGTTAACTTCTTGTTAGAAAACCTACATAATATCAAGAAAAAAACGAGATGAGGTCACATCAAGTCCCGTAATACCCCTGCCGTTCATACGTAAAAGGTACGCACGTAAACACCAAGTAGATATAAGAATCCTTGTTTCGCATCTGCACAGGGTATAAATATTCTAGTTAGAAATTACTTAATAAATTACCTAATAAATAAGAAGCTTAAACGTTCATTTTCCGAAGCGTAGGTAACTTGGATATCGACCGATATAGGATCACCCGATACCGTTAATATCGGCATAAGGACTCATCGGCCATCCACCTTCGTGGTTGAATATATTGGCTGCAACACAACTACGCAAGTTGAAACATCTAGGCGCGTTTCACAAGAGAAATCTGTTTCGTGAATCGAGTTTCATGGAATATTTTCAAGATACAAGTTTCATTGGGAAATATGTACAAAGGAACCCTTTTCCATCAATTACGACTTCAGTGATATGAATTTGATGACGGCCATAATGCGTCTGTTTTGTGGTAGAGGCAGAGAAAGAAAAACTGACCCGATGATTAGAAAATAGCAGCACAGCACGGCGGTATTATGTAGCTTAGGAGTTCAGCATTGATAGCATCAAATATAAGGAGTTGTGAACAAACGCTACGAAAAACCTTCAAATGTCAACGACAGCTTTGATTATGACAGAACACTACATGCAGGAATTCAGAGTGACCAGCCGATTTCTGCCGACGAGCTGGCGAAAAGAAGACTAGCAGCGAGTTTCCTCTCTGACGAGAGACGAGAAGGTTATCACTGCTCTGAGGAGCAAATCCCGTTGGTGTAGCGATAGAAAAGGCCGACAGCCCGTTGGTGCGAAAGAGTCCCGAGAGTGTTCTGTTAGAGAAAAGTAATCGATCAGTCAGACCGCCCTCCTCTGGGCAGCATCGAGCATGGATAATGTAGTCGGGGCGGCAGCACCTCAAATGTGTGAGCAATACTCGAGGCTAGGCCTTATCTGGGCCGTGTATAGAGTGAGAAGGTCATGCGGAGAAAAGTACTTCTTAGTCCTAAACAAATAGCCTAGCTTTTTCCCAGCAGCTGCAGCTATTGAATAGATGTGTTCGTGCCAGATCAGGTCCTCGGTGATCTGGACTCCGACCAGCCGAAATGAATGGCTCTTTGGTAGAACTCGACCGTCCATCGAAACTGTATGAGCGCTAGGACGCTTTTTGTTCGTCAAAGTACAGTACTGGGTTTTGGAAGCATTGAACTGTACAAGATTGTTGCGTCCCCAAGCAGTGATAGCCTCCAGGTCTCTTGTCAGAGAGGAAGTCGTCGCTAGTATTCTTTTTTCCAGCTCAGCGGCAGAGATCGGCTTGTCACTCTGAATTCCTGCATGTAAAGTGCTGTCATCCGCGAAGCTGTGGATTGGATTGATCGTGCAGGAAAGCAGATCGATATGTAAGAGGAACAGTGTTGGAGCCAAGACCGATCCATGAGAAACACCCGCGTTGACGGTGTGGGATGAAGAGGACAACCCGTCAATTACGACGGATATCTTGCGGCCAGAGATAAGGTCTGCAAAGCTTATCTGGGAGATCATAGGATGGAAGTTTGCTTAAGTGGGCTGCGTGCCACAGCTGATCGAATACTTTCGTGATTGTCAAGAGCAACGACATGAGCCTCACCATAAGACTCGATGAGTGCCTGTCGTAAGCTAGGAGGTCCCCTGTGGATCGTTGGTACCGGAAACCATACTGTCTGTCGCTAATCAAGCTGTGACGTTCGAGGTAATCCAGAAGCTCTCGATTCATGCACCTCTCCATCACCTTACCTATAGCAAGCAGAGCTATATGCCTGTAGTTGTAAGAGTCGGTCTTAGATCCTTTTTCTGGGATGGTTTGGACATGAGCAAATTTCCACTTTTCTGGGAAGGTGCCGGATTCATAAGATATCCGGAAGAGACGCGAAAGAACTGGAGCACGTTCCGCTGCACACCTCTACAGTAGAATGGCAGGAATCAAGTCCGGACCAGAAGAGCACTCGTCTTACGGTCTTATGCCTGCATGTCACCTCCCGCATAGTGTAGGGAACCCTTTCAATTGACAGTACTTGTGCATTGGGGGGGACGTCCAAGGTGGAGTTGGCAGCAAAGATCTTGGCTAGCACTTCCGCCTTGGCCTTTGAGTCGAATACAATAATTTCATCCTAAGTGTTGGAGGGCTACTGTGTGAGAAGTTCTTTTCAATCTGATGGCTAGCGTACAGAAGGATCGACTGCCATTGCGCTGCGACATTATCCTGTGCCTAACTTTTATATCGTGCTGGTTTTTGGCATTGCGAACCGCTTCGTTATATTTGTTTCTGGACTCGACGTCAGCTTGTCTGTTCTCTACAGTAGGGTTCTGTAAGGAGGTTCTGTGTGCCTTGATCTTCTGCTGGCGAGCAGTGTCACACGTTTTGTTAGACCAGCCGTTAGAGCCTGGTTTAGGTACTTTCACTGTGTGAGGGATGTATTGCTCTATTCCGACGTGGATAATTTCTGTTATCGAAGAACAGACAGCCGACGCATCCGCGTCATTGAAACAGACATGTCTTCAAGGTAAGCTAGAGAAGAATTTTATGAGCCCGACCCAGTCGGCGTGTCTGTAATGCCAAGTTTTGCGGCTTGTACGAGTTTCTGCTGCCACAGCGGGTTCTGACCGAAACCTAACCTCCATAACACCGTCATCTGAGTCACCCAGGAGGGACAGGACAGCAGTGCTGTAAGGGACAGGATGCGTGGTCAGAAACAGATCCAGCAGGCTACTGGCGTGTGACGAGACGCGGGGGAAAAAGTAGGGCTCGTCACCAGCTGGGTCAGCCCTTGAGTAGGAGCGAACGCTTCTGCTGCACGACCTGCTACATCAGTCTTGTTTGAGCCCAACCAAAGCTCATTATGGGCATTGAAGTCACCGAGAAGAACTTCCTCTGAAGGGGGGTGAATGATGTTCAGGAAGTCGATCTGGACGGCGAGGTATTCGAGTAGCTCATTCCAGTTATGGTCCGAAGGAGAGCGATAAAGGCAGCAAATAAATTTGGGTGATGTTCTGGAGTTGAGACGAAGTCACAGAATGTCCTTCTGGTCTGATTCCAAAGAAACATCTCTGGAGGAGGAAATACTGCTGCCGACAGAAGCCGCAACGCCCCCGTTCTTTCTCAGATTGGAGTGTACCTCGTAGTTTGGAAAGTTTAGATGGTTAATCGGTGCAGACTCTGAGATTTTTGTCTCCGCCAAGAAAGGCATGGCGGGACGATTGGATTGCGGGTAGTGCTGTACAGCATCAATGTTGCTGTTAATCCCGCAGTTGTTCGAAAACCAAATTTTATCTTCGATGTTGTTCCCTCGAGCCCACCCTCCACCCGGACATTCCGAGAGTGGAGTGAGTTTACGTCCGTTATATAATCGGGCAGACGATTGAAAATTTTCGGTCCCATTACAGTGGGTGAACTTGCAGTTGTATTACATCTGGCGAATGGAACTAGCAATTTTGTTGTCTTGTATTTATATCGTGTGTACTACCTACTAATGGAAATCTGTATTTTTAGTCAAACACGTATAAACACAACTGTAAAATATATAGGCACGTAAGAGGTAAAATTATTAAAATTTTACTACTGCTTAAACATGACTCGGTGTTAGGGATACCAACAATACTTCTAACAATGTTCTTCTGCGCAACATAAATATTCAAAGCATGGGTAGAGCTACCCCATAAGCAAATTCTATAACGGAGTCGAGGTTCGGCCTGGGCGTAATAAACTGATATTATTTTAGGTGAATTGAATACTGTACGCAGGTTTCTGAACATGAAAATAAGCGAATTGAATTTGGTTGTTAACTATTCACATTGAACCTACCACTATAACGTGTCTTCAACGTGCAGACCCAAAAATCTGACTGAATTGTACTGGTTCGTTTGAAGTGTTGTACTGCCTACCGTGATGTGTATATCACCAATATGATTCTGAATGTTATGGAATCGCAGACATTTTGTTTTCTCTAAATTCGTGTAAAGGTCTAAATCATGCAGGTAAGACATTACATCACGAACAGTAGTATTACAGCGTTGAGACAAACTGTCATTATCAAAATCGCTTATAGTTAATGAGATGTGATCAACATACATAACGTGGCTTTGCCCTAGGTCACTTATTTTATTTGCGTACAATAAAAACAGAATAGGTCCTAAAATTGACCCCCGAGGAAATCTCATAAATGAGGTTTCTCTTTTTGACTTTGTTCCGAAATGTTGGATAGAAACATATTACTGTCGTTCAGAAGGAAAAGTTTCAAACCACTCCAGCGGTTTACGTCTTATACTGTATTCTGCTAATATAGTAGATAATAATATTGAATGATTGACACAGTTAAATGCCCTGCTCATGTCAATAAATACAGTAACAGAGCATTCGCCCATCTCAATACTTTCCAGGATGTTAATATAATATTCATTTAGCGCTGTGATGGTAGATTTTGCTGAGCTAAAACCATGCTGATGTGTGCTTATGATTTTACATTTGTTAATAAAAATGTTAAATTATACAGAAATGCGTATTCGAATAATTTTGAGAAGGTTTCAGGGATTCTTACTGGTCTATAGTTTTCATGTGGATCGCCCTTCTTGAATAAGGGAATTACCTCACCTGTTTTCAGTTCTTTTTGGGTATGCACCTTGTGTGAAAGACATGTTAGTTAAATACTTTAGTGGTATTGATATTAAGTGAATAACATTTTTTAACACAAATGGGGGAACTTCATCAAACCCTGCCCAAACCACTAAACGGAAATAGGAACATCGTATGTGTATTGGTATGTCGCCTGACTGCCGATGTGACACTCCTCAATGACTTAGCAGATTTGGCACGATTAGCAAGTTGTCCTGTAAATTCAATAAAAAATTTGTTAAACTCAGATGCAATTGCAGTAGATTCGCAGATTTTTTCCCCATCCAGGTTTAGCGAGATGTTATCATTTTTCTGTGATTTATTTATTAATTCAGATACCACATTCCATAAGCCACGAGTTCTATTGACCGAATCAAAGATTTTTCCTTGGTAATAATCTTTTTTTACAGTGGACATTAGGTTAAGGTGTCTACGTCTGGCGTTTAAATAATATTTCAATGGACTGGGAAATGTCTTTTTGAGTCAAATTCATGCTAGATTTTTGTACGTTTCTAGTTACCCATGATTTGTCTTTATTATGTTTATGGCAACTATGTTTAGGAAAATGTGTGTTGAATTGATGTAGAAATGTATCATAGAAGCAACAGAATGCTTTTTCCAAATCACTTAATGTATACAGATTTGACCAATCCTCAGCTATCAGATTGTCCCGGAGTTATTGTTTTTTTGTCATTATGGCTCTGATTAGAGAAGATATCTAGTTCCAAATAAATGCTTCTGTGGTCCGATATTTGATTATCTAAGACAGTACACAAACCTTTATTGTCAAAGTTAATGTAAATATGATCAATCATTGTAGAAGTACTGCTGGTCACCCGTGTAGTCCAATGTACAATTTGTTCACTGTTGTACGTGGACATCAACTAACTTCCAAGTGAACGAATTTTAAAGCAGTGGTACATTTATTCCTGAAAAAGGGACTTTCTTGTGGTTTATTTTGAGAGTGTCTATTTTTTCTCATACTGTTGCATACAGTGGAATTTCTTAAAAGATCGAAGCATTCATTAAACGTTGTTGCTTCTAGTGGCGTACAGAAAAATTTGCTACTTTAACATTATGTAGTTTGAACCGAATTTATAAATATTTCTTTTTATAGTAAAAATTTGCTTCTTTGACATTATGTAATTTGGGCCGAATTTATGAATTTTACTATGCAATTAAACAGCTTAGCGAACAAAAGTTACTACTCTTAATATAGGGGTGTATTCCAGTGGTGTAATACCAAAAGCATTTTTTGGTTAGGTAAGAAGTGCTAATAACATGAAAAATTTTATTTTTCAAAATGCTATGATCTTAGCTGACTTTGGAATTTTTTATCTTTCTCATTCTGCATTTGTATATGCGTCTTCTTTGCGGTGTTTTCCAATAGGTAACAGACTCTATTAAATTTTTAAACAACGTCATAGAATTTATTGATTAACATTGATAATATGTAACATTTTAGAAAACAAAGTTAAATACTCGTACCTACACTATTTACGAGTATTTACGACAAAAAATGGACTATTTATAAAACATCAACAGTTGTTTTAAACAATATTATTTGTATCATCGATCACAGCCTGGCACCTTCGTGGCACACTTTGCAAAAGGTTATTAACAAACTCTCGGAATACGCTTTCCCACTCTTCCCGAATGACCTCAGACAGATCTGTCATTGTTTGTCTTGAATACACTAAAAATGTTAGCCGCGACCGCACATGCTTGATTATGTTTAGATCTGGAGACTTTGATGGCAGAGTTAATATGTAACGCTATTTTTTGCCAAAGAGTTTATAACCGTAGGAGCTCTGGGCTGCCTGGCGTTATCATCGATGAAGCCAAAATCCTCCCCAAAATCTTAAGCAAAGGGTAGAACAATATTGTTCAACATGTTGTCCCTATAAGTCGCAGCATTGACTATCCTGTTTGAAACGAAAAATTTGGTTTTACCACTGCGCATAACCCCAGCCCAAACAGTAATGCCACTTCCGCCAAACGCCTCTTGTGGATCCATGTCTTCTTCATCATATCGTTCCCCAGCTTGCCTCCAAACCAGGACTATACCATCAGAAGAAATTACATAATGTTAAAGTAGCAAAATTTGTACTGCACGCCTTTGGAAAAAATATCGTTTATTCTTTTCTTGGGCGCAAGAAATTCCACTTTATGCGACTGTATGGGAAAAAATGTCCATTCTCAAAAAACCCTATTTAAGGGATAAATGTAACACTTCTTTAGAATTCGATAAATTGAGTTATAGCCAACGTATGAAAAATTTGAGAAGTCACCTTTTTTTAGGGTAGTTCAAAGATCAAAAGAATGCATAGAAAAATTTCCAATTTCAAAAATTGAGAAGCTGACGTACCCCCAAACCTTGCTAAAAAAACATGACTCCTTTAATCACCCAGTATAAGAGGATAATTGAAAGAAATATATCGGTAGAAGAAATATACCCCATGCGTATTCTCGAAGATTTGTTGAAGAACCTGCCGAATACTGCAACTCGATATCTCTTTCCGTTCCGAAAATAACGAGATATGAATTTGGGTAAAATTTTCCATGACGCAAAGCAATTATCTACCAGTCTATTATCGGTATATGGGCAGCTATAGTATATCAGTCGATTTATATATCGGTAAAATAAGTCGATATTACCAATACTCCGATAAAAAAATTAGTATCGGTGGTTCCCTAGTACAGAACATGCAATTCACTTACCTCAATAAAAATGCCATACATAGATTGCACCTCCTGATCTCCTCGAATAATGCCTGCTCTAGTTCAGGGACGTCTTCGTCATGGAATGATTTGTAATCTTTGGGTAAGTTTAGTTTCTGTAATGTTCTTCGCCTGATGGTCCGTGTGGCTTCACATAAAATTTCCAAATTACTCTTCAAACTGACTAAAAGCAGCGTTAAGGATACATCGTACGCTATAAAAGAGAAACATTTACTGTTAAGATATTCGAACGATCTGACGGGTTTATGTAGAATACAAAGTCCTAGAAAAACAACGCGTAAGATATTTTTTCTATATGGTATGATATTCGTGGGTTCCTAAAGACGTTACCGCAAAACCTACTGTTCCTGAATTTTTGGAAAGCACTGTACATATTATTTAAAACTTATCATGTACTTGTCATGCTGATAGGATACCTTGACTGGCTGGCTGTTGAATAGAACCAATAGTACGACAGTAGCCTGAACGGTCCGATACCACACCAAGATCGTGCGAAGTCATAACTGCAGTTATGAAAGTGTTTTCACGTTCTCGAAGGGCTTGGAACTTCCGGGACGATGAGCGAGGGTGACATGTCTGGTACATCAAAAAAGAACACTAAACTCCATTCTCAATTATCGCTTAGGGGGACCGGACGTTTTTTGGTAGCAGTAATGCCTACCGTAATAAGTTTGTTGGTTTTACGCTGTGCCATCTTATAATTATAATGATGGCTTTTCCCGATCTTGGCGTTATACGGAAGCGCAACTCCAAAAAAAAATCGTCAGTAACCAAAAATATCTACATTGAGGTGGAAGAATACATTCCTCATTCAGCGAGTGTCGTAACGGCTGGTTCAACAAGTCGTGCGACACTGTTTGTCAGCAGAATATCAAGGCACACAGAAGCTTTTTGCGAATCTCCAAAATCCCCACTGTAGAGGACAGAAAAGCTGATGTTGAGTCCAGAAACAAATAATAATGAAGCAGTTCGCAATGCTATGGACCAGCATGATGTGAATGTTAGGCACAGGGTAGTGTTGCAGCGGAATAGCAGTCGGTTTTTCTGCATGCTGTCCAAGCAGATAGAAGGGAACTGCTCGAAGAGTACTCTTCCATCCCTTTCGTGTGTTGATGGAACGATTGCAACCCTTAAAGGCTAAGATCTGCCCAAGATCTTTACCCCCAACTTCACCATGAAAGCCTCCCCCCGCCCCAAATGCCTGAGTGCCGCCAATTCAAATGGTAAGTAATCTTCAAGAATGAGACCGCAAGACGGGTTCTCGTGTCTCTCGATATCGACAAAGCTTCTGGCTCGAACTTGATTTCTGTCGTTCTACTAAAGATATGTGCAGTGGGGCTTACTCCAGTTGCTTCGCGTCTCTTTCAGGTATCTTACGAATCCAACATTTTCCCAGAAAAAAATCCAGAATCTTACACCGCGCAGCTGTGAAATAAACTCATTCAGTCTTATGATGAGGCTCAAGTCATTGATCTTGATATCACGAAGGTGTTAGATCAGTTGTGGCATGCTGCTATCCTATGCAGACTTCTGTCATGTGGCCTCACAGAGACGCTTTGCCACTTGGTCGCAAGATATCCGTTGAATCCGTTCTCCATCTCACAATGTCAACACGGGTGTATCCCAGATCTTGGCTCCGACATTGTTGCTCTTTCATATCAACGACCTCCTTTCCTGCACAATCAATGTGATCCACGGCTTTTCTGATGATAGAACTCCTAGATGTAGAAATTCAGAGTGACAAGCCGATCTCTGCCGGTGAGCTGGACGGAAGCAAGGCTAGCAGTGACTTTCCCTCTGATGAGAGTCCTGAAAATAATCATTGCCTGGGGACGCAACAATCTGGTACAGTTCAATAATCTCAAAACACAATACTGTACCTTGAATAACAAGAAGCGCACTAGCGCTCATCTGGTTTTGATGGATGCTCAAGTTCTGCGGATCACCAAGGAGTTGATGTGGCACGTGCATGTCTCGTCGACAGCGACAGCCGCTGAGAGAAAGCTAGACTACGTGTTCAGGGCTAAGAAGTACCTTCTTCCACATAACCTCCTCACTGTCCAAGACGCAGATGAAACCCAGCCTCAAGTCCTGCTCACACGTTTGGGGTGCTGTCCCTCCGAGTAGATTGACCATTCTCGATACTGTTTAGAGGAGGCCTGTCCGGCTGATCGATAACTCCTTTGTAACACACAGTATCGGGACCCTTTCGCACCGACCGACCGTCTGCGATATAGCTCTCCTCTACCGCTATGTCAATGGGCTTCTCTACTCAGAGCTCTCCACCATGATGCCGCCACGCGATGTGAATGCCAGACACACTCGCCATGGGTATCGAGATTGTGGGATACTCTAACTGGGGAGGCTTTCCAAAGTTCTAGCAACCTTAGGCAGTTCAAGAATCAGATTAACAAACTTTCTTTATGCTCCTCACAGCAGCTGCGGTGCCCTGCTGGGCTTCTGCCTACGCAGCTCGTACGGTAAAGAAAATGAAGACCTGGAAGACAGGTAAATATAAACTATATTATTTTCAATGGTACTTTGAAAAAGGCCACCGTGGTGATGATCTTAGCATTAGTGGAAAAGCAATTTTAACATATGTGTTTCCATTTTGCGGTCACACAAGCATGGGGACATACTGTACATATTTGGTGGGCGTGAAAAATTACTCAGTGACACGGAAGGGATCAGGGGCGGACCATAAGGGTCAACCTTCGTATATTGGTAAGGCCAACTGGTTTTAAGTGGGCAGTTTTTAAAGCTTGGATTATTTACGAAATAAAAGCTTTGCTCCAACATACCATCGAACTAGTTCTGACCTGAACATAGCATTCGCAGATTGAGATTACCCTTCCAAAAGAAAATGGAACTGATTCTCTGTTCCAATAAACTCGAAGCTGTTCCAAACCGCTCCTGAACTAGTTCTAACAGTTCTGGTTCTGAGAAAGAAGTTAGAATTCGAAACAACGTGTGCGCGTTTCCAGAATAAATGTCGTCGATGAGCTATTCATAACTGGGAAGCAGGATTGGTGTCTACCATTCAGCGTCTTTCCTAGCTTACTGATTTTCTCATATCTCAAATTTAGAACCAAATCAAAACCGATGATGACGATCTGATAAGCTGATTATGAGATTTATAGGAATCAGAAATGAAAATGTCATAGCCAAGTATTGATAATTTGAATGAATTTGTTTCACTTGTGTTACAGTAATATTGTCTCATTTATTCCTTTAGTCAGTTAATAGCTAAGTGTTATCAATATTCCTCCTCTGCTACTATAGCAGAGCATGTTTTCCGTAGAGCCAAAATGATGAATTCTTCCAGTTCAAATAAAAACCACCATCTTGATTGTATAATACTGCAGGACATCCAGTGTCACTCACACTGTCAAGACAAATATAGAGAAACTTCCTATGATAAAATCCATCAAGCTATGACCCGTGAAATAGGAATACAAAGTAGTTTTTTTAGTAAAATGAATATTACTTTATATATATATATTCAATCGCCGCCTGAGACGTGAATCTTTCTGGACATGAATTATGGGGCCACCAATGTGCCACCCCCTTTGAATTTTGCTATACGGGCTCCCACGAACCAAATCACTCCCCTCTTGTTCAGCCTCCCACTTCGTTTTCCTACTTTTTCAAAAATATGTACAGTAGTCAAAAATAAACTATTCATTGTTTTATAGATTTTACTTCAATTAAGGTTATATTTACGACAAGAATTCATATAATTATCTGTCCCAACAGGATAGTTCAGAACCAGCTCTGAACTGTAGTAACCTCAACTATGCGCAGAAGGATAATTCGGAATTGGTTCTGAACTACTTCGAAACTGCATGTTGGCACAAAACTAAAAATTATTGAATAGTACAAACACTTGGAGCAGAAAATCAAACAAATACTTACTGCCGATGTAGAGCGCAAAAGCTGCGAATCCGAGGTCCATAAGAGCAAGAGCCACCTTACACCTGTGAGTTGTGTCAGTGTTGAAGGGTATTTCATAGTAAAGCGGTAGGAAATTATAGCAAGTTGCGTTTTGTAGATACTCAAAGGGCTGCAACTCGTTCAAACTTTGATGCGCTGAGTAATGACTGGATGCACCCACCGCAAAGTACAGGAAATACAGGGTGATAACAAATCGGTTGCAAAAACGTTTTGTCGTTTCCCGTAACTTCTTTGGATCGAAGTTCTCTGTAAATTTGTTCATGATTCGTGGGTTGTTATCAAGTGTATACAAATATCTATACATCATTATATATCGTTGCATAAATAGACACAGCCTGAGTCGAAGCGGTCATCTACATTTGCAAGTGGTAGTTGATAATGTTACCGTGTTGCCGATAATGAGTTTTTCATACCCGCTTGTTTGCCTTCCGCGCGACTACCCAAATAGAAAGAAAGAACATTTTACGTTTGTTTGAGGTTTTATCTGGCCCTATTGAGGTAGATAAAAGGTAATGGTTTTAAAATTACTATTTTCAAGTTAATGGTTTCCAAGTTTTGAGTATTTTATTTTTTTCGCAATGGAAAATATCCAAAATTTCGAGGCGACTGAGATTTTCAGGACTATTTTTGTTAACATATTACGATATAGTCGGGCGTGCAAGTATTTATCTACTTTGACAGTCAGAAATAACCATTTACTTTTTATCATTTTATAGTTACGGATACGTGCCAGATATAATACATACAGAAAATTGTTGGCCTACTATCTGTTATATGTTGACAATAAGGTAAATCAAAAACAATAAATAATTTGTTGGTGTAGCTACACAAATGTGTTTACACACGTCAAAAGAGTAAATGTTGAAATGACATGTCCCCTTGAGGGGCATTTAGAAAACAATTAAAATCTAGGAATAATAAACTATGACACATACAGACAAAGCACAAAAGCTAAAGACAGTAAAGTAAATAAGGACATTGACACAGTTGAAAATGTGGGAGGGTATAATAAATATAAACACACAAGCGAAAAACAGAGGGGGACAGAGTAAAATAAATATTAACATTAACACATGCGGAAACACAGGACCGAGTAAAATAAAAAATAATAGGAAGATCTACAAAGGTATATAATAATAATGTGTCTTTATTAAGAGATACATTACATATTTATATAATGCTCCTTAAAAGGCGGAGTCTAGAAAATATCTACTCTACTCAACCTTTCGGAAAATGGTCAACAATAATAAGTTGAATGAAAGAAAAAACACACGCTCAGAGAGTGAAACATTGGAGCGATTTTAGATAAAAACTAAACGTGGCTTTAATTAACAACGCGACAATCAACACAATGAATCCCATACTGAATCAAAAAAAAAAGATAGATCTAGGTACGAGTAAAACCAAAAATTCCCACCTTCATCCGAAGCAACATTTCCTAACCAAGTAACCTCTTTTTCACACACCTCTTAAAGTTAGCTATAGAAAGCGCTTTGAGGTTATCAGATACGTCATTGTATATTTTAATTGAATTATATATAAATGTCCGACGGAATAGCGTCGTATTGTATGATATAATTTCAAGTCGTTTTTTAATCTGAAATTGATGTCATCATTTTTTAATCGAATTAATAATTTCCTATATAAGTAAGGAGGAGACTGCGAAAATATTATTTTAGGTATCATAGTAGCAACTAAGTCTCTATACATATAGTCTATTCTCAACCATTTTAGCTTAATTATTTTTCCCGAAGTTGAATCATATTTTCTAAGATTGTATATAAATCTGCAACAGCTATTTTCAAACTTTTGCAATCTACTTTTTGATGCAGCATCCTGACATGGGTAGTAAATAATAATGCAATAAGCAATAATAGGGAATATAACAAATACTTATCAATACAGAGGATTGTTTTTTTATTAGATTGTCTCTGAGTTTCTTGTGGAAAGCATCAATACTCAGCAACTTAGGGCAAACATTATCTTTGTTGCGAGTTTTATAACAGTGAAAATCACTGTGAGTGGAGAAGAGACTACAATTGCCTCTCACCTACAACAAGCAACTCATAATATAAGTGCATGGTAGAGTCAGTATCCACAATTTAACGAATTCAAACTTGCAGGCATCTCAACATTTCAAGCCCGACATGTAACGGATTCATCGCCTTTGCATGCTAAAAACTTTTTGTATGTGTGAAGAGTGCTCCTCACCAAAGTTGCATAGGTCAGTTTGGAGTAACTGGTGAATAACACTTTGTCTGATACTACGTCTTTTAAATCACCAATGAGATAGATAACTCTAGATAAACCATCTACAACATTGCGAGCATGTACCTCCCAAATGAGAGCGAAGTCAATATGCAAACCTAGCAATTTCGCAGACTTCGAAGACTCATGACATCATAGGCGACTGAGTCTTATTAACATTTAGTGATAGTTTATTGGCAGCAAACCAATCCCCAAGGTGGGAGTTGCATAATGAGCTATTCTTGACGAGGTTATTTGGACAAACATCTGAACTTACCAGAGTGGTGTAATCAGCATAGAAGAACAATGCACTATTGAGCGTCTTTGACGAGCTATTAGGAATATCTTTGATATACAGGGTGACTTTGAAGTTGAGTCATTAATTTTCAGATAATGATTGTAGAAGGAAGATAAACCAAAATATGTGTGTAAAAATAAAAAAAAATTAAAAAAAAATCTTTACCTTGTTTTATAAAGTATCCTCCCGACAAGTATTTCAGTGCGGACCTGTATTTGATCGTGAGGTCCCCTGTGAGGTCTTAAGTCACCTGATTCACGAGCCCGTTGTACTACATTAACAAAGGCACGAGGGGTTGGTTGCACTCGATTGGGAAACCGATCCGCATAAACATGTGCCATTTTTTATTTCGTTTGAGCCACGCAACAGACACTATTCACACGCGACTGACACTGACTGTATGTAAATTGTACAAACATCGTTCCAAATTCTTTCGCTTTTTTGTTTCCGATGCGATGAACCGGTAAGGCGGATTATATCCGTTGTCGCCAAACACGAGCACATGATATTATTACTGAGACAGGGCGGTACTCAAACTTCCAAAGGGCTATAACTTTGTTACTTTAATTTTACCAAAAAATGGTAAAGGAAAAAAACATTTCTTTTGATCAGATCTACTCACTGTTAAAATAAATGACTCAACTTCGAAGTCACCCTGTATAATAGAAGCAGCAGTGGCCCAAGAATGGATCCTTGAGGAGCCATGGTTCGGTGTTGGGAGTACAGATATTAAAACACACTAGTGGTACATAATATATATATATATATATATATATTTATATATTAATTAACTTCCTGATTTGCCAAACACCAACCAATAAACCTACATTTATATTAAAAAAGGGTCTGGTGAAGGGCGAAGTTCAGATGTGCACCACTGATGTGACACACATTTGTTCTTCCACTTAACCATGTTAAATCGTATCACATGTAACCCAAAACGCATAATGCAAATATAATCACCCCAATAATAACATACCGTCCTCTAAACAAAAATAGTAATAGATATTAAACTTGAATTGTCCACAGAATAGTCAGCTCTGCTCAATAATTTCCGTTTGAAATACCCCTTGAAATTAACGATATTAAATGTTTTGACTTCCTTCGAGAAACCATTGTACATACTATAAATTTGGTAGGTGAAACTTCGTTTAACAGGTTGAAATTATACTTGAAGTGTGTGAAATTTTATTTTATATCTTTTGCAAATGTTTAGATACCCTGCATCACATAATTTGTATGAGACTCTGCTTGGTCTGCGGATACCATAAATTAGTCTTAAGCAATAATTTTGCACTTTTCGAATTTCTTGTTTATAAACAGATGTTAACTGGGGACCATGTATAACATCAGCATGATTTAGAACTGATAGAACCAGACTGTCATATAGAATTATTTTAATTTTTTTAGAAAAATGATTTCTGTTAACTCAAATCAGCTTTAAATATACGTTTTTTGAAACAGTCCATTTATATGAGACTTAAACATCAATTCACAATCGAATACTCCAAGACTTTTAGCCTGTTCTGATAAGGGACTGTGGACATAACCAATTTGTATGTGAATATACGGTTTTACATTATTGTTGCGCAGCATAGGACCAGATAACAACATCTTTTATTTATGTGATGCTAAGATCTTAGTATCACCAGGACGAATCTGATAAAATGCTGAAGTTGTTGCTCTGTTGTGTCTAAATCCAATCTGCCTGTTGTTAAAACGGTGGTTTCACTCAGGGAGACAGGTAAGCTGATTCTTCAGCAGTATTCAAAAAATATTTGCAAAATACGAGATCAAAAAAATTGGCCGACGGCGACGGTATGAGAGTTCATGACCCGATCCGGTTTTCAATATTGGAATGACGATCTTTAGAATTTTGGAAAGAGTATTATTTTGAATGCACATATTTAAGAGTTTAGTTAGTGGAACAATAATTAGATTCATCCTTATTACTTGAGTTACTTATATCATTTGCCTATTTTTTAGTACTACTTATAATCTGTTAATATTGTGTTTTATAATCATTACTATCCTGTTTCGTCACTATTTGAGGGTCTACTTTGTGCCAATCCAAAGGATCCTCAAATGGTCTCTCATCGCACACAAGTTATCGTTATACCAACTCATTTTCCCTCCGTCTTTCATGTTCATTCCAAAAACACGTGTTTTATGTGGGAGGCATTTTTCGACCTTACTACTGATTTAGCTATCAAATATTCCAAATTCCTACTCGACATTGTCGCTTTTATCACTGAATGGCCAATCGACATGCTCGATTTCATCATAAAGGCTAAAAAGACCTTCATCGGTGATTGGCCTTGAAGAAACTCTCTTGAACGTTGAAAAGTGCTTAATTTGTTCACAAGTGAATTCAGTAAGATGCTAGATGGTGAGACAGGTAGCTATCAAATATTGGCAGGCCTGTTTGAGAATATGTTGCTCATACAGTTATGCAATCCAAGCTGTTGCAGAGTTGTGTAGAACTTGAAATACTTTTTGTGTTCAACATGACAATCACATGATGATTTTTATCATATAGTCTAACTATACCTGTATTAGCAAATTTCCACGAAATAATTGTAAAGTCTGTTTTCATTTGTGCAAGTTGTTAAAGGGAGTATATGAAACATGGACGCATAAAATGGGTACACCAATTTTTGTGGGAAAACTTTTTATTCGACAACAAAGAATGTGAAAGCGTGTTTTTTTGGGATTCAATCAAAAGTGTTGATAGGAACGAAAAAACTTTCCGTATAGGAATTTTTAGGTATTTATAAGACCTATAAAATTAGACTGCACGTGAAAAGATCCGACTAATAGCAAATATGTTATGGCCGAAAAACGAGGCAAGATGCACGTTTTGGCACTTGTTGGTAATGCGACGACAATTTCATGCAACTACTTGAACGTCTTTAAATCCATGGGACTCATACTTTTTAATAACAAGAACAAAATGGGAGTATATTGGTCAAGTAGTTTTTGAGAATCTCTAACTGTTTATCCCAAAACACCTGTCTTCCCGCCATCACTACTACGTTATCGAGCAATATACAGGGTTTGTTTAAAGAGCATTTAGTAGCAAGATACATGTGTTTACCTTGCTATGAACCACAAACCATCCAGGAATATATGCAAAAAGGATGGGTTACGTTTTTTCTTCTAAATAAATTCAAACATTTCCTATTTGTGCATAATTGAACAAATGCGATACGATATTCGGAAAAAATAGGTTACTATACACATTTTAAAATAAAGCGGATGTGTCTATCATCCTATGTTGAGAATTACTCACAAATACGAAACGTTTGAATTTGTTTACAAGAAAAAGCGTAACTCATCCTTTTTGCATAAAAATAACATTTATCTTCCGGAATGGTTGCGATTCATATCGGCATGGTAAACTAGTATATTGTGCTATAAGATGCCCTTTGAACTAACCTTGTATATTGCTTAATAAACTAGTAGCGTAAAATTAGAAATATTCAAAAACTACTTGACCAGTCTACTCCAATTTTGTTGTGGTTATTTAGAAGTACGAATCCTAAGAAATTGAAGAATTTAAAATATCTGCGAGAAATCATCGTAGCATTAACAACAAGTGCCAAAAATTGCAGTTTGCCTTGGTATTCGGCCATAACTTTTTTGCTATTAGCCGGATTATTTTACGTATGGTCTCTCTTTGTAGGTCTCATAAATACCTAAAAATCTTATGTGAAGAGTTCTTTCGTTCCTGCCAACACTTTCGATTGAAACCCAAAAACACGTTCTCATTCGTTGTTATTGAATAAAAAGTTTTTCGACAAAAATTCGTGTACCCACTTTATGCGTCCTTGTTTAAAATACCCCTATGGACAAATTATAGAAACAAAACCAGACTTTATAGTTACTAATAATTAAAATAGATAAAATTAAATTTTGAATATTCTTGTTAGGCTTCACCACACCTTCTACAATAAAATGTCTTTGTGTCAAAGAGGAATATATAATGAAATATGCATGTTTTGCAAATTCGTCGCTGATGACTAACAATTCAGATTTATTACTTTCTGCTTGCCGTTGTTGTACAACTCTATCTGTTTACTGATCTGCGTTAAGAGACTGTCACTGGCGATGATCGCATTGCTTAAATGAGCATCGTTAGTCAGAACGTTGTCTGATATTTTGGGTAGGATTGATGTAGATATATTATGACATAGGTTCCTCACTGGACGAGAAATTCGGTTGTTGGTTGTTTGTCCTTTACATCTGGATTTCCCTCCCTTTTGATGCATGTGGTTCACCTAAATGCAGATTGGTGTTGTCAGTCTGTATTTGTGTATCAATTGATGGTGTCTTGATGTGTCTGCGTAGAATTTTCTATAACAGATTTTTCGCATGCAGCTTTATCAAATATGGTTTTTAGGTAGTCAATAGTGTCCTGCCTAGCTGCCAAATCTCTGTACAGTTCGTCGTATTTTTTTTTGGTCATTCAAATTACTGTATTGTTGAACTCCTCAATTGTTGTTTCCTTCTGCGCCAGCCTATTCCTTATATCCAACACAATATTTTCCTGGGCTTTTGTGTATTCGTATGATGGGTCATCGACTCTTATGTGTATGTAACGGGTGTTTTGAGACCAAGTAAGTCGCTTTGTTACCGAGTTTTGTTTCTTGCTTTGCTGTCGAGCATTCATGTTGATATTTATTTTACATGGGGAGATATTTCAGGAAGTGACAACGTCGCTTCACGGTCGACACACTCCAGAAATTTAACTGATGTTATTATTTGTCAAAAACTGAATTAGTCACAAAGAGTCAATATTTCTCACCCATCTCATCAAGAATATTGTCGCTAGTCCCTTCAAAACTTGCAAGGTATGAATTATATTACTTATTTCCTCAGCTACTTTTGGTCAGATGCTGTACTGCGACCTTCTCACCACCAATAAGCATTAAAATGTATATGAACTGGTGTTAAAAGTACTTCCAC
This sequence comes from Acanthoscelides obtectus, assembly GCA_963669975.1. NCBI lineage: Eukaryota > Metazoa > Arthropoda > Insecta > Coleoptera > Chrysomelidae > Acanthoscelides > Acanthoscelides obtectus. The sequence goes on from CAVLJG010000005.1 coordinate 73,071,376, forward strand.
AGCAGTTTTGAAAACAGTTGCTCAAGATAATGAAGTTTTACAAAGGTTTTTATTTTAGGTTTTATTGGCTGCTTTCAGTGTGGGCTCTTTTTATGCTGAAAGCAAGTTTATTACAACCCTAAGGCTTATTTAAAAACAAACTGACTTTAACTGCAATTTTATTCCACAGTTTTAACGCATCCTTAAAAGACTTAATATACCCGTTTGGTGTTACTTGGGTAGAGCTGTACCATACTGTTGTTTGCAAAACACTATGAGAAAATGTTTTATGTGGTTAACTTTTGTTACAGAGATGAAAGGCAAACAGACTCAGGTCAGCCCTTGCCTATTTATGCATAGCAAGTCATTATTGGTAGCCTTGAGCATACGTACTCAAGCTGATTGAAGGAGATTGACATGTTTCCTTTTATTGATGGCGGGCGATCTCTATCCGAAAATTGTTATTCAGTGTATGTCAGCTGCCTAGCTGCTTTCTGCATTTTCAGCGTATGGCCGAAGATGTATCAAGTTTGGCATACATATTTGAAGTGTTGTCGGCTCTTTGAGCAATGCTTACCATAAGGTTCAAAAATGAACTCCTTCATCTGCAGCATGCGTTTGATGTGGTCCAGTTTCTCCCGCTGTCGGGTTAAAACGGCGAATTTGAAGAAGCCCAAACAATGAGCGACAAGCAGCCCAAAATGGGTGAAGAACATCGTCAAATCGTCAACGATGTGGAAGCGAACAAGTATCTCCAAGTAGCAGAAGAATACGGCGAAGGTGAATACAATGACATCCCATGTGTAGATTAGAATATTTTGAACAGTGCTTTTTCCTGGTGCTGCTGGAATGCCTGCAACTTCAATTATAAAGTTATTTAATATTTTAATATGTGTATTGTTGACAAATTTGATTTTCGCTGCCGCTACTGGACCAAATTTCAAAAACTACAAACTTTGTGTCTTTGACATTGCGTAAAAATTGCATCGAAATCCGAGCGGTGCTTCTCAAGTTATAGGCGGAGAAGGTTAGCGGACAGACCGACAAGCCGACGCAAATGAGTGACATGGTTTTTCAAAAGTGTTCGCGATTACAATACTTTCACGCCAGTAGGCGTGGGAAGTAAAAATAAAGAAGATTGCTATAAAGAAACAACTTTTGATATGCAGCTGAATTATGTATAATCCTAAACATTTCTGAAATGTTTCCCGCATGGAGAGTGCAAGATAATTCTAAAGGGTCTTTTAAAAAAATATGTCTCGGGGCAATATTTTGTCCATGCGAGCTTGAGTACACGAGATAGTGCTACAATGTTGGAAAACTAGCCCGAAAGGATGATGATAAGAAAGTAGATAAAAATCAAACAACTATTACTTATCGTGTACTAAACCTATAATACGCTAAAATAGGGAGCGAAATGTCCAGCTTGGAAAGATTGCATTTCCGAAACTACTTGAGGAAAAAGCTTAAGCCCATCGACGCTTTTGTTCTACAACACTCTAAATATTCAAAAAAAAATAGTCGATAGCTATTCCCTATAAGGTCAGTGCAGGGTCTTTTCTACGCCAGTAATGAACTCCAATAAGGGCAATACTCCCCAAATATACTAACTTCAGCATAGTTCTGAAATCGAATGATCCAATTCTTCATACGGATTTTACCTAAAATTTGACAAACCAATTTTTCTTCAAAAACAAAACAAAAATAGAAAATAATTTTCTATTTCCTTCTCAGAGGAATACGCTAATCGTATAGTTTGAGCCGCTAAATTTTTTGTACGTTATTAATATTACACGTAAAAAATTAAAGTCACCTATATCCATAACGCTGATGAAATTTTTAGGTTATTTAAATTTAGATTTCGAAATTATAGCATCCTATATCTCGGTAAGGGTGGATGTTAGAACCCAATTTTATAGAAATTTTCCGTTATATTTTCGAACTTCCTTCCTCCACCAATCTTGCCACGAGGTATTTTAATCGCTTTGTATTTGATTCCTATCAAGTGTATAGAAAACAAGAAACATTTTCAACGTTTTATAGCTTGCGTGGATTTCAGAATTCAATTAAATTGAACCCAGAATAGTCATAAAAATGTATTGCAACATTTACAAGATCAAAAATTAGCTTCCATTTGTTATGAATACCTACCTTTGCTCATAAGATTCAATGTTGCAAAAAAATCATCGTCTTCTCCGGAAGACATTCTGTTCGTTACTGAATGATGCGTAGAAGCTCCTCTATTTAAAAACGATAGTGGGTTTTGTATGATAAAACCTCATCGATTGTGGGACTTTTGCATTGTAAGCTTTGTACAATGGTGTGCTAATTAAAAAGAAGTGTTGCTTTATCCTTAGCTGATTAATGTTTCTTTGTAAGAGTAAGGCGTGTGGTACCATTTCTTTGCTGAATTATTTATTAGGGCTTACATCAATGAAAACTATTAGAAATGCTTATAATTAATGGCCTCCTAGATGACTGCTCCTTATTATGGGGATTTGTATTGTACAGGGTAGCCACCGTTCAACTTTGACCATCACTTGAGAAATATATTGAAAGCTATCAAGGTAAATCACTAGACATTATTTTCAGTTTTCTAACATGGACTTTATTAGGCGTAACTCTTACTTCAAGAATAGAAAAGTATTTTCTACAAATATTCACAAGTAACACGTATATGTTACAACATTGAACGAAACCGCCTTCTGGTCACTGTAAAATGGTAAAACCACTCATTTTCCACGTAAAAAGTAAAAACTGAGGCAAATGAATAATTTAACTATATTGTTTTATTTACTGCTCATCAATAAGCATTTATGTTCTGTTAAAGACTTTTACTACTTTAAATAACTTTAAATTGTCATAGCAACAACTTAAAAACTACTAATTATTTTAACTAAAGTGTAAGTAGCTTTAACAATAATTATTAGTTTGTGCTTGATGTTTAGGTAATAAGTTGATTTTTCAAAGATAAACTAGTCCCAATAAATAAAAAATATACTTATATTTTAATGATACGATTTCTTTTCATCTCACTTAATAATTATTAATTAATTAATTATGTCGCATCCAGAACAGGGTACTGCTCTGTATTTCGCTACTGGTGTAGAACAACATAACGTAAAGAATCATCTAATGCGTCAATAGCCAGTTAGATAATGCTTCAAGTCTGATTTCCATGCTTTTTTTCCAGAATTTCGGAGTGGCAGGCGCAAAAAATATTCGGAGAAATATTAGTTTACACCTAAAGAGGGATAACTAGCTTTCTCACGAGTTTCTGATTTTATATTTTGTAGTTGTAGAGCGGACAATAACAAATATTTTCAGGCCCCTCGTCACAACGAGTCTTAAAAAATACTACATTAAGCGTTTTTTAACATTTAAATTGCCTTGAAAACCTTTCCGGACGTTACGTTTTCAGTGAAAAAAATGTGTCCCTATATTTTTCAGAATTTTTCAAACGACGTCATTAAAAAGCATTGGGGGTAAGTCGATAGAAAATAAAAATGCATCTCACAAGAGAAATCACCAAAGACATATTTACGTGACGTTTATCTCCATATAAATATTTTGTGACTCATCACAAAAGCCTCAAAATTAAGCCTAATTTGTTTGAGGTTACCATGTACAGATTTGGAAAAACATACACAAAATGTGTCAAACATATCGATATCTAATCGCAAAACTAGGAGTATGATGATAATAGAGAAGAAATACATTTCTAAAAACAACTTTTTATTTAGCTGTTAAAATAAACTAATAATTCCAAAAAATATAGGAAATTTAGAATAGGAAATGTGCTGTTTCATACCGCTTAGCCTTTAAGTGATATAGAAGCTCCATCGTCTCAAGTTTCCAAGTAAAAGCGTGTTACGCTACATTCCCCTCTTGCTGTCGAAACATAAGACAATTTTATTTGAAAACTTGAGAAGGAATAGCTTTAATATCGTTTTAAGCTCGAAAAATTCAAAACAGTGTATTTCAGTTCAGAAAAAAAATTGTTAATTTTTTGTTGTTGATATTAAAAATGTATTTTTTCTTTGGTTTATTTTTTACTTTCCACTATTTATATATATTTCATTAATAAGGCTTCATAAAACTACTTCGATTCATATAAATCATATATTACGTAAACATACGTAAATTGCTCGAAAAAAGAAAGCGCAACTATGTTTTAAGGTGCTATCTAGCGTTAAAAAGATGATGTATGGTTATTATAGATGACTATTTATTTTACATAATAGTCGACTAACTTAATCATGAAAACTTAGGGCCCAAGTATATATCGAGAAAAATCAAACAAGTCCCAATTCGATGGAATTGCTTCATCTGATGATCAGCTCCATACCATAATAATACACCTATAACATTGTCATATTAGATGTACGTCATATTGGATTGAGGATGGAGTCGATTTACTTATTCTGCTAATGATTAACTGCTATTTTGAGACTGATTTAGAACGACTTCACGTTATCTTTTGTGCTCTACTCATCAAGTCAATCCATTTGATACCCATATTGTAGGGGTAACTACGGAAATTATAAATTGACATTTTGCGGCAGCCACCTTATTGGATTGAGAATGACATCACTTTGCCTAATGTGTTTCTCTCATCAAGCACTTTCATTTGATACGAACGCTATAACGGTTTTATATTGTCGCGAGAACCAAACGTGTGTATAAAATTTCAGCTGAAGTAGTCAAGCTTAACTTGTTCAAAATTCAGTTCCAAGATTTGTCCCACATATTCATACTAAAATACTAACAAATAGGTCAAGTTAGAAACTAAATAAAATCTTGTAGAAATGACACGATGTTTCTGGCTCCGTAGCTGGAATTGATGTCTTGGGCCTAGAACCACATATTTTGAGCCCTATCTCCGGGTGGTCGGTACAATTCAGATTCAAAGCATATATATTTCCAAACCTAGAACCTGGACATTATCTACTGCTTTTTTCTTGGGCAAATAAAGTTTTGAACTCCGACCTTATGAAAGTCTTACGACATTTTTTATTCTATACCTATATGAAAGATTATTATGGGACATTACATCATTTCAATATGGTACAAGGAATAAATCAAGTCTTGTTTTGATATTTACCCTCTGCTCTATCACTTTGACCCAAGCGACATCATCTTCTGAGTCACCGTGTATAACATAAATTCTCAATTATTGATCAAAAAGGTTCTAAGCTACTTTTGGTCTCATTTGTTTTCGGTAAGCGGTTGTGCATGACCGCCATGACATTCAAACTACTAAAAAACACCACTGAAGGTTCGGCGTCCCATTGTCACTCAGGGAAGTACTAAGCGCTCACCATGCTTGACGTGCTATGTAAAATTTGTTTGAACTAAACTCAGGCTGAATATAATCTGTTTGCTTTCTGACTCTTTTTCATAACTAACCATATGCAATGTTGTTTCATGCTTTTTAGCAAGTTCTGGTACTACATAGGTCTATATTACTTAAGACAGCTGAAAGCCAACAAGGGAAACCATTTTCAGTAGAACATTGGGTGCGTTCCGTCAATGTAAATTGGTTCAGCCGTGCAGCGCTTTTATGCTGAATAGCTGAAGGCGCGGAATAACTCTGATAGATTGCACATAGGGTGGATTACACCAAAAGACTGGTTAGTATTTTCAATCAATCATATTAAGCAATCCACCATTAAACTAACTTTAGTAATCATTGGCACTTGAAGCATAAAAAATTATAGCTGTCAAACAATAAGCATCAAAATTGATTGATTATTTTGAGAATCATATTAACACGATTTATTACTCAGAACTATAAAGCATACATAACATACAAGTGGAAGCTATAGTCATTTTGGTTCACAATGTCGAGTAGTTTTAGCACTTCTACCTGTTAAATTTGAAGAAATGTTTCAAACGACACAGCCTCTTGATGTTAAAAATATATTCATACCTGAGAGCAGAAATTTTATGAAAATTCCTACACATGAACAGATGCCCAATTAAGGATTTTGTTAACAAAACACGTATTGTGATCCACCTTACATGATTTGTATTAGAGTTTCAAAAGGTAGCTGGTGCTAGTAGGTAGCTTCCTTTAAAATCCTACATTCCAAAACCATCTCAAAATCGAAGAACAAGAAATACGCTTTAAATGCAACAGTATGAGGGACGACACATGCATGCAAACCTAATCCATTATAAGTCTTCCGCCAAATTATTAATCTTCAGTTAAAAGTATTTACAATGTTCAATCACAAATCTAAGATTACTAACATTATAAATTTGTTTTTTTACTAGGCCTAGGCGATAGCACAGCTGGAATAACAATCAGCTATCCTGTCAGTGTCAAAAACGGCCACCATTTCGGCGGAGAAAATCGAATGTAAGTTCACTTTGGAAGATGTTTAAGGGTCGTTACAACAACTATAAGGCGCCTTTATGTCATTCTTTTAATAGTTTTCTACTGCTCCGTGTGAGAGCTTTATTTTGCGGTTATGTTACAAATATCTATTTTCATCTAAATGTTTAAGCATTTGATTTATATCGTCTGTTATATAGCCTGAAATTTTCTACAATTAAAAAAGAAAATATAGCCCCACAAAAGGATAGCGCTGACGCTTAAGGAGAGAAAATACTTTGAAAATCAAGGAGGCGAGAAAGGCGTCCTACAGTTGTAGGAATGACTGACGATACGGCTCTTAGTGTTCAGCAGCAGCCGGTGTTGCCACGTATCATGCCAGCGGCCGCAGATATTCTTTGCAATCGTAAAGTGGTAATATTTCGATATTACTTAGTATAGTTTGTGTGAATCAATAATAAGAAAAAATTTGTTTGTCCAAAAATAAGTGACTGATTATGAAGTTATTTAAGGAAAAGCTTCAAATTAAATTTGTAATTCTGGAAGTATTTTTTATTGTTGCTAAGAACTCCTACTGTTGTATAATTTTATTGTGCACATTTCTGATATATATATAGAGAAAATGGTCATGCGGAAAAAGGTATATAATAAAAAATGGGAAAATAATGGGCAAAATCCGCAAAAAGGAGGAAAGGGTATTCGAGCAGAAAATGGCATAGGTAACCCGAGCGATACGTATTTCTGCTGGTAGGCTTCATCAGGCCCGAAGTGAATGCACATATGTAACTACAAAAGTAGATACACATGCCCATACTTCCGGATACGGACGTAACCTGAGGAAACGAAGATGGGAGGGGAAAAAATCACACACGAAGTCCACAACAAGAGCCAACCTACACATTGTAGTATAAAATGGCTAGAAGACCTCGAATTTTCAAGGAGACATGTAACCACAACCACGCGACCGGTTATAGCCACTTGCTGTGGTATTTCAAGGAGTGTTCAAATTTGAAACATCCATCTCAACAGAAAAAATGAAAAACTAAGAAGATAAAAACTACGAGGTGTTTCGAAGAGGTTATGAATCCAAATACTGAACACGCCTGTCGCTGCTTAGCTGCGATGATCGGATGAAATCAGACGTTTTCACTAGCATGATATTGCATTATGTGCCATTGTTGAATTAAGTAGTTTGTTTCTGATCTAGTTTCTAGAACTAGTTCATTTCAGTGAACGCAGCTTATTGAAATGAACCAGAAAGCACATCACTATTTCAAGCAATTCAGTAAGAGACAATTGCCATTTTAACACAATAGTGATGGGAGAATCGAAAGCATGAGATTCGCTTGGCTTCTATGCCTCAGAGATATTCTTGTGATAAACTAGTGCAGTTTCTGTGTTTAAAATACTTTATTGTTAGTTAATCCCCTTGGTCCACAGTTTGCTGTCAAACAGCTGTCGTCTCGTGTCTCGTACAGTCATCTGTTCTGAAACACATTTTTTGTTTCTTTGTCCTTTTGCTTGTTGTTATGGTGAATTATTGAAAAAATAAGAAAAAAGCACGAGTAAACATCACGGCTATACTCAACGCTAGAAGTCAAACCAGAAGGAGTTGCTTCAGGTCGTGTATGTTTTTACAATAAGTGAAAAATGCGCACCAAAATAACATGAACAGTAATATTGAACTTACATTTTTCTTGTATTACTATTGCGGAGGTCTGATGGGAGTCTGACATTGCCAGCATACTTATGTGGGCTACTGAGCCGCTCTCACCGATAGTAACAGTAATGAATCTACTATTCTAAGAAAATCGACCAATATAACGCCTTTGTGGTCCTATAAAATCCTGCAGACTACCATATACACACTACCGTGTTTCATTCAACCTTTTTTTTTTTTGTTTTTAAGAGTTAAGGGAGTCTTACATGGCATGCCTGCACACAATTGGAAAAAACTGGTTTATATTTGATACACCTTCATACTATACACGTTCAGGTGGTACCAAGACTATAAATACATGACACAACTCAATTACTTAATTCCAGTAGCAACACAGATACAAGCAGCAAACTAATACCAAAGCAAATACAATTAACAGCATGCCTGAAACAGATAACATATACCAGAGTTATTGATTTGTTTATATTATGTTCGCATACTGGCGATATAGAGCAACAGAATGAGCATAATTAGGAATACTATCTATGATGCATAGAATATGTGGAATAATTTGAACCATTTATACACACGGAAGTTATTGCACGTATTTGGACATTATGATGAGAATTATACTAATAAATACTGAACGGGGATGTCATAGATCTTCTGTCCCGCTCAAAATAAGAAATAACAGAAAAATGTTTGGAACAGAAGTTGCAGAGAAGATTGCTCTCTAGAATATTTATGATGACTGCAAATAGCATTAAACCCATAAGAAGGAGGATGAGATCTTTTCAAAAAACGGATTTTTGTGACATTTGATATCTTAAGTCACGGACACGAGATTTCCTGAGACTTTCGGTACCACTTTTAGTGACAAAATAAATGTAAGCCAGTTTACAGACTGGATTAAGGTTGTAACGGGCAGATTGATTTTATTTTCAAATAAGACTATACTACTTGAATCTGGGAGCAAGCAACTGTGTGAAACCTTCTTATTTTCAAAAATATTGCTTAGTGGTTTAGTATCCCTATTTAGATCTTATGACAATAATTCGTATTTGAATACATCTTGCAGACTCGTAAATGATCTCAGAAAATATGATCGTATTTCGGAGGCCATTATTGGCCTTAATTAATAAAATGTATAAATACCATTCTGACATATGATATTTTCATTTAAAAATATTGTCATATATACAAAACAAATTAATACGTACAGGAAATCTGCATGGTATCAATATTAGATATATAAAGGCGTTTTCAATCCCACGCCACATAACACGTCTATTTGAGAATACATAATTACAATGCAATCAAAATATATAATTCTTTAGACCGTAGTTTAAAAGAAACTAATTCATCATCCAAATTAAGAAAAATAAGTATTAGCTGAGCATAAGTTTTCTCTGTGGTTTTACATTGATTATGCTTTATCACTGTCGTTATTTTATACAGATATATCTCGTATTGTTTAGGAAGTAGGTGGTACAATATAATAGGGGTATATAGAGAATCTAAATCTGGACTCATGTAATGTTATTACAAATAAAAAGACGTCAACTATTATCATTACAACTGCTGAAAGCACTCGTTAATCAAGGGTTTTCTTTATTTTTGATGAAAGGCGGGATTCTTGTCGCATTTTTAATGAAAATTGGCCTATGACAAAAGGGAAAAAATACAAAGAAGGACATCTAAGGAAATTGATGTACGGTAGTATAAGCTAACTAACTATAAAGTCTAATACTACGCCAGAGATGGACATTACTCAAAACAAATTCAATAAATTAGATAAATGCGTTCGACGAAAGAATCTAATCGCATCCGGAATGCAACGTGTGGTTAGATGTCTCCTTGAAAATTCGAGGTCTTCTAGACATTTTATACTACAATGTGTAGGTTGGCTCTTGTTGTGGACTTCTTGTATCGTTTTTTTCCCTCTCCATCTTCGTTTCCTCAGGTTACACCCGTATCCGGATGTGTGGGCATGTGTATCTACTTTTGTAGTTTCATATGTGCATTCATTTCGGGCCCGATGAAGCCAACCAGCAGAGATACGTATCACTCGGGTTACCTATCCTATTTTCTGCTCTAATCCACTTTCCTCTTTTTTGGGGATTTTGCCCATTATTTTTCTACTTTTTGTTATATACCTTTCTCCGCATGATCATTTTCTCTTTGTAGATCCTTTGGGCGTGAAGTACCACAGCAAGTAGCTATAACGGGCCGCGTGGTTGTGGTTAGATGTCTCCTTGAAAACGCGAGGTCTTCTAGTCATTTTATACTACAATGTGTAGGTTGGCTCTTCTTGTGGTCTTCGTGTGTCATTTTTTCCCTCTCTATCTTCGTTTCCTCAGGTTGCACCCGTATATGGATGTGTGGGCATGTGTACCTACTTTTGTAGTTTCATATGTGCATTCATTTCGGGCCTGATGAAGCCAACCAGCAGAAATACGTATCGCTCGGGTTACCTATCCTATTTTCTGCTCGAATCCACTTTCCTCTTTTTTGCGGATTTTGCCCATTATTTTTCTACTTTTTGTTATATACCTATATATATATATATATATATATATATATACATATAACTTCAATTAAGGCTTCCGCCTTTAGTTGGGTACTTCGACAAAATTTAAGCAAGGAGGACTCTTTATACTTTTTTATTCTCTCTAGCTTTCAATGGTCTTTGCCATCATCATCAGGAGCTGCAATTACATTGATAACAGTAGCAACAATAGTGTAAAATGAATTTAAATTAACTTACAGTAGTACGTGAGGATGTTGCTAATTGTTGTGTACGTTCAGGATGAGGAAAACACCCAGTAACATGGTGAAAGCTGGATAAATGGTACAATGGTCAAAATTATATAAAATACACACAACTGTATGACAAGAACAAGTTAAAAACAGATAACAATTTTTAAAAAAATGAAAGCATTACATCGTGAAGCCACTTGATGGTTGCACAAAATGGTGGGCATGGAATAATGAGTAAGATGAACCTTTTGACAGATGGCCGAAGGTTGTCAGTGTCTGTGTAGAATGATGGAATGAAAATTCTTTTGTGGGCGTGTGCTACGTTGCCAAATCACTTCAGATGATGTGATTTTTAAAATGTGTTGGGTAAGAAACAGTCACCGACCAAAGGCAGTTGAATTGACTATATTGTATTAGGTGGGCAATTAAATTAACAGCTGTTATTTAATTAAGAGGAAAAAGTTATTAAAATTTGAATGGAATGGAGTTTATTGGTGAAATAGACCAAGAAATAGATTCCATTTATGGTTGTGAAGAGTCAAAATTTGGAGAGATGTGTAAGTGCTCCAATTTTTCGCAGTTTAGCAAATATGAGTAAATGACACTCAGTTGCTTAACATCTGTCTTCTTATTGATACAGTTGTCATTCATGAAAATTTGGGACATTTCCAGGAATAGACGTTTGGATAGGTATTTTCCTTTATCGAGAACTTTGATTCTTGTGTAGTTCATAGAGTGTCCTGTTGTGTTGACATGAGATGATAGAGCATATCTTTCAGGATGAAGCTTAGAACCACTTTTGTGTGATGTAATCCTTCCTTTAAGAGATCTGGAGGTCTGACCTATGTATATTTGGTTGCAATTATTGCAATTGATAGAGTAGACTGTGTTGGCTAAGCCAAGCAGCGGGACTCTGTCTTTCATTTTTGAAAAAATGCAGTTTATAATGTGGACGGATTTGCAAGCAATTCGACAGTTCAACGGAATGCATAATCTGATCAGCTTAGGGGTCAGTTCCTTGATATAGGGTAGGACAGCAAAGCCAGATCTGGAATTTGGGATGGTGGTTGTACTGTTTGAATTGGTGTTGTTGTTGGGAATTCTATCAGATCTGTTATTAGGAGTTGTGAAACTATTACTTGAATCATTAGAGTTTGGTAAAATACTGGGAGGTTAGCTGAATAAGACCTTGTTAATCAGACACTTTGGATAACCATTGTTAATGAACAGTTTTAATAGTTTACGTACATTTGAAGTGTGCAAAGTATTATCTGAGATGCTGATAATCCTTGTTTTCATCTGTTTCACCAAGTTGATTTTAATCACTAGCTTATGGTAGACCTAAAATTGAGAAACCGGCCTGAGGCCATGGGTTTCTGGTACCAGTCTACCAATAAACTATTGTTGTTGGTGCGGATGAGTCTTGTGTCTAGAAAGGGGACAGACAGATTCTCATCTTTTCTTTCAATGGTAAATTGGTTGTAGGGGTCGTAGCTGTTGAATTCTCTAACAATACAGTCCAGACCTCTGGAGGGGAGGCATAAAATAATGTCATCTACGTATTTTTTTATGAAGAAGAGGTTATAGGGTATATATACAGGGTGTTTCAGTATATTGTTGCATAACTTTAAGATTCGATAGATCTTTTAAAATTAATGCATAAAGTCTATATAAACATGGGTTGGAAAATGCGTGGCTTCCGAAATACAGGGTGTTTAAATTTACTTTTTAAAATATTTCTTTTTGAATATTTCGAACAATATTTGATGTATAACAATGCAAATTGGTATACAAGGGTTTTTGGTCCGACAAAACGAATCATGGGCATAGTTTTACTGTAGCCGCTAGAGGGCGCTCCCTACTGTACCTGTTATGTATTAAAATGACTGAAAATTTTTTCTTAGAGCAAGTTTTTGCTTTTTGAATAAAAAAACTGATTCTAAATGTGGGGGTGTGGCTTGACAAAGGTCTGGACATGACTGAACATCCAAGGCGTAACACTGATAAGGTGAATAGTTATTGTGCCCGTAATACGTCTAATGCCATGTGATGGATACCCCTATCTGCGATTAGAGTATGATTTTACAAGGGATGGATGACTCGACCATGTTGTATGTAACAAAGTCTTGAGGATGAAGAAATACAGGCAACTGATGCTTAGAAGCCAGCGCAGAGTAGTGCTGGTCTGCGCTTAAAGAATAGTATTGACCGATAGATTGTTGGTGGCCGCTGGTATCGCGTCAATTGATCTACTGGCTGACGAGAGATGCGCATTCTGTGAGAAAAAGAGATGTAGCAGAGATAGGAAGCAACTGGTCATGACGCATGGACTAGCCGGCTCATGCCAGATATGAAAACTTGGATTGACTAGGGAGTGGTGTGGATAGATTGCTGTATTGCACAGCTTTTCACAGGACATGGTTGTTTTAACAGATGCCTGAAGAGGGTAGGACATAGATAGTTCGCAAAGTACGAGGATGCTCATAGTCATCTACTTGAATGTGGTAGATTGGTTGACTACCAGTGACAGGTGGAAATGACGCTCAACGAGAGGCACACAACTGACAAATTTTGCCAGGCTTGCCAGCGAGGGCAATAGGCAGGAGGACAAACATAGACCAAGGAATTAACAATAGGTTTCTATTTGCCATGTTGTGCATGTACATATGTGCATGTTTACGTCGCTGACAATAAGATGACTACATACCTTTGATATGAGAACCATGCGCAATGCTGCACACCATGCAAGCATCACCATGGCGGAAGTTATAGCTAACGGATTACAGGTTCTAGTGAATATGCCGCATTTACGAAGAATCTCACACTTCGGGCAGGAAGGACCTATAGGGCAACAGTTTCAAGCCTTCTTGCCTGAAAGTAGCTATAAAGACTTTCCTTTGTCGTAAAAAAGTAGTTGCAAGGTGCACGTCCTTCGGTTTTCCCCTTGGGCACGTAAAAGGGCTCGTGTACATCCCACATTCATAGAGCATGCCTTAGCACGTGTCGCTGCGTGAATGCTAAGGATTCTTTTAAAATCCACTCGAATCTACTTATCCACTCATCGAACATGTGAAGTTCGATCACGATAAGCTATACTCCAGTGATTTTAGTACTGAGAAGTAGGTGTCTTGAACACCACATTAAGAGTGCAATCTGAAGTAGGATTGTGGGTCGAAATTACAAGACAATTAACTTATTTGGTTCTCCAATATCAAAATAGAATTAAATTGATCCGTTTTTTTTTATTCTTTTTTATTTTAATCAAAAAATGATATTCCATAAATTTGCGCTTCCAGATGTCGCACAAACCTAAGCCTGTTTTCCATCATCTTTTGGTAGATTTCCAGAGGACGATTTTGATTAACTTGCCTGGCTCGTCGGCACAAACTTGAAAATATTCACCGTGTCTCTAGCTGTCTGACACGTTGGATCGTTTGGATGAAGCCACACTGTGTATTGCGTTTTTGGCGACCCAAATTTACGCATCATAATATATCTTGGTAACCTTTGCCTGTGGCACTGAGGTAGCTGCGATGTCAAGAAATTAACGGTTGATGTCAGAAGATAAGCAACCTAGACAGCCACACTAGGGGCGCAGTGTCATGGGGACAGTGTTCTGAGAGGGGCAATTTTCTCAATTATATGAGAGGATGGCGCATACCTCTTGCGTCACCTCGTACAAAACTCTGTAATCGGTCCTGGGCAAATGTATTCAAGAGGATTGTTTGGGTGTAAGGGTATGTTAATTTTGTTATACAGGGTGTTTCAGTTTATTGTTGCATCACTTTAAGATTCGATAGAACTTTTAAAATTAATGCATAAAGTCTATATAAACATCTGTCGAAAAATGCGTGGCTTCCGAAATACAGGGTGTTTAAATTTACTTTCTAAAATAGTTTTTTTTTAAATATTTCGAACAATATTCGATGTATAACAGTGAAAATTGGTATACAAGGGGTTTTACTGTAGCCGCTAAAGGGCGCTCTCTACTGTACATGCAGTGTATTAAAATGACCGAAAATTTTTTCTTAGTGCAATTTTTTGCTTTTTAGATAAAAATACGGATTCTTCGCACTTTTCAACATAAAAAAGCTCTCCTGTGAGTTTTGGTTATAGTTAGCCGTTTTTGAGATATTTCGATTTTTAAGGTTCGATGCATTTTTAATTATTTATGATAAAATAACGTTAAAAAGTCAGTATCTTGATAATTTTTTGAAATTGAAAGCAGAACAAGGTCAAACGTCAATTAGTTGACGGTTAGTTTTGTTGTCTGTTGAAACCTGAAACGTTTTTTGCAATTGTGAATGCACGAAATTTAGTTTCTTTTACCTGTTTTTTTTTGTAAATTTTATAAAAATCCCATTTTTATTCTCCAATCAAGAGTTAGCGGATATTCATTTTGTGTTTGGCTTTGTAAATGGAAACGCAGCAGAAGCAGCCAGAGAATACGCACGAAGATTTCCAAACAGACGACATCCAACTCGCTCAGTATTTGTAAGAGTGCATCGCCAAATAATTGAAAATGGTTTTGGAAATGTCCAAAGGGATCAAAACATAAATGTTCGTCATTGCAGATTTACCCGTATGATATTCTGTGTGAGTTTGATAGAGATCCGTTACCACAAGTGTTAGGAGAGTTTCTGGTGCCTTGGGAATTGCAGCAAGCCATGTTCACCGTGTTCTTAGAAATGACCATAGACGTCCATACCATTTGCAACCTGTGCAAGGACTACAGCCAGGGGACGGAGAACGAAGAATCACATTTTGTCAGTGGATTCTTGATATAACTGATAATAATAGGGAGTTTTTAAGTAACGTTTTATGGACCGATGAGTCATGCTTCACTAGACGTGGAGTGGTAAATTTTCGTAATCAACATATTTGGTCGCATGAAAATCCGCATGCAGTTCGGGAAAGAAATTTTCAGCATGAATTTAGTGCTAACGTGTGGATTGGTATCTACCGACTATTTGGACCCTACCTTTTGCCTGCAAGGTTAAATGCTGCGACCTTCTTGGAATTTTTAAAGGCTGAACATGCAAATATGTGGGATGATGTTATGTTAGATTTAAGAAGATTGGCCTGGTTTCAGCTTGATGGTTGTCCAGCTCATTATTCGAGAATAGTTAGAAACTGGCTGGACAAAAATTATCCAGAAAGATGGATCGGCCTTGGAGGACCAGTCGCCTGGCCTCCACGATCCCCTGACCTAAATCCATTAGATTTATTTGTGTGGGGATTTCTAAAAGAAAAAGTGTACCAGACTCTCATAACCACAAGAGATATGCAGAATCAGAAATGCATGTGATGAGATAAGGCCTTATTTGAATAATGCTATACCACGTTCGATCATTCGTAGATGTGAATTGTGTATTGCACAATTGGGTTTTGATTTCGAGCAACTACTTTAGATTTTGTATGTTTGTCCTAACTTTCCAATAGCATTTTAGTTGTAAATAATTAATTTAAGTTGTTAAAAATAAGATTGGAAAATTAAACAAATTAATATTCTGTTTTTTTGTGTTTATTTGGAGTTAGGAATTATTGCTGTGTTTAAAAACACAATCTAAACCATCATCTTAATTACAAATCGAAAATGTAGAAAAATATTATTTTCCCATAAATAATTAAAAATGCATCGAACCTTAGAAATCGAAATATCTCAAAAACGTCTAACTATAACGAAAACTCACAGGAAACCTTTTTTATGCAGAAAAGTGCGAAGAATCAGTTGTTTTATTCAACAAGCAAAAAATTGCACTAAGAAAAAATTTTCGGTCATTTTAATACACTACAGGTACAGTAGAGAGCGCCTTATAGCGGCTATAGTAAAACTATGCCCATGGTTCGTTTTGTCGTACCAAAAAACCCTTGTATATCAATTATCACTATTATACATCAAACATTGTTCGAAATATTTAAAAAAAACTATTTTAGAAAGTAAATTTAAACACCCTGTATTTCGGAAGCCACGTATTTTTCGACCCATGTTTATATAGACTCTATGCATTAATTTTAAAAGTTCTATCGAATCTTAAAGTTATGCAATAATAAACTGAAACACCTTGTATAATTTCATACATAGCTTCTAACTTTCATAAAAAGCCGAAACAAGTGAAAAACGAAATAGATCTATTTCGTATCATTTTAAAGTTACTGGGGAACCTAATCAGTCAGAGTTGTATAATCGGCAGTTATATTAATCAAAATGGGTCCAAATACTAGGGAAGCAGTAATGTCGACCTGACAATATCTCAAAACTTGTTCAAAAAAGTTATAGACAAATATACGCTCCTTACTTGAAAAAAATACCACTTTCTACAAGCCAACGTATTTGTTTTAAATGAAATCCCTGTATATTCTGAAATACTCCTTCAAAGAAAAAAGTCTTATATAGCTTACTATAGGGTCTGGACCGCTACTTCTTAAGCTATGCGACACTCTTTCCAGAAAAACAATCCTCTTTGACAACTTCTAGGACACTTCCCATAGGGTCTCATCACTCTTTTACATGTTGGCATCATCTACTCGGGCTGTTTATAAGCGCAAAATAAACTTTATTTCAGAAAAATAAAACGGAATACTGTATATACGGTTACGGTTTTGGGTTATCCTTTTTATTAACTTTTGGTATGGAAATTAGTTGCTGGGGTATTGAGGTATGTAGATTATCATACTTCTAATGGCAGCAATATGTATTTATACGGTAACAAGATTTTTTAATAAGTCCATTTGGATATGTAAACACTAATCACGGTATCCTTAGGCTAGATTCAATCTAGAACGTAACTTAACGATACACTGATACATAATTTTACCGGGTAAACATATAAAAGGCATAACACACGTACATTTTATTGCTATAAATATTTAAAAGAAGTATTCCACACTGACGCTCATATCTTTTGTGTGAGTGCTTTGCAACTAGTCTTGCGATTCGGCTTCCGGTCTCTGCTGCGGCACTTCTAAAGCAAATTTTAGAATTATATTAGTATAATAGAGTTTCACCTTGTATTTTGCTTTATATTGACACCAGTCGCCATACATTCCGCAATATGTTAGCGTAACTGTGTCCTCACTGCGTGTGGCATCCAGACCGAATGGGAAATTAATCGGCAATTTATCGTTTGCTGCGGAGGTGGTGAACAAAGCTCCGTGCTGGAGAACCCATGCTGCGGTCGTTCCCTATATTATTAATGCTTCACGTCATATATAGTTGATTACTTCTTCATTTAATGTTCGTCCATTTGCAGAACACCTTGTACTGCAACAATGACTTTTGGTTAATCTAACATCTGAAACCTATCCTACGTCAATAATCCCTCATATCCCTCTGGCAAATCAGAGCCACATGTATTGAATTTTTTTTTTCTGGATTGGATAGAGATATATGAGGGATTAATGACTTTGGGACACAGACTTTTTTAATTGTAGAAGAACATACGCTGTTGATCGTTTCCTATATTGTTAGTGTTTCACGTCATATTCTGTTGAGTGTAGGTATTTGGTGCCGAGGCGCCAATGTTTCATCCTAGAGGACACACACGCTGTGAGTGTTCGATATATCATGCAGCTGAACAACAAAAAGTGGCGTGTTGCAGAATTGGGGGTCGATGGACAAATATGTAACTTTGATATCATCATCATATGCAACCTATAATCTTGATGTCGAAGCTATTTCCATACTTGTTCTTTGAATACAATTCTAATCTTGGATTAGGGGAAAATTACACGGAAACGACCATTTTCCATCGAAGGAAACAAATACAAACACAAATAAATAAATACAAACTCAGACAGATGTATCGGATTACTCTTACTAATAATCGTGCTAGTGCTAGTCATAATTTTTAGCTGATCTGATATCTGCTAACATCTTGCTCCAAACAAAACTTAATATTCAGATTATAAAAAGATTTGCCCGTGCACGACCAGCTATTTGGGTTTTCTTGGGATTTACCTGGTAGGTAGGTAGTTTAAAATATAAAATCGTGAAAATTCGACTGTATTATAAACAAGACCACTTTTTGATTCCAACATGATGCTTTTGTGCAGAAAAGACGGGACAACTTTCATGTATTTTGATATAGGTTATAGGTTTACATTTAACAATCCCTCAGCGAATGGGAATGCGGCAAATAATAGGTCGATTTTCTAGCTATTAAATTTGGCAGCAGATTTGGACGTTTTTTAATGCATGGCACTCTCGAATTTACCAACTTCAATATACTGAAAGTTATCATTACATACCTGTTGAATAGTGTGGATTTGTCTGTATTTTGCAAGAAAATAGAATACAAAATACATTCCATCCAATTCCTCATCTTCCTAAATAGTAACCATTTATTAATTTATGGGTTAATGAATTTTCTAAAAGCAATAAAAACATCATGTCCTCTCCATCCTAAATCACAGATAAGATGTTTAAGACGTGTCAATCCCCACATCTCCCTGATGCATAATGCAATTACTATGGATATAGACGAAAAAAATATGAAAATGTTTCACAGATAATGGCTTTTAAGTCCAAAAATCAAAAAAACTAGTAATGTTTATTGTTTGACTATTTTTCTTTTTTGACTATCTGGCACTCGCAGGGTTGCCAAGTCTAACGACGATCACGTCCCGTGGTGGAGGGTGCGAAATGAATCTTTGACATTTGCTGGTTTTGAATTTTTTTAGTGAAAATTTACTAGGTATTGTTTGATCCGGAATGGGAAAGATCTCCTATTTATGAAAATATTTCTGGTATCATCTAACCGTTGCAATCAGTGCACAAAAACTGTGACATATGATTTATAGCATAACCCGCTGGTCGGGATGAATATCACGGCAGCAACTGATGATTTGGGCATGTCTGGCAACAACATATGAAGTGAAACTCGCTAGCTTCATAAATCTGAAGACTTTGTACAATTTCTTTGAAAATGATGAAAGATATGTCTGATTTGGCAGGGTAATGTCGCAGCCAAATGGCAGTCACTCTTTCTGACACAGTCCGAATCGAAAGATGATGATACTCGTGAAATGTATTGATACTTCTAAATATACTATCGTATCGAACATCCCTACTGTCAAGATGTATAACCCAAGGTACCGACGGAGCTATTTTGTGGCGTCATGGAAATAATTTTAAATTTTCATTTGCATTTTTT
The DNA here is from genome assembly GCA_963669975.1 of Acanthoscelides obtectus. Classification (NCBI taxonomy): domain Eukaryota; kingdom Metazoa; phylum Arthropoda; class Insecta; order Coleoptera; family Chrysomelidae; genus Acanthoscelides; species Acanthoscelides obtectus. The sequence continues at coordinate 73,091,270 of CAVLJG010000005.1, forward strand.
CAAGTGTTGTGCAATGATTTTGGGAAAAATGTCACGAATAGTCTTATAAAGCATAGTAGAGTATATTTCAACAGTTGGCGGAACTTACTCCACTGGGACCAGGAGGGTGAAGCGGGATATTAATGCACAATCTGGCAACCCTGTCGCACCCTCACAAATTGGCCGCTGATAACGACACAAGTCACCGTGTTGTCACTGAATAGCAAGGAATTGAACCTTCAGAGTATATATTTTGTGACTGGTACCAAGAGTTGACAGATCCCACACATGTGTCACTCCTTGAAATGCAATGGTCAGCTGTATTCAAATAATGTCTAATATAAATAAAACCTAGAATGTGTACTCCTGAAAAAAGAAAAGTATGGCAAATTTGTAGTTTTAGGTTTGCTGGAAGCTTTAACGCATATATTTGGGAATTTCTTAATCGCTGAGAATATAGTGTGGATGTTTGTTCAGTTCACGAACAACGAAAAATATTCAACTTTATGGATGTATGGATATCAAAAAACCTGAATGGTTTTGTGGGAATACCATTCTAAGGTGCCATAATGGTTCTGATGAACGGCAAGTAAATGAATGAATGTTTGGAAACGAACAATATCTTTTGGTAGAGCCTGTCATCAAGTAGGTGCTTAATGGCTATCTGGAAGAGGTTTATAGGAAAAAAACAGCCCGTATCACATATCAATTAAAGAAAATAATATAAACATGAATAAAGAATCAACAATAGTAATTAAAACATGAATTTTCTTAAAAAACCAAACATTTCTTAAAATTTTGACTGAATTATATGCAATTTCTTAATACTCAATAAGCTGGTGATCTTTCAATGACTAGTTGTCATCTCATACTTTGACAGTATTTTGTTTTTAACATTTCGTAGTTATCGGTTGCCAAAATTTGTTGATTGGAACTTGAAGCTCATTCGCTGTATCTGACGGTCTGTTACCCGATAGGTGGAGAATAAGCGGCTGTTGTTGGTGAAATTGGGCCTTAATCTACAATGCACTAATTTGAACGTATGGTATCGATTATGAGTCACATGATATTGCAGTCTTTCAAAGGTTCCATAACAGGGTCCGAGGGACCCTCTGCATACCATCAAGAAAGTGATCAACTAGTGCAGTGTTAGATATAGTAAAACAGTTGAAGCATACTCGAATGCGTTAGCAAGCCGATTATGTGTGCCTATTAGTGGGCTAGTCAATATGTTGAAATCCCTTTTGTGGTGTTAGGAGTATGGCTAAGAACATAAACAATTCATTTAGTATTAATGTGTGTCCTTTTTGTATTTTAGATTGGTACGAAAATCGTGATGGCTTGAGATATACAGGGTGTTCCTTAATGATATGCGAGTATTTAAGGGTGTGGATGTACATGAAAAATTAATGTTAGTTTGCTTTATAAACTATGGGACAAAGATGTTTCCTTACAAAAACTCGGGGTGTTGAAGTTTTAGGAAAAAAGTGGAAATAATTAATATTTTCAGAACCGCTTCAGGTATTTAGCTGATATTTAGTACGTAGTGAAAGTTAATAAAGTTCCGTATTTTTCAATGCAGACATAATTTTTAGTTTTAACAGCGATATTTCGATATTTCTTAAGAAAAAAATATTATTTTTGAATTCCCCGTTTAATTTAAAACAAATAGTCTCTCCTGAGTTGCGCTCTTTCGATGCGCCATATTTGAGTACAAAAATAAAAACCGTTCTATGGTCTTGCAAAATTACTAATTTGATTGGGAAGGTTCAACACATTAGGGGTCATGAACAGCAACAACTGAAAATATGACCATTACATTAAAACCAATAAAATCTTTACAAAAATTATTGAAAATGGCCCCCTTCACTTAGTATGCATGCTTTCACCCTCCTTCTCATGGAATTGCGTACTCGTTGAAATATTCTACAAGCTGCAACTATTCTTTCTCTTAATTCCTCTACAGCGTTAAAGGGACTTCTGTACATTAGTGTCATAAGATAGTCCCACATAAGAAATCTAAACCACCATGAATGTACCATATATTGTTTTCTATAACTAACGGAACATCATCAAGTAGCAAAGGCAACTGTTGTTGAAGAAAATTGCGGTAAGTCTGTCCGTCAAGTCGCCCCGGCAAGAAGAATGGGCCAATAAAGTGGTTGCCAATAATTCCTGCCCATACGTTAACCGAAAATTGGTGTTGGAAATGCGTTTCGGTTACGGCATAAGGATTTTCTTCTGCCCACAAACGACTCTTGTGGAAATTCTGAATGGCATTTCGAACAAAATTAGCTTCGTCCGTGAACAGAAACATTGACTGAAATTGCGGATTTTGTGTAATTGTTTGAAGATACCACTGACGAAAGGTCACACGCCTTGGAAAATCAATGGGAAGTAATGCCTGTACTATTAAAATATGGTAAGGATATAACAAAAAATCCACTAAAATTCTTCAAACAATTTGATAGCAAATATTTAAGTGTCTAGCGATCTACCTCGTACTCGTTTCAGGATGTTCTTTGACTTCGTGCAGCACTGCTTCCTGAACTTCAGGTGTTCTCACACTTAGAGGTGTACCTTCAGATGTTCCTTTTCGGACAGAACCAGTGTCAGCAAGACTACGATGAATATTAGAAAAGGTCCGACTATCTGGCAAATCACGATCGGGATATCTCTGGTGATAAATCCATCTCGTTTGCTCACCACTACCGCCGGCAAGGCCATATACGTAATGCATTTTCGCCATTTCAGCATTTGAATAACTCACCATTATTAACAAGATTGTAAAAACTGAATAATGAAAAAGGTGTCACAGCGAACAGATTTCAATAACAGAGGCATGTCAGATATCAAAATCCAGTGACGTATTCCAGAGCAACTAGATATTTATTGCTAAATTGCATTATTCAATTATTACATTAATGTTCTCGGACAATAGAACGGTTTATTTTTTTACTCAAAATTAGTATATCGAAGGAAAACAATTCAAAAGAGATCATTTGTTTTAAATTGAACGGATAATTCAAAAATAATTTTTATTTGGCAAGAAACCATTGGTGTATCATTTTTTTAAATATCGAGGTTAATACCCGTACGCACGCAACTGTTACAGCTAAAAATTATTTTTGCATTGAAAAATATGCAACTTTATCAACTTTCACTACGTACTAAATATCAGTGAAATATCTGAGGCGGTTCTGAAAATATTAATTAATCTCCATCTTTTTCCTGAAACTTCAACACTCCGAGTTTTTGTAAGAAAACATTTTCGGACCATAGTTTATAAAGCAAACTAACATTAATTTTTCATGCTGATTCACACCCTTAAATATTCGCATATCATTAAGAAACACCCTGTATAAGAGAAGACTGGTGCATGGAGGCTTAAATGATACTAACGATGTAAGAAGCTCCTTCATCTTTGATCCAGTTCAAAGGAGCGTTATCCATCTCATATCTAATACTCCATAGACAGGCTGCTGTAAATCTTTAAGCAGTCGAACGGATATTAACTTTTTCCTATAAAACTGCCAGACAAGTTTAGATTTCAGCTTCTCATTCTACCAACTTTCAAATGCGGATTTTCTGTATTTAAACCTATTCCTTGTTCAACTTTATAAAATAATACTGCTGCAGCAAATTTACGTAAAAAGCATCACCACTTGACATTAAGCTTCAGCAAGCTGTTTTCCATTACTTACGCATTTAACCTCTCCAGATCCAGCCTCTTAAGAAGACGGTTCTAAGAGTAGCGCAAGAGATCTGTAATCTGAAAAAACTCAATTTGTGCAGACGTATAAATCAATTAGCAAAAGCCGGAGCAGTGAGCGGCCCTGCGAAGTTTAGCAAGACATATACGCTTCCAAGCTACAGATAAAGTGCACCGCAATGCTATGGGAGGGGTTCCTTTCACTTTCGCTGCGGACGTTTCAGCTGTTTTAGTTACGAAATTCTAAAAAAATATAAATAATATAAATAAAATGTAAATTGTATCTGAATATGCGCACGGTTTCAAGACAAAAGTTTAAGAGCTTGTTAGCAGTTGAAGTGAGACAGACGAAGCAGCGATGATGCTGTAAAATCAGTAAACGTCTGGGTTACTTCAGACTTCAAAAGGTACAGCTGATCATAACCTTAATTTATACATAACCTGCCATGTTCCCAATTTGTTATGAAGCAGCACTCATGATCAAACACATTTCTAGTTCTCACTCAGCGGAGGTAGACCTGGCGGTGATCCAGTTTAGGTAAGGTGGGTGTAAAACATCTCACCTCCCTTAAATTGAGTCTGGTAACAAGAGCGTACAATAAACTAACTGTAAAACAAACGTTACTAAAGTCATCTAGCAAGCTGCAATGAGGGCTTGGGTTCCGCCTGGAAAGCTTCTGGAATTCGTCTATCCGAAGGTAAATACGCGTACCGAGAACGGACAGAGAAAGGCGACAACGGACGATGAGCCATCAGCGGTTTTCATTCAGCATAGCTCAGTCGATATATTCGTAAATTATCAATAAATTAGTTGCAAGTGTTGTAATAAATTAGTGTGAGAGTAATAAATTAGGCTTTAAATAGTTAAAACGGTATTGTCGTTACACTAATTAATTATCTGCCAGGACCTACCCAGCTAGCATAGTGGTGTTATAAGCTCTTAGTAAAAGCACTTTTCAGCCGTAAAAGCTCCACTTTGTTGTTGCATGAATATATATTTGCTCTAAAATGAGTTGTCTGAAACATTCCTATAAAAATTTATATAGCACCCTATCGGACATATTTTGAACTGTTGCATAAACGTTTAGAGTATTCCCTATTTCACGATAGTACCCATCACGCTTTGACGTCTACTGAGGTGAACAGCTGATTAGCAAGGTACATTTTTGTGTCTGCAACGTCGGCAATAATGGTTCGGGTATAAATCTAGTAAAACTCGTTTGTGACGTTTTATTTTTTGTATGCAAATCAACTTTTCGAAATAAAATAGCTGTAAGGAAGTACAAAATGAACCTGTAGCGTACAAAAAAACCAAAACAAACTTCGGCTCTGTCTACCTGGCGTTGACGGATCCTTCAGAATTATGTGATCTCTGCCATCATGGGGAATTTTGAGATAATACTAGATAATCAGATGTTATTCTACTCTCATGGATACTTGTGAAATAGGGTAACTTCACCATAACCTAACTTTTTGCTGTCATCTTTTCAGGTTAAATGTCATAACATAACCAATATTTAAAGACAAGCAACGCATGAATATTCGTTTTAATGATTTCATCAACTTTTCAAACAGAATATAGATCTGGTACAAATTCTGAGTAAAGCATGCGACTCTCGCCGTATTTCATTTCAAAAGTTTGTCAAATTGCTATATAACAACTGCAGGTAACACCAAAATGTTCTAATAAATCAAAGACAATATGGACGGTGCCATGATTATACATAACCACCCGCCATATTGGGTAAAAAATACATTCCTCTATTGAAAATCAAATAATTCTGTCCCAGTCTGACATTACAGATATGAAATGATAGACATTAGTGTAATGGGATTTGTGGAAGATGTATCGCAGACAAGTTTTTTTAACTTAAAAATCTAGACATACTGTTGATCATTATTACAATATAATTCAAATCCGAAGCCGTAAAGATTGCGTTCCTTCCTGCATTGTAAGATAACCACAATAAAATTTGCTGCGCAAGTCATTCAATAGGCCTATATCACAGTGAATAAGTTTATCATATACCTGTGTATGAAATTCACAATAGCCGGTATGTAAGCAAACACGATGACTGTAATGTGCTAGTCGTACGAGTATATTATTCACTTCGTCTACACAATGTATAAGAAACAGCTTGATTGCAATACAGTAGAAACACGTAACAGAACAGTTGTATAGTTGACAAAAGTGATTCTCGCGCTGAAGCAAACTCTCTTTTGTTATACAACTGTTACCTGCAGCCCTTGCACAACCTCTTAAATGACTGAATTGTCCTATTACGTGTGCCCACTCCGCTTGTATAGCTGTTCTAAGAGCGGTTTGCCAATGCTCTTGCAACATTCAATGCTGTGTAAGGGATGCTGTATAATCTTTCTTGTAATCCTAATAGGAGTGATAATTGTTAGTTGGGTTTGCAGTTACCAAACTTTTAAAGGGGTATCACTGTTATCAGTTCCTAAAGAACTATTTTTGTCACAAGTAGGTGTCTCCGAAGAAAATTTAACTAAGAACTGCGTAACAAAGGAATTGTATGAATAAAATCGCGTATTTTAATCAAATAGGTCCATTCAATTAGTTTCAAGTCCCCACACATTTAGCAACATCACGAAGGGATCAAACGCTATCTTCGTTGCGCTTACTCGTCGGATACCACCGAAACATAGCGGGGGCTCCGCGTGGGTATTGGATTGATTCCTGTCATTCTGTCTGGGGCAAATGTACGAGAAAATTCATGTAATGGAACATGTCTGATGGTCTCATAAGCAGAATAGTGAGAAATAGGACTAATAGTTGCATAAGCCCAATTATCGGGTTTAAAATCTTATAAATATACCAACGTCAAGCAACTGAGTCTCCCCCACTCTCTGCAATCTTCCTCAAATCCCTAAGCTTCTGCCCCTCCAGAAATTTTCAAAAATGAGCTGGAATATCTGAAACTTCAAAAAAATAAAGTATGAGACGATTTTCACCATTTCCTCTTTTCGCCCGTAGGTGTGCCGCCACATTTTTAAATAATGTCCATATTCAGTAAATAATGGAACTGCGCAGACGTTCTACCACTGAATGTTTGTGCTTTTAAATGGTTCCTAATCAAATATTTGTATGAGAGTCTCCTTCGGGGCAAAAGCAACCACCGAATTTTTTACCTGCTGGCGCACCTTGAAGGTTTGCATTTACACCTTAGGAAAAACCATTGTTATACATGGGAAATCATTTCTTGGCAACAGCGCATCGGCTCGTCTACTTTCATCGCTATTCGTACATATTTCCTACCGCTAACCGCAGACCTGTACAACAAATGAGAATAATAGGCAGATACGCTGTGTTGCCAATTTGAGTAGAGCTTCCCGAATTGTGGGGAATTTAGAGTTAAGTGTTGATTCATTCAAGCTTTTAATCAGCATGGCCTAGACGTTAGAACTTCATAAAGATAACATTGAAGCTGAATGCTGCTGGAGTATAGTGTTTCGAATATTCAAAGCGGAGCGGGACACTATACTCGTTCAATGGGTCATCAAGCCACAGTCTTTTCAACAAAGAAATTATTTTACGAAAATGCGTTATAAAGGGTGTCTCAGAAATATTTTCGTTTTTAGATCAGTCCTCTGGCGGAATACGCATGCTCCGGAGAAACGAGACAGTTGACAAACGTTTGGCAACATTGTTAAATTTTAGTTGCAATGGAGGGTTTTACAGGGCCGCAACGTGCTTTTTGTGTTCGCGAGTTCTATAAAAACAAGGATTCTTATGTGCTTGTACGTCGTTTGTACAGAAATCATTATAACATAGCAAGAATGAGAGATGTCCCAAGCGCAAATTTAATTAAATATTGGGTAAGAAAGTTCGAGAGCACTGGAAACACGTGTATTAGTAAACCGCCTGGACGGCCAAGGTCAGCAAGATCGAACGAAAATATTGAACGTGTGCGCCAGTCCGTTAACGAGGATCCCCGGCAATCATTAAGACTGCGTGGCGCGTCTCTAACTTTGCATAAGTCAACTGTTCATCGCATTATTCGCAAGGATTTGCATTTTCACCCATACAAGATTGTTGTTACACAACAATTAAAACCACAAGATCCCGCTAATCGATTAGAGTTCTGTAGAACAATGAGAGAGCATTTTAACGGTTACAACAACATATGGTTTTCTGATGAATCGAATTTTCACATTAACGGGCATGTTAATAAACAAAACTGCCGATATTGGGCCGAGCAGAACCCGCAAAATCTTCATGAGACGCCATTACACTCGCCTAAAGTTATCGTCTGGGCTGCTATGTCAGAGCAAGGAATCATTGGCCCGTATTTTTTTGAAGACAATCGTGGCCAAGCTCAAACTGTAACATCTGAGCGCTACTGCCACATGATTAGGACTTTTTTAACTCCAGCTATACAGAACCATGGTGGCTACAATAGAAACACGTTTTTCCAGCAAGATGGAGCGACTTCTCATGTCACGAATGAATCCTTGGATGCTCTTCATCAGTTATTCCCAGAGAGGGTCATCAGTCGCAGAGGAGACATTAACTGGCCACCGAGAAGTCCCGATTTGACACCAGCAGATTTTTTCTTATGGGGATACCTGAAGAGTAAGGTCTACACCCCACCGCCACAAGATTTGAGAGAGTTAAAGCAAAAAATAACAGATGAAATAAACGCCATTCCTCGAGCAATGCTTCGGAGAGTGATCGAAAACTTCAGTTCGAGATTAAGAGAGTGTGAAAACATGAAGGGTGCTCATTTATCCGATACTCTTTTCCATAAATAAAATTAATGTTTAGGCTTTCGTTTGGTAATAAATTTATCTTTGTAAAAATATTCTAAGTATTTTTATTTATGGCATAAAATAAGAAAATATTTATGAGACACCCTTTATTTTTACGATTTTGTCGTCACCAAATCTCTGTTTCTCAAAATGTACGTCTATTGTAGAATTTTCAGCAAACTAAGCAAGAAACGTGATCTAGTATTTACTCAACATTACGGATTTCTCGAAATACATTAAAAAATGTGACCTAGATACCTAACTGCCCCAAGCTCTTTAAATATAACACCTTAAACCAGGGTTACCAGGTGCTCAGTCACGTTGATTGTCATGTTGTACTGCGCAAGTCAGCAAACAATCTGGCGTAATAAACGTTAGGAATCATCAGGTATTGCCAGATTCCCGAAAACCGGGCACCATAGTAACCGTTATAGTTGTCCTTCAAAGTTGTCAAATCGCCCCTATGGCGCAAATTCGCCACACCAGGCAACTGTGCTATAAACAAACCCTGTTTATCACTACTATTTGATAGTCGTATGGTAGTTGTAGCCCTATGTAGCGGTCCATGATTTCTCTCAATACTGTTGTATCTCTGCTGGCAACAAGAATAGGGATTACAAAATCATTTATACAACAATATACAAACATGAAAAATATGATTTTAACCATGAAACATTAATACAATTTTGATAGTTTGAACTTTTTTCATTTTTGGAATACTCTTATGTGGAATCCGCAGCTATTTTTCCCGAAATTTGGGTAGACTTAGATTTCTTAGAAATATGACATATTGGTATCGGCAACTCTGCGAATGGGAGAAACAAATCGCATTTGTTGAGCGCATCCGTCTAAACGGTAGGCGCCAGCGCCCGTTCTGCCATCTCTCTCTTTTATCACTCTTCTAATTTACCCCGTTGTTCGTCACACTCCGACGCTGCCAGATAAGATCCTACAATCGAGTGTCTTTCACGCACCTACATACTTTTGTATATTTCCATCTCTCTTCCTCATCATAATGTATAATAGTGGTTTTTCCCATACTGTATATCATTTCAGGACGACTTATTTTTGCGGGATCTCTGAAATCGAAGCTATTCAAAGCGGAATTCCTCAAAAATCAATGCAAGCATACCAAAGCATTAAGTTGGCCTCATGCCATACTTCCTTTTGTTCGTAAGCTAGCGAGCTCACAGGTTAGTCACTCGTGACAATACTTTTCACAGGATGCTTTGTATTATTCATTGAAAAGTCAACATACTTGACGTCACTTTTGGAAGAACTTGACCAGACTATTCCTCCCACCCGCTACCAGTTACCAGTAACGGCAACGTTTGTGTTGACTTAACCATCAGCCTACCGGAGATATTTTTAATTTTTGCTCGTAAATCTCAAGCAAAAATTTGTAAGTGAAATATGACTAATAGGAATTGCGAAATTCTTCACCCCTAAAAAAGTTTAGGGGTGAAACATGAAAAAAAAGAAATTTGAGCGATTTCTGATTTATCCGTTTCTTGCCCCTACTTCTGCCGTCACTGCAACTAGTAGGAACTTTTTGTAAAAATGTCATCAAAATCAGAGCGGTGCTTTCGAAGTTACAGATGGGTCAAGGATTAGAGGACAGGCATACCGACAGACCGACCGACAGACCGTCAAACGGATGGAAATGAGTTACACGGTTTTTCCTGATCTAAATGCTATAGAACATCCAGAAACCTAATATCTTATTTTTGAAATGTTTCCCAATTAAAAATACCTGCTCGCCAGTGGCACAAGGTGTATAGCCCGAAAAAATTCATTTGTTTGAATAATGTTTCCTCCAAAAGTCGAAATTGTGTAGAACATCCAAAATACTGTATAAGTGATCATGTTTCAAGCTACGATATTTTTTGCAATGTCAGGGTCATTTTCACGCCGATTCGACAGTGTTAATGGTAAAACCTAGAGAAAGATATACATATTTTTGTCGTTTTGCAGAAAATCGTTTTGATAATAACTTACTACTGACCACTTATTCTTATAGAGAGGGCCGTTAAAATATATTCTGAAGGAAGAGGTGTTTTAATGGAACACATGATTTTCGCTGAATATAATCTAGAGTGTTTTTGTTATATGTCAACCGTTCTTATTTTTAGAGAGGGAGGAATAAACTTCAATTTGACAGCTTCCGGTTAATGATGACCCTGGAAATGATATGGCTGGAATTTTTTTTTCTTTTCCTCAAATAAATTTTCAATTTTTCTATTGTAATGCATTACCTTCGCGCATGTCAACCCATGACTTTTTTGAAGTATACCGTTTAACAAAATGAGAATTTTTCTATGAAAAAAGCATTTTCGCTAAATATAGCCAAGAAAGTGACCATTTGACACTCCTTTGACATAATACGCCCACCATGGTTAATAATGTCAAAATTAGTTTGCTGTTATAGTTTTTCGTTCTTGCTGATTTGATTTACTGGCTATTTATTTTTTTATCAGAACGGTTCACCTTTACGTATGTCAACTCGTCCTTTTCTTGAATGCCAGCACATATAGAATAATCTGTGATTTTGTCACGCGATGTAAACGGATGGGTAGATATCCTAATATTAGTTACTACAAGTAGGTACTGTGCCTATTGTATCCTCAAAATAGACGATACGTGGTGTCAGTAATGTTGAAAGCCGAGATACATGCAACACGAAAATTGCAATTAAAAGATCTGGAAGCATCCAGGCTAACGACGATGTTTTCCTCATTTGTATTGCCTTTATTTCCATGTTCTAGTTGCATTGTCTATCTGATTCCGACAGTGTTACTGTTGGGAGTTAAAATGTATAGAGAAAGTTAATTAATGGAGATTGTGACAATGGAGAGACAAAATAGTGATACTTTACAAAGGGGCGAGAGTACAAAGGTGTTATTCTGACAAAATTATATTTAGAAAGACGCAATGCAGTTTGTATGCAGTAAATTGAGTATGGACTTCAACTAGAGATAATTTTAAGAAAACAATAATTGAAGTATTTTGCCTGAACAGTGTATTTAAAGAGGGCCTTCCCAGGTTTGCTAACATTGGACAATTTAGAAATTGTATCTGGGAAACACTTTTAACTGCAGTCGCGGTACGTATAACTTTTCAGTTGCAAAATCTCTATTACAATCCATTTTTATGGGGTTTCTCATATACCCGTTTCACTTTTTCTGATCATATGATCAATTTATTCGAATTATAAAGATAATTAATGTATATTTGCTTGAAAAAAAAATGCGAATGAGATCCTCCAGCAACAAAGTGGGATATCGCCATCAGCAGCGAAAGCGTTGCACTATAAATTCCGGATGAGTCGTTTAAATTTTAACATGAAGCGGGACTTTTCAAATAAACTAAACGCGAAACACCCTCTGAAATATTAAGTATGCACTCAGTCGACTAGAATCGAACACCTACGAGTGTCTACACATGCGGAAACTTCTAGAGGTGGGAGTGGGAGCTTTCTGCAGAACGTCAATACTAGTCACACCTTGTAATATCCAAGTATCAGTTAACAGTAGTGGTAAGGAAAAAGGCTCAGTCTTGGCAATTTTTCTCGCTCCATGCTAAAAGATATTAAATCCCAAGTGGGTCAATTCTTATTAGAACCAACCTGACCTCTAAATGGGAGCCAAGATGCCTGACTAGCACATGGAGTAAGTAGGATCCGCTAGGAGGTTGAGCAACATCTAACGTTTGTCGGGAAATCGGGTTCTTCACATCCCTTCTCCATCATGGAAAAGGTATTTGCTAAACACATTGAAATACCCTCAACCTTAAGTAAATCTCGTGTTGATATCTTAGCGAAGCAGCATTAAATGCCTACCCCGATCAGTGATACTTTCTGAACGACTTGACAGATTTGTATTGAAAGGCCAATTTCGTAATCTACAAATCAAATGCTTGGTGTCCCATTAAAGCATATTCACTTACATTCCACGTTCACCCCATAACTTTCAATCAGCTTACCCGATTTTCATCAAACATAGCTAGGAACAACCTCGATTGACAAGACCTGAGGTTAAAAAGTTACGACGACACATTCACATCGGATAGCGAGGAAGTATTGTGATCGCGATGAGATATTATGGTTTTTGAATATTATATGACATGCGCATAGAAAAAAACATGCCAATCATTACATTCGGCCCGCCTGCAAATCGGTCGGTCGGTCTGTCCGCTAATCCTTAGGCCGTCTATAACTTGGAAACTAGCGGTCAGACTTTGATGAAATTTTCATTCTAGATTACTACTACGCAAAGGATTGAAAAGCTTTGTATTTTTTGAAAATAGGTAGGCAGTGGCGGCGGAGGTAGAAAAACATTTTTTTTTCGTTTTTTGACGTTCCAGAGCCACCTGATCATCTTCAGAAAAATCTATTTAAACGGTAATAATTGGGGGTTGGAAATGGTAGGGAGTGGGAGAGGTCATATCTCCATTTCTTGAAGGTATTAGATTTAAACGGTTCTAAACAAGGTAATCCTTAGCACATCAGTACATCATTCACACAATATACATTTGCCCTTGAAACTTAGAGAAATATTTCTCGAAACACGAGTGTCGCCAGTCTTCTTTCTTCGTTCATCAAGCCCTGCATTTTGATAAGGAGGAACTTGGCTAAAATTAAAGAATGGGAGGGGACAGATCAGGTGTAATAATATTTGAATAACAGACATTTATTTAATTGGAGAGGGGGGTGTAGGGGGTATAGATACGCGAATGTAAGACGATCGAGGTCATTCGTATGCAGGTTGGAATCTGAAAGATGGGAGATGGGATTTATCTAACACATGTCAACATCTAAAAGTAAAAAAGCTCATCCATAAAATAATCACGCATATAGTGCACGTAGCATCGTCGTACTGTGCTTGAAGTCACCACAGAAAAACGAACATGATGGCACATCTGGTAGCCCTGATATAGTATCATAGCTGACGCTTATGGCATGATTGACCGGTGTAGTTTAGTATCATTGCCAGATGGTCAATACGGGTAAGTCAGGAAGGAAATATATAGCGTTATTAAATGGATTATGGACTAATTATATGGATCTTTTTAGCTAATAATTAACTCTTTTGTTATTCATGTCCGTAGAGAGGACAATTTTTGCCAACATATTTATATCGAAGCAGCCGCGCAGGCAGAAGCCTAAATGCCGGAACACCGCAGCTGGTATGATGATCTCAAAGAAATTTTGTTAATACGATTTTTGAACTGCCCAAGGTTAATAGAACCGGGAAAAGCTTCCTCTTGTAGATTGTTCCACAATCTAGAGCCCCTCGGGACAAAGGAGCGGTCGTATCGGCCAGTTCTTGATGTACGAAGTTCGACATGGTTAGGATGGGACGCCAAAGTCAGGCGGGTCTGTCTGGCAGGCACATCGCGTGGCGGCATCATGGAAGAGAGCTCTGAGGAGCAAAGCCCGTTGGTGTAATGGTAGAGAAGAGCTAGATCGCCGACAGCCCGCCGATGCGAAAGAGTCCCGAAACTGTCTGTTAGAGAAGAGTCATCGATCAGTCGGACCGCCCTCCGCTGGGCAGCATCGAGCATGGATAATGTAGTCGTGGCGGCAGCACCCCAAACGTGTGAGCAATACTCGAGGCCAGGCCTTATCTAGACCTTGTATAGAGTGAGAAGGTCATGCGGAGAAAAGTACTTCTTAGTCCTAAATAAATAGCCTAGATTGTTCCCAGCGGTTGCAGCTATTGACGAGATGTGTTCGTGCCAGATCAGGTCCTCAGTGATCTGGACTCCGACCAGCCGAAATGAATGGCTCTTTGGCAGAACTCGGCCATCCATCGAAACCGGGTGAGCGCAGGGACGCTTTTTGTTTGTCAAAGTACAGTACTCTGGTTTGGAAGCATTGAACTGTACAAGATTGTTGCGTCCCAAGCTGTGATAGCCTCCAGGTCTCTTGTCAGAGAGGAAGTCATCGCTGGTCTTCTTTTTTTCAGCTCAGCGGTAGAGCTCGGCTTGTCACTCTGAATTCCTGCTTGCAGAGTGCTGTCATCAGCGAAGCTGTGGATTGGGTTGATCGTGCAGAAAAGGAGGTCGTTGACATGTAAGAGAAACAGTGTCGGAGCCAAGACCGATCTCTAGGTAATGTCAAGGGCAACGACATGAGCCTCACCATAAGACTGGATGAGTTTACTTCAGAATTGAGTGACGTAGGCTAAGAGGTCTCCTGTGGATCGTTGGTGCCGGAAACCATACTGCCTGTCGCTAGTCAAGCTGTGACGTTCGAGGTACTCGCAATTTATGCACCTCTCCATCACCTTACTTAAAACAGAAAGCAGAGCTGTAGGCCTGTAGTTGTATCGGTCGGTCTTAGATCTCTTCTTTGGGCTGGGTTGGACATGAACAAATTTCCAGTTTTCTGGGAAGGTGCCGGATTCATAAGATATCTGGAAGAGAGGAACTGGCTCCGCTGCACACCTCTTCAGTACAATGGCAGGAATCAAGTCCGGACCAGAAGCTTTGATGATGTCGAGCGACAAGAGCACTCGTCTTACGGTCTTATGAATGTTACCTACCGTATAGTGTAGGGAATCCTTTGAATTGACGGCACTTGGGCGTTGGGGGGAACGTTCATGGTGGAGTTGGCAGCAAAGATCTTGGCTAGCACTTCCGCCTTGGCCTTTGAGTTGATTACAATAGTCCCATCCTGAAACGGAAGTGGTTGAAGGCTACTGGGTGAGAAGTTATTTTCAATCTGCTTGGCCAGTGTCCAGAAAGACCGACTGCCATTGCGCTGCGACATTACCCTGTGCCTAACTTTTTTATCGTGCTGGTTTTTGGCATTGCGAACCGCTTCTTTATATTTGTTTCTGGACTCAACGTCGGCTTGTCTGTTCTCTACAGTGGGGTTTTGTAAGAAGGTTCTGTGTGCCTTGATCTTCTGGTGGCGAGCAGCGTCACACGATTTATTAAACCAGCCCGTTGCACCCTGGTCTAGGCACTTTCACTGTGTGAGGGATGTATTCCTCCATTCCGACGTGGATAATTTCGGTTATCGAAGAACAGGCAGCCGACGCATCCGCGTCAGTGAAACAGACATCTTTCCAAGGTAAGCTAAAGAAGAAGTCTCTGAGCCTCTCCCAGTCGGCATGTCCGTAATGGCAAGTTTTGCGGCCTGTACGAGTTTCTGGTGCCACAGCGGGTTCTGACCGAAACCTAACCTCCTCAATACCGTGGTCTGAGTTACCCAGGGGGGACAGGACAGCAGTGCTGGAAGGGACAGGATGCGTGGTCAGAAAGAGATCCAGAAGGCTACTGGCTACGCGGGGAAAAAGTAGGGCTCGTCACTATCTGGGTCAGCCCTTGAGTAAGAGCGAACGCTTCGACTGCACGACCTGCTGCATCGGTATTGTTTGAGCCCAACCAAAGTTCATTATGGGCAATGAAATCACCAAGAAGAACTACCTCTGAAGCGGGGTGATTGATGTTCAGGAAGTTGATCTGGACGGCGGGGTATTCGAGTAGGTCATCCCAGTTATGGTCCGAGGGAGGGCGATAAAGGCAGCAAATAAATTTGGGTGACGTTTTGGAGTTGAGGCGAAGCCACAGAATGTCCTTCCGGTCTGATTCCAAAGAAACATCTCTGGAGCAGGAAAGACAGCTGCCGACAAAAGCCACATCTCCCCCGTATTTTCTCAGATTGGAGTGCACCTCGTAGTCTGGGGAGTTGAGATGGTTAATCGGTACAGACTCTGAGATTTTTGTCTCCGCCAAGATAAGCACGGTGGGACGATTGGATTGCAGGTAGTGATGAACAGCATCAATGTTGCTGTTAATCCCGCAGACAAATTTTATCGTCGAACCCACCCTCCACCCGGACATTCCGAGAGTGGAGTGAGTTTACGTCCGGAGTTCTTAGTGCTTGAGGGATCCATCATCATTAATTTCTTTGTTTTGGAAGATAACCGACTGCATAGCTTAGGTGTGGAAACATGCGGACATTTATAAGACACCCTAAAGTGGCCCTTTGGCGGACTTGTACCGCCACCCGGCAATCGGTACTAAGGTATTCCTTAACGCGTGTACAATCACTTGAACGGGAAGAAGTTGTATACTGGATACAACAACTTCCGGAACAAGAATTTGCCACGGCCGCCGCTCAGTGGGGGTTAATCCTTTATCAACAAACTCGTTTCCGCGCTGCGTGAGAAATGCAGAGTCAACCTACTTGACACTACTCTTTTCATAGGAGTTCAAAAACTCTCTACCGCTTTCGAGTTTTAAGAGAGAAAACTTAAGGCAAAGCTGTAGTTCAGACAATTCTGGATCTCCTTACGTGAACACTTGGGTAATCCGTGTAGATTTTATGAGATGAAATGAAAAATCTCATATCATATATTATATCCTTTAGAATATCATTTTTTCTACTAACACTTTATATCATGCAATATTTAAATTAACATCACGATCATGACATATCCAACTCATTTAACGAATACCGTGTAAAATTGCCAAAATTGAATTAATAAATCATTACTCAAAGGATGGCCGATTTGATTTGGGCTGGTCTATCCAAGGGGAGTAAAGTACATTATTCTTCTTTTTGTTATCTAAGTCATTTTGAAACATTATCTTAATTACTAGAGAATCCAAGAGGGAGAACTACATATATGAGGAGCTATACCCAAGGTTACTTTTTTCTCAGTCCTTGCATTTTGAAATAGAATGTTCAGTTGTCAAGCTGACACAAAGAAAAAGACAGGAGACAATTTTGAATGGGACTATTATCTATCTAGGACGAGAAATGGTAAGGCACCGCTGTCACTAATGATAATTTCTCCAGTTAGTAGTAAGAAATTAAGTTTCTACAAAAGTATTTTAGCAGGTTCATAAAACTTTTCCTTAAGATGAAGCAGTACAGTGAACAGTATTATATCGGAAACACTGATGCCCATCTCTACTCCACAGTAAGCAAAACTGCTTTCAGGGCTCATTCATACCTATGACATACTTCTGAATGCTCAACGTAATATCTCCTTCTTTATACACATTTCGAGGATGTAGGAAGGGGCAGTGTTAACCTAGAAACAAAACGGTAGTAACAAAAATTCAGCACAAAAGCAATGATTCTCTAGAGGATTTGGATGTACTATTCGAGACGCTTTAGAATTAAATACTTTGTAGACAAAACGTACTTACCCTGTGGGCTCAAATACTTTTTCAGTCAAACTGAGCAACCTTAGCTTGATTTCTCTACAAATCATAACAGATAAAATAATGGATCGACAAAATATGAGCGTGGACCTCACCACGGACGTAAAAGTGAAACCACCACCCTTCTGGCCCGAGAAGCTCGCTTTGTGGCTCGCACAAGTAGAATGCCTGTTCTGCGTGAGTGGTGTAACTGAAAGATGTTCAAGTATGATATCATGTCTTGAGGATAAATATGATGCGGAGGTAAAGGACGTCGGTAGAAAACAACAAACAAATATGAAGCTCTGAAATCTAACCATCAAAAGGCAATCGATCTTCCAAGAACAAAGGCACCAGTGGCTGCTGAAGCACGAAGGGCTAGGCAACAGAATACCTACTCCGTATCTGCGATACCTTAAGAGCCTTGCTGGAACAGAAATACCAGATAGCGTCATAAGATCCGTGTGGCTAAACAGGTTCCCAATACAGGCCAGACCTATCCAGATTATCCACGAAGAAGTGTCGCTGGAAGAAGTTGCAGAGCTGGCAGATAAGATTACGTCGGGATCAGTATCCAGCACCATGATTAACGACGACAACTTCGTCGTTGCTATTAATAGTTCTGGCGCATTCCGCCCCTCGGTGGTACCGGCACGAATATTACGTATCTTGACAAGTAACCAGTCACGTGCCAAAATCACGTAATCTTTTTTTTTATTTATCACTTATCAGTAATTTGAATTACTCCTCATTAATAATAGAGTGCCCATTCCTAGGCCAAACCCCATTTCAATGACTTTCTTTTTGCAAATTTAACAGTTTATTGATTGTGTAACTTCACTCGTATTATATCCTTCTTTCTCAACGATTCAGTATGGTGTTGAAGATTAGCAAAAGACTCTGCAGTTTTTCACCGTTAGTTGGCTTCCTATAAAACATATCTTTTTCAAGGCCACTCAAGATTTCTTCCTCTAGAACCTTACGTATTCTGTGATTCGCTTTTCAGCTTCCGTTGAGGTCATGGTGCAGGGGTCTTTTTGTCGTTTTCCAGAATCTGGGATATTAGCACCCTTTTCTTTTTGTTGCGTAACTTAAGTTTAGTTATTTTGGGTGCTACGTCTTCCATTTTTTTATGGGATTTTGACCCTCAGGGGTAGGTTCTTTTTATATATACCTTCGAACTGCGTGACTTAATGCGTGTCCTGATGAAGTTCATTCAAGATCTGCTCTCTTTTTGCCAATAGAAACAGAAGAAAATCCTCGTCTTTTCTCCCCAGTCAGTTGCATCGTTGCAGTTTTGCAAATTGGAAGCCATACCCTTGAAAAAACATTGATGTGAGATGGTAAAATATCATTCTAATTAACAATTTCACAGGTCTTTATACATTTATTATTGCTCATTGAAATTCTCAGAGACTTCTTGATTTTATTAGACATTCTATGTATCAAATATGAGGGCAATGCCTACATGGCACCTTCTATTATCAAAGAGAAGAAATTCAAATTACTAATAAGTGATAAATAGAAAAAAAAAGGTTACGTGATTTTGGCACGTGACAAACATTATGCCGATTTTTTTGAAATTGTATTGGAGTTTGTGACATTACGTAGGTTTTTATACAAGATTTCACTTCCGGACATTACAGAACAAAACTGTCAGTAATGGGATGTTATGAACCGGTAATATAAAGCTTTACGTTTGACATGTTCCAACGCAACTCGGCACGGTTTGTCTTGGTTCTAGGTACATAAAACCTTATTTGCAATTGTTGTGACATTGTTCAAGCAAAATTAGACGGTATGCGTTTGAAAAAAAGAACTTCCACCTCTTTGGGACCCACTAGTATATACTGTATGTAATATTGATTTCATAAAGTAGTACAGAGATGGCGGCTGTTTGGATATAGAATTCATTTTGACTACATCTATCCTTATCTGATTCAACAAAACAATCAACATTAAATGAGAGGCAACTTCTACACAATTTTTCGATTTTTTTTTGTCTTTTATAATCCAACTGCCATGAAGGCCTAAGGCTTAAACACCCATGGGGTACCGTGGGGCTATAGGGAGGACGCCACACGGACTCTGGCGTGCAACATGCACGGATCTGACAATTTGTTACGAAACTCTAAAAGACGTCGCGAGGTACTGACCAACATTTGTTAGATGTATCGTAGTTGTATTCAAAATCAACAGCCAAAAAGTAACCATTATGCTGCAGAGGAGTCCCGTGTGGAGTTACACCTTTTCCTGTATTTATTATACTTGCACGCCCTCTGATTCGCAAGCCGTTCGTACTAGATACGGGCTAATTAGGCTTTTACTTAGAATAATACAGAAGCAACTCTGGAAGCAACGTACTACAGTTTCAGACAATTTGAAAGAAAGCCTTTACTTCAACATACAGTATCCGGATTAAAGCAACATTGCACATAGTAGCACGCTCTCCAGCCTATTGGAAATTTTTAAAGATACCGTTAGGTTATCATCTCTTTGAATCTGCGGCACTTGAGCACCCTGTTAGTAGAAAATCATTGATGCTCCAAACCTCTACCCATAAAGAATATTGATCAAAATGACACATTGTCAGACATTCAGTAGCAGCATCAACTTGCAATAAGAACTACTAAGTTTCTCATAAATAGCTAAGAAATCATAAATCTGTGGTGGTGTCCACGGTAATCCTATCTCTTTTTCGAACTTACCAAGCCAAAATGGCTGACTTTAGGGCTATACTGCATTGGCGACCCTTGACCAGATACTCAAATTTCAGAAAATTTGACCGATATTAATTTGCCCTAATGAATGTGCTGTGTTTTTTTACATTTTAACCATGTTTGGAACATGACATGCATCTGCTATTCAGATAATCAAAAATCCGTTAATTTCTCACACACCGCTTGTTTTATTCTAGTTCAGGCATTTACAAATGGAATCCTCACAAAAAGCTGTCCCATACCATACATCGCTCTGAGGCAGCTGCCTCTGGTTTGACAAGGCACGAAATGAAAATAAAATTTTCCGTTGCCCAAACAGCCATGTGACACAGTACACCAAGCCATCTGGGGCTTTCAATAAATCCTTTACAGTTCGATGAAAAATATATTGGAAAATAAACCTTCCAGACATATTTCCTTTTAAATTTCCTGTTGCAATCAGGAAACTTCGAAACTTTCCATTCATTCGGAGGAAGGGTAGTTCCGTAGATGCCTCTTCCGAACACATCATAAAATATATAGTATCGATTTGAAGTTATACAGGGTACAAGTTTTCCCTCATATGTGTTGAAAAGTGTTTGACAGGAAAGTCAGCTATCAAAATCTGTCTGTCTGAACCCCGAAACACAAATCTTGTAACACCAGTCACTGTCCAAAATACGCTTCGGTTTGCTCATGTCAACAGGTAGATGAGGCAGTCAGGGACTTGCTTTGCCCAACTGCCCTATCAATTTATTCTCGGGAGAAATGGCAATCTTTGGAAACTCACTGAGTCATGCCACAACTTTCTACAATTGTCGACTGGTAGTCCAGTTGTAACGCATCCTTGAATAGGATAAAGAAGAGGTGTGATGAGATCTAAGTACGGTGTCTTGGCTGGTTGCTGCACCTCCAAAAAGCACAAAATATATAAACCTTATAGCAATGACATTTTAAATGTGACTTTAGCGATGCCTTAGGGCCGTATCGCCAGTCTTTACCACAATTGTAGGACGCCTTTATGGTCTCCTTGATTGTCATAGTTTTCTACTTTTGCGTGTCAGCGCTCTATTTTGAGGTTAAGTCACAAATATCTATTTGCATTGCTTTGAGTTATATCATGTTTTGTCAGCCTGAAATTTCCTACAATTTAAAAAGAAGACATATCCGCACAATAGGAGAGCGCTGACGCTGACACGGGACAGGTGCAATCTAGAAATTTTTGAAGGAGAGAAAGGCGTATGACAATCAAGGAGGCCATGAACGCGCCCTACAATTGTAGGAACGACTGACGATACGGGCCTTAGATTTAGTTTTTGTATGCGATACTGAATAGAATAGGCCATTGTTTGGCGAAATTAAAAGATGTTTTCACCCTCACCCCTTTTTGAAGTACATAATGTTTCCGAAGAAATCCAACTTTTTTTGGTTTTAAGAACAAATCTTTATGGGAAGATATG
The DNA here is from genome assembly GCA_963669975.1 of Acanthoscelides obtectus. Taxonomy (NCBI): domain Eukaryota; kingdom Metazoa; phylum Arthropoda; class Insecta; order Coleoptera; family Chrysomelidae; genus Acanthoscelides; species Acanthoscelides obtectus. The sequence goes on from CAVLJG010000005.1 coordinate 73,113,052, forward strand.
TCGACAAAGATCTGTTCTAAAAATAAGGTATATCCAAAATGTTCGCTGAAATTTTGCTTTATGAAATATCTCGACAACTATTAGATCGACTTTAGTCAAAGTTTGTCAATGACCGCAGAATAACTCACCTGATATTGGACTTCCAGAAAGTGTTAGCTTTCGAGCTGTAGACTAGGCCTTTAGGAAGTCTTCCAAAGGCAACCCTGTCCTTTCATGAATGTGGGACTCGTTTGATTAAACGTTTTAACTCTTTCTATGCCTCTTACTCTTTTTATGCACCTAGTTTAATTCGCGAAAATAAAAACGGTTTCATTTTTTAGTGAAGAATTGTTGGGCATCGCTTCAGAAATGGTGTTTGATGTCAAAAAATAAGCCCAGCATGCAAAAAATGTAAACGGAATGAAAAGTCTCATGCGTATTATTTGATGAAATGACAAGTACTCTTCGTTAAAGACCGGAGATGTACTGCTTGTCAACATGGACGCTATTAAAGCCCCAATTAATGCAAAAAAATGCTTTCGTCATTTATCAGGTAGTAAACACGAATTACGCCATTATGATTGTCGTAGAAATAGATACCATACATGCCAGCGCGTCCGTAGGAGCAACACAAATAATCTAAAGCGGTCTACATGCCTTGCTGTAGGATGCGATGCCTCAATCTACTCAACGTTTCATGAAATTTGCATCAGTTGCACAAGCGCCTACTCAAATCTAAACCTGTTGCGATGCCTGAACCGATTCAATGTTTCATGTAACACAATAGAGTGGAGCTATTTTTAAATCTACCTGGTTCGTTATTATTTGCTTGACGACTAGAATGAGGTACTTTGTGCCAACATCAGTTTTAGTAGCAATAGCTGGGGCACTCTTTATATTGCCTATAAAAAAAGGAAATAAAAAAATGTACTAAAAGATGGTTTATAGAAACAAAACGTTATCCAAATGCAGATTTATTGGAAAAGCCAGCGGACTAAATGTTTATGAACTCTTCCCAAAATTGCCGATTACTTTCCATTATGGAATTTACACTCAAGCATACAAACAACGAAAGGACCTCTAAAAATACGCGGGAAAATAAATATCGTCTTGGCATGGACGCAATTCTTTACACGGTGAAACTTGCGTTAGTATCACCGACTCGGCGTCGTGGCTCGCCGACCAAAATGGGATTCCAGACTCTGCATTGCAACTGATGCCAAATACGAGATTCAGTACTATACACACTGCTACTTGCGTCATGAAACATAAGAGCCGATGCCTGCATCGCAGCATACATCAAGATGTCTAGGCCGCTTAAGAATTACTTCCGACGTGACAATGCCCATTATCCTACATGAAAAGACACTTGAAGTGATATACAAATTATTGCTAATTGTTTGGGTACCAGAAACAATGCGGTTTAGATACTCACTATCCCTATCCACTATCATCTTGTTTTAAAATTACTGTAGTGGATAGGATACACTCAGTGTCTTCGTACACCACAACACAACACATAGATTTTTCGTTTAAAAGTGAAAATATTGGCCCTGTTATACACCAGTTGTTTCCTGTGACCTTACCTACTGCATTGCGATATCCTGAAGGTAACAAAAGCCTTTGCGGAGAATTCCTTTTGAAAGAAGCTTCATCTAACCACCGAGGCACTTAGAGCGTAGCATCCGCGTAAAAAAGGTCATACGGCGTTGGTAGGATCAAAGCTTTATTTCATCACGAGACACCGGCTTCGAAAAGATTCCGTATTACGCTTTTCCCATTTCATCTTCCTGAAGCATTTTATCAAACACGGTCAACCACTTTCCGCGTTTATTCAAATATATGTGTCAGTGTCATGCTCGTATTGTATTTGCTTTCTCTCTCTGTCACGGATTCCAGCATTCTGATTTCAAAATATTATGAGACTGGAAGAATGTGAATCGCAATTGATAGGATAAGTTGAACATCTCGGAACGCGAACAAGTGGAAAATCTGGATAAAACGGATCTCTTGTTACTTGTGTGAAATGTGAATACATTTTGAAAAATGTACTTACGCATATTCGTTATGACATTAAATCTTCTTTTACTTCCTACCCACATTCATTTTCTTCGGTCTGTTTGTCAGTCTGTCTGTCTGTTCCAGAGACTCCTGATCATTTGTAGGGTTTGAAAGTTGGGGGTTGTAGATTGTAAGGGTCTATAAATGCTGATCCTTGAGATCAGTGAATGTCATTCTATTATCAATAATTGTCTTACCCTGGAAGTAAATGGCTATCTAAAGGACCAAAATCCTACGGATAATGTGCCCACGCTTTGACATTATAAACGGGCGATTCCTTCTACGCGAGAACCATAGCCAGGCAGCAGCAGCAGCAGGCTGCTGCCACACCGTGATCCAACCGACTACTGTTTAAGTGAGAAAATAAAGTGTTTATAATAAGGTGTTGTTTGCGTGTTAGGAACAAGTATCACTTGGGGTTTTGCAAAGCAAAGGAATTGAGCGTGAAACTAAAATAGTTTTGTCTTGAAAATTGAATCAGTGACGGCGGAGCTACAGAAGTAAAACAAAAATCGCTGAAACATCTTGTTTGAACGTTCCGGATATCCCTACCCTTTTTTAGAAATTTTATACACTGGTTGTAAGTATGAGCTTAGACCTGTGTGGGAGAATGGTTGTAAATGTTGCAGTTTTGTATCAGTGGCAGATGATCTGTAATTAAGAAGGCAGTAATATCACATGCATTTCCCATACATCTACCACTGAATCAGATATATCGTCGGTCTCCGCAACGTACCGGCGTAAGTAACATTTTACAAATTTTACAGGAGAGGTAGAAAACGAACATCAGCAATAAATGAGATTGAAAGTGACATACTGATTTTTCAGTCTGAACGTTGCTGTTTCTTTTTGTTAGACTAAAGTGATGTAGAACCAGTTTTAACGCAGAGGCGTAAATGTATTTAAGCCGGTACGTGAAAACTGTTTTCGGAATTTTATAACTTAGGCAATTTTCTGAAAATTTTAATTCTTAGCAGCGAACTAATATACAGCTACGTCACTTCGTGAAGTAAGAGACTACAAAAAAATTTGTGAACTTACGGCGTAACTCGATTTTAGATTATTTGTCACTTACGCCTGTACGTGCGGAGACCGACGATATGATAGACAGTTCAAGATGTAGATGCTCACGATAGATCGTACTTAAATTAACATATCTTTTTGAAATTTGCGAATCTGAAAGAAAGCATGGGAAGTAGAGAGTCAACCTACTTCTCGACATTTACTACTAATATCCAAGAATTGTTCGATAGCTCCGAAAAAGAAGACATCCTACAGTTATCAGAAACCCAAGTGACCTACTGAGATAAACAGCGATTAACCTCTCCACTTACATATTTAATTACGTATGAGAACTTTGAAAGCATGAATCGGTATTTTATGATTGTGTCTTACTATTTTTTGGGCCTACACCAATGCGCAATTGTGATGCAGTAGGAAAATCGTGCAAACTTATATCCTCCCTTTTTGGAATCACAACCGGTAAACAGCTGATCAGCAACTGAAGGAGCTACTATTGTAAACGATGAATCTGATCAAACTCAGGAACGCGTTCAAAACTATTAGCAACAAACACCGCCACAAACTTATTTCCGTGGAGAACTTTGACTGACTGGGAACTTAGCCAATAAAATTTAGAAAGCTGACATAAAGAAATGCAATAAGCCCACAAGAAACAGAAAATCTCCCTTCTCCATACGACGCTGTCACTTGACAATGTGGGATACTTTGAATGTTACTAGATGGTCAGCTGTTATTTGCTGTCACCCAAAAAAAAATAATATATATATATACAGGGTGGCGCATCGAAAACGAAACAGACGCATTTACTGACAGCTCAGTTTTTTTTTTTGAAAAATGCTCAGACCCGTCGATTTTGTTTTCAAGTGGGACACAAGTTTGGCAAAAAATCACGTTAGCACATGCTTAGGGGGCCTAAGCGGGGGTGACACCACCCCCAAAATCTTAAATGGATAGGGGGGTCGAGTGATACCTTATTTTAAATGTCTTTCAATTCCCTTTATAATGATATAAAATTAATGTACTTCAGTTCAGTAGTTTTGAAGATGTATTGATTCAAAGCTTAAATAAAACTAATACATCATCATTAGTGGAGAGCAATACATTTTCCAGCAAAGTAATTTAAAAATAAAGAATGAACTGACCCGTTAGGCAAGTAAATGTTGAAAATGGCCACCATGACTCTTCATGCAATAATAAAGACTTTGCTCAAAACGTTGCTGCACATTTTGCAATATTTGAGGAGTAATTTGAAGCCACTCATTCACAATTCTTTGTCGCAGGTCTTCTAATGATGTTGGCTGAGTAGCATAGATTTTGCTTTTTAAATGACCCCACATAAAGAAATCCAAAGGTGATAGATCTGGCGATCTTGGGGGCCATTCAATGGCACCTCTTCTACCAATCCATCGATCTGGAAACGACTGATCTAAATATTGTCGAACACGTAGTGCGTAAGGTGGTGGGGCACCATCCTGTTGGAACATCAACCTATTCGCAATGTACCGCCGATCATTCTGATTCTCAATTATGGCTGTTAATTAATGCAGGATCTATGGTGTCTTCCAGTAATTCCAAATACATTTCACCGGTCAAATTTAAAGGTAAGAAAAGAGGACCAACTAAATGATCGCCAAAGGTACCAGCCCAAACATTTAATTTTTGTGGCTGCTGTGTATGAACCTCATGATAAATTCTGTGATTAGAATCGGACCAATATCGGCAGTTATGACGATTTACTACGCCATTTAATAAAAAGGAACATTCGGCGGAAAAGCAGGTCTTCATCGTTTATAATTCGTTCACCCATATCTTCACAAAATTGTAATCGCCGATTAAAATTATCTTCATTAAGTTCTTGTACCAGGTGAATTTTATACGGATGAAAACTATGGGCCTTTAGAATCCGTTGGACAGTACGTCGACTAACACCACACACAGTCTGCAATTTGCTGGTACTTAACGTAGGATCTACATAAACTTGCCCTAAAACCCCCACGTCTATTGCTTCGTTCCTTATGGGACTTTCAATGTTGCGTTTTTTATTGGCGACTGACCCAGCTTCCCGAAATTTAGCTACAAGTTCTAGAACATATTTTCGATGCACGTTACTGTTCTCATGTCGCTCATTAAATATTTCGGCTGTTCTATTAGCGCACTGATTATTTCCGAAAAATATTTCGATAATTTCAACTCTTTCTGCTGTGGAATATACCATGGTTAATTTATGTAATAAAGCGTTACAAGTTATTTCAGCAACAAAGTTTGGTCTAATCAATCGCAAACTGTGTACTAAATTCTTATTTAGAATAAGTACGAGATATTTCCTTATCTTTCTTCAAGAAATAACTTTTTTGCCACAAAAAACCGCTCCAATAGCTATTTCCAACAACAAAATGATAAACAAACCATGGGCGTAGTGAAGAAATGCATTTACTTAATAAGTAAATTGTTTTAGTGCCAAATTTCTTCTGAAAGTGGTACAAACTAATCTGATGTAGGTACCTATTCAAGTCTACTTTAAGCTTTAAATCAATAAATCTTAAAAACTAATGAACTGAAGCTCATATATTTTATATCATTATAAAGGGAATTGAAAAACCTTTAAGATAAGGTATCACTCGACCCCCCTTTCCATTCAAGATTTCAGCGTTGATGTCACCCCCGCCCTGGAGGCTGCACGTGTTAACGTGATTTTTTGCCAAACTTGTGTCCCCCTCGAAAACAAAATCGACGGGTCTCAGCGTTTTTCCAAAGAAAAAATGAGCTGCCAGTAAATGCGCCTGTTTCGTTTTCGATGCGCCACCCTGTATATATTTGTGGGCGGCACCACTGGTAATTGATCATGTCGTTGTGGTACCTCTTATAGAAGGAAACAAGATGTGGTCTTATAATAATAATAATGAATGCTATACTATCAATAACATTGCGCTTTTCCATGTACACCCATAGGTTCAGGTATTTAGATTTTGTGCTAGTTTTAGCAATGGAGTAGCAAGGCTTAAAGTAAAGTGCACTCTGAGGAAACGAAGACACAATAGCTGCTTGTAAAGTTCCTCAAGTTACTGTTGGATGTCTTGGAACAACTACAGAGTTACAGGTTAATCATTAACATTGAACTTAACTAGTCAACCAAGAGTTAAGTGCTGCCGTTTAGAATCCATTATGCAAGACGTAGACCAAGCTTGCTTCCCACTAAATCCATGTGACGCAACTGTGTAAGCCTTTTCCCTTCCATACCCGACGAATTCAAAGGAATATTCTAAATACTCGTAGAAGAATACATAGCTAGTTTCCATTCTGCAAACCTATATTCCTTTAATGTCACGTTCCTGAAATCCGGTATAAGCGAAATAAATAAAATTCATATCTTTCACGGTTCGCGTCGCAGCTGACATTTAAAATGTATTTTAATCGGCCCTACGATATTTCGGTGTGGCAGGCGGGAGAAGATCCCTTTGTGACTTGCTGGAAGATGATCGTTATGGCGAAAGTACGCATTATGTTATCCACGCAAAAAGGAGTTATGCTGCACTGTTATCACCTACAACGAACAAGTTATATTTGAGTATTTAAGTAGCAACAGGGCAAAAATCAAGATGAGAATCCATAAGTGAATTTTTAGAGATACGTTACATCCCAACTTAAAAGCATTCCAAGCTCGTAAGTCAGTTTCATTTAGAGCACTGTCAAAGATATCATCCTTTATGATTTTCAGTATTTGTGGACCCACAAATATGCCCTCTTTAATTTTTGCCCCACTAAATTTCGGAAATGTTTGTTTTAAATGCAGAAACCCTCTTCCACTTCGATCCATAGCTTTCACAAAAGTTTTTGTCAGTTCCAACTTAATATGCAAAGGTGGAAGCAACACGTCCTTGGGATCAACTAGTAGTTCATGAGCAATGTTTTTGAAACCCGGAGTTGCTACGTGACGTAGTAGTCACTCCTTCTGTTCATAATGACAATCTCGCGCACGACTGTCCCATTCACAAAGAAAAGAACATTTGGTATATCCCAGTTGCATTCCAAGAAGAAGGGCTATTACCTTCAAATCTGCACATATCGCCCATCCATATTCATTATAATGGATATGCTCTAACAGAACTTGCCTATTTTCATATGACTCCTTCATACCAATTGCGTGCGTTATAGGTACAGATGGATATTTATTACCGTTGTTTACCAATACCGCTTTTAAACTAAGATTATAGGAATCGATGAACAGGCGCCAATTATTTGGATCATGTTTCTGTCCCAACGCGTCAAACAAACTGTTGACATCGGAGCAATATATCAACTCCCTTTCTTCACGGAAACAGTGTGTGAGGTCTTGTTGCCGTTTTCGGAAAAAAAAGTAATGTTAACGTCTCCGTGGAGAAGATTCCATTCTTTTAATCTTGACGGTAAATGTTCTGACTGGGAGTTTCACAGATTTAATTCTCGAACCAAGTCATTAAGTTCGCACTGTGTGATCAAATGCGGTGCTGTTAAACATCTTGGCAGGTCAAACAAGGGATCGGAAATTCTTACGCTGCGCATTTTACGATTGTCGCCTCTTAACCAACCTGATATCAACGTTACACAAGTCTCAAAACATATATGAGAGGCCCATAGTTTATCCTGGTCGCCAACTTTAATTCCAAAATAAAGTTCGTATGCTTTCAACACCAGGGGAGTAAAAGTACGTTTTTGGGATGTAAAAGTTGGCTCCCTGCATACATAACAAAAACTGTTTGCACTATTTACACAATTTCTAGGCCTTGTCCATAAAGCTAGTCACGATCACAATAAACTAAAAACGACACACCGTTTTAACAAAAATTAAAAGTACTCAGAACATCTCACTAGTCTTCAACACAGAAAAAGTAACCGATTTGGCTGCTATTAGTCTACTAATAAACACCATATGGTCTCTAAGCATAGAGCTCCCATTTTTTAACATTATATATGTGCGTCATCGCATAAACGCCGAGAAATGCGGCAATATGAGATGTTACGTATTGTAATTCATAAAAGTAGATGTTGCGGAATATCTGTGGCTGATAGAAAAAATCTGCTTTTAGATTTGATTTAAGGGTCTCAAAATACATGAGATGCCCTCAAAAATTATTATGTCACAAATCCAGTGGTTATCAGTGTTATTGAACAGCACTAAACAAGGTAAATCCTCTGTTGTTCCTGACAGACGGAACCAATATGGTTAGTTTGACTACTATATCGATAGTATCAATGGCATCAAACGATCATAGTAATGGCTCGGGTGCCGACTTATAAGATACATTCACAGCAGTAATACTCAGCTGTTATTCTCCCTCGCAGTAACATATTATGGTAATAGATGACACGTGCTGACGCCTTCCGATAGACTTTCACTCTGCTTCTGTTCATTTATTATTTAATTTATTTTCATATATTTTACGTATTACATATGTGTCGTCAAGAAAATTTACTTATTTGTGCAATAACTATTCCAGGTAATTCAATGTACCAAGTTTAAGAAAGGCCTGTATTTTATACTATCAATTATTCCAATGCGGGTCTCTAGCCTGACAATATGAATCATATTGGCATAATCTGGATCTGTTTACGTTTTGCTTGTAATCTACGAAAAGCATCAGATGGGAAACTGTAAAGCTCCAGAGTTTAAGGAAACACTACATCTTTGAAATTTATAGACAATCCCATTGCTGCGATTGAAAAAGCATCTTCAATCGTCTTCAGGTGAACTGGCAGACATGTTTGTTTTCGGTTTTCAATAGTTCCAATTACTAACTTGTCGAATAAAGACAGTGCGAAATGCCATATACCGGTAGAATCGATCACGATCACGAAACAGTGAATCGCAGCCTACTGCTTAATGACAACGATTCTGGCCTAGGTCCAATTTCGCGGACTGAAATCTACACAGTCCTAACCAGTAGGCTGCGATTCACTGTTTCGCAGTGGTCGATTCTAGCAATTGATCTTATTTCGATAGATCACACACTTTGAATAGTGTGTTGCTTTACTCTCTTCGCTGTTCAAGGGACCATCTAGAGCATAGTAACGAGTATCCAAAAAGCACGAAACAGCTGTCCATGGTTACCTGACTGATCGGACAAACGAAAGCAGTGCATGTTTATTTTATTACTAACGTGTCCCTCCACGTTGTCTATCATTACGAGTATTGGCTGAAACCCTGTTTACTATCAAAATAATGTTTTTGACTTGGTACCTGCTTTTTTATATGAATCATATTGGAGTATCCGAAAATTATATGTATTCGGCTGGTTTTGTTGTGGAAGGTCTTTAATGGGAAACTGGCTGGTTATTTACAGTTCAGTTAGCGAGCGGTATACATACAGAGATAGTAAAAACATGCTAGATGTCTGTTGAGCAAACAACAACAATGCTGATTAATCTGACATGCTGCCGTGTTGACTGGAAATATCCCCAAATTCTCACACGGTATAGGTGTGTTGTTGCTGCATGTAGTTTTGCGGATTTTAGACTTTAATGGGAAAGTGCAATTCAAAATAGGGATTAGTTAGTTTTCCTATTTACATATCTATTATATTTTACGTTCCGAAACCCTGTATGTGTATTGAATTCAGTCGTTAACCTCGATTATAGCGTGAGGATACCCTTTTCTCAGTTGTAAGTAGCAAAATTCACTAGCGTGAAGCTTTTATGAATTAAATTATCATTGTAATGCTGTAGGATTTTCCGGAATGCGGTCTATGTAGCGCTTTCAATATATAGTGTAACATCTCATACACTTCAAAAACCTTCAGAAACGGTTATGGATTCGGCCACTATCTCGCTACGTTTTAGTAGGAGAGATATGCCGATTCTAGGGCCTCCAGATAAACCTTATGCGGATTTTATTACCTCCTAACAGCAACCAGCATTCAATTGCTCAATATATGGATTAGCGCTTTTAGCAAGTATTAAAATCGGCACTGCATCTACCGTCAGGGGTATTAAAACCGACAAACTTAACGAACTGACATATAGATTTTGAATGTTGAGCCTTTAGAAACCGACGTATTCCACACATGTGATTTGAAGGCTTTGGAAAATCCTCAAATACCTGGAAAGCAAAAGGTGGGAGCTTATTTGTATGAAGAACTTATGACAAATATAAGGACAACAACTGTTTTAAGAAATATTACTGCTTCTACTATTCTGAGGCCGGCTTAAGATGAAAATAAAATATATCTAAGAATCTTTGTCAAATATTCAGTAATTGATGCACAAGCTGATGAAACGCTCTACTGCATTTATTCACGGACGTCGTACCCTAATTGCTCATGTTGGTCCTGTTCTTTTCATCTATTGAATACTGCGTATATTATGGTCAGGAATCGTAATAAAAAAGGCAATATATTTTATTTGCTTTGCTTCTGTGAGGGCTGTCCTAAAATTAAATATATGATATCTGTGACAGTTATGAACTGCCAGATCAGTATCGCCAAGAGAATTCACAGAGGTTACATTCCCGCACCTTTCAAAGAAATATGATGCGCTTCTTCCTGTTTTACTTCTATATACAGAGTGGTCCGGTTATAGTGATCTAAAATCTTCTGTCTGATAAAAAAAGGTAAAGGTAACCAATTTTCTTTTCTTTTTTTGCCATTGTTTGTGATTACGATCACAAAACTTCGATTTGCTTGAAAACTGTATCACTAAATCAAATTAAACTTGGTACAGATGTAACAATCATGCAATACACTTGTGTTTTGTACTTATCTTTTAGATTTTATTTCCGTTTATTAATTTTTCTCTAAAAGAGGACTGCTGTGAAACTTTTAGGAGCAGAGTATTTTTACATTCCATTGGCTTTGGTTCGGTTGTGTTTTCAGTTACGGATTCAAGCTTATTACTATTCCATGAGATCTAAGTAAAACGGTTATAGTAACGTTACAAGGATTACTAGGACAACGTTTAGGTTGCTCATTTAAACTATCAGGCTTGATTTGGAGATTATACGCACAGCGCTTGAGAATCTATGCAAGAGGTATCCAGTATATGCAATTAGTATTAACAGTAATATTGGATCACAAGTTTTTTAAATTTGTTGTTTGAGTATATATCTTATCAGCAGTCCTACAACAGAAACGTTAAATCTGTTCTGTGGAAAAACTGAATGTGGAAAAACGTTGCATGTACAACAAACAGCGGCGACTTGTAAAAACCATTTCCGACATGCACATGTAATCATAATGTGTGGCTGATGTTAACCGACGCGGCGCCAAGTATTTTGTAGTTGATGCCGGTTATGTTCCAAGAAGTAGTGGTACAATAACTACATGCTTCATGCACTTATGACCTTTGATAGCACATCAGTTGATAAAAGCTAAACCGCATAAACTATTTTCAATAAAGTGTTTCTTAATTTTTTCGTGTGTGACTGCATTCCAAGTTGTTATTTTTTTATTTTAGAATGTCTGTATTTCCAATGAATCACCAAATAGAATCGGAATAAACTGTAGATGTACATATATCTAGATCAACGGCTAGTGTCGTCTATAAATTCATCCAAGTCACACCATTTCAGGATTTCTGTATTTATGCATCACCTAGACTATATCAAATGCACAAAAATATTATGGAGAAAATGCTATACCAGGATATTCTATATTTTTTGAGAGCATAGGTAATAAGCTTATAGTTCTAAGATATTTAATTTCGGTAGGATTTGTGATTTTAGGGACATGCATAATTAAAGCTGCTAAGTATGGTGCCCTTTGAACAAAAATTCATCAGGCGAATGATATGAAGTGAAGTTTTACGAAGACAAATTAGTTTTGCTATCCTAGAAGTTTTCTTAGAACCTTTTGTCAAACAATGCGTGGTTGTCAGGTTTTCGGGGTGTCCTTGAGTTTCATAGGTATATAGAAACATGGGCATAAGCGGCGAGGCGTTCGCGGTTAAAACCAGGTCTATAACATCTCCTCGCATTGTGATTCAGATGTGGTGCTGGCAGACTGGGCAGACATTCACATGTATATATTGCTGTATCGAGACGTTGAGTGAAAAATAACTATTACCAAAGCAAATACTGCATTGCTTTAAATATGGCATTCCTGTCTCCGAAAATATTGTATTATCTATACTTTACACTACTTCCACGGCAGCAGAGCCGGATTTTTTGGGCTGGTAATGTAATCCTTATGTTAAATAGTTGACACTATTCAGGGTCATTAAAAAATAGTAGCCATATGTCTGAGGTAGGCAGTAGGATCAACAAAAATACGAGAGGCTCTTATAAATGTTAGTCTTTGAATGCTCTTTCATCAGGGGCGCTTAAGCTGTGTTTACAAAATCGAAAGGAACAATATAGTTTTTGAATCAGTTATTCATTGAATGAAAAGGCGATTGTATTGTATTGGACAAGTTTGCTTTCATCCTTGTAATCAATCGTATACAGCGTTGTGTCATGTCTGTTGGCAGTCATCAATACAACGTGTACGGTTCGTGCGCGAAATCGATTCCCAGTGAACAGAGTGACTTAAACAGATAAGTAATTTTGCTAATCCACATCTCACTTTATTAGATCTAATATCTATATATATATACGGTTAATATTGTTTTTCTCATAACAATTGTTTTGATCTAAGGAATGTCTATCGATTCGGGTGGCCCTGGGCCACCCAGCAGCTCCATCAACACAAATGATGATAGTATAAAAGACATAAATACATTCAACCTATTTAATAAATACACTTGTAAAAATTCTGGTCCATACTACGTTTATGTAGAACATTTGCATAAAAATTTTGGACGTCTATTTCCCATGAGAATAGGTTATTTTCTGTTAAATAACGATACATTTAAACACGACATACAAGACATAACTTCAGTAGGTGTTAACAGGGTAAAAGTGGTATTTAAATCATACGAAATAGAGAACTCACTTATCAATCATGAAATTATAAAAAAAAATCAATTGATCGCATACATTCCCACCTTTTTCAATCATCGCAGAGGCGTAGTAAAAATGGTAGACACTTTTTTCTCGGAAGAATATCTCCTAAAACACATAGAATGCGAAAATAGTAAGGTCGTCGAGGTTAAAAGGATGAAAAGGAGAGTTGCAGACACTGATGGCACATTTAAACTGATCAATCGTCAATTAATCATCATTACATTCGAAGGTAATACAATACCAAATAAAATAAGAATTAATCTCAGTTATTTTGCTGTTGAACCATATATACATCCCGTGGTCCAATGCTATAAATGCTTAAGATATGGACACACAATAAAATTATGCAAATCTCGAGAACAAAAATGTCAAAAATGCAGTACAGTTCACGTAGACAATGCAGACTGCCCTGGTAATTTTTGCATCTTTTGCCAAAAATCGGAGCATACAAAATATCTAAAAAATGCCCTATGTACACTAAACAATACAACATAAAAAAAGAAATGGCTACGCGAAACATTTCCTTCAAAGAGGCTGAAAATTTAGTACAACCCTTCTTACTCCAAAATCGTGACTAACAATCGTTTTGCAATTTTAAACGATTCTCAAAATTTTCCACCTTTACCTCAGACTCAATCAGAAACACAAAATTCAGCTCCAACTTATATGTTCCATAAACAAAAAACACAAGTTTCTAATAAAAAACGTAAATTTTCTTCCCCACCAACCACACCCACATCTAACGAAAAAAAATGCCTACCACCCAAACCAAAAAATAACTCATCACTCATCCCTAATCCACATCGACAAGATTTCATTGATTATAAAGAAAAAATTATAAATGAAATATCCAGCCTTGTAAAATCCATTTTCAATACGTATGATACTGAACCTAATTTACCCTTAGAACAAAAAATCAGAGAACAAATTGAATCGATCTTTGAAAATGAAAATTCATCAGATGTAATGATTATTAGTGACAATGAAAATGATAATGACTCAACCTACTAAGAAATTGAATATATTGCAATGGAATATCCTCTCCTTAAATAAAAGAAAAGCTGATCTTATTAATATTATTTCCAAAGAAAAAATCGATATTGCTGTACTTTCTGAAACATGGATCAAGCCTAACGCTGCTATCAATTTAAAAGGTTTCAATTGCATACAAAAAAATAGACAGGACGGTAAAGGAGGTGTAGCTATCCTTACTGCAAAAAGTTTACGTTTTAGACCTATCAATATTACTCCACCTTTCAACTGCTCTATTGAAATATGTGCTATTTTTGTCGAACAAATTAACATAACTATAGTTTCCTTATATAAGCCACCCAACAAAAATGTTTCCGTAAATGACTGGGAAAATATTTTCTCTCAGTTTCCAAACAGTACGCTCTTTTGCGGAGATTTTAATTGCCATCACTCCTTATGGGGATCAGCACAAGATCAAAACAATGGTAAGCAATTAATACAAGCACTCAACACTTACAATTTAATAGTTTTAAATGATGGTTGTCCCACGAGAGTAAGCAGACCCTCCGAAAATAGATCAGCCGTTGACCTTTCCTTAACAACTCCCCATTTGGTAGGTAAAGTACGATGGAATACGATTAGCGACAGTATGGGTTCAGATCACTTCCCAATTTTTATATCGTTTAACTGTGATTACGTGCCGCAGCGCCTTCAACCTTCCACCAAATGGAACACCAAATGCGCTGACTGGCCTCTGTTTTCACAGATAATACAAAATGATTTTGATATCCAATCTAATGTTGAAGAAATTAATATAAAACATTTTATCACTATCCTTAATAACGCTGCCAATTCTTCGATAAAAGTTAACCAACCCTTGATTATAAATACTCCTAAACCTTTATGGTGGGATACAGATTGTTCTCAGATGGTTGCTAAGAGAAAGTCGGCTCTTTATCAGTACAAAAATCAGTCAAATTGGGAAAATTTTTTAAAGTACAAACAAGCCGAATCCCAAACCAAGTTACTCTTTACCAAAAAATGCAGAGATAGCTGGAAAATTTTTTTAAATACCCTAAATAAAAATACACCTATAACAAAAATTTGGAATTTTGTTAGAAAAATGAACAACAAAAAATACTGCAACTCAAGTTATAATTTTACTGAGGAAATGATAGATAGCTTACTGAACTTTTTTGCACCTGCTACAGTAATGAACTTTACACCTCCAGCAGGCAACACCAACTTAATGAGTAATTTTCCTGTTAATGACTTTTCATTAGCAGAATTTGAAGCAGCCCTACAAAAACATAAAAATACAGCTCCAGGAATAGATAGTGTCACTTATAACATGCTAGAGAATCTACCTCTGAACGCTAAAATATATTTGTTAAATATATATAATAAATGGTGGCATTGTGGTGGTATTCCTAACGAACTCAAAGAAATTATAGTTACCTTAATTTTAAAACCCCATAAAGACCCAAATTTTCCCTCATCATACAGACCCATCTCATTAATGTCATGTATTATAAAATCATACGAAAGAATGGTCAAGGCCAGATTAGAATGGTATCTTGAATATAATAATAAACTGCCCATCACACAATATGGAGCGAGACGAGGAGTCGGAACACTTGAAGCAGTAGCACAATTAGTCACAGACGTACAGTGTGCGTTCTCGAAAAATGCATATGTCGCATGTCTTTTCATTGACATAAAAAGTGCTTATGAAACAGTTGATTTGAACATACTTGTTGAAAAAATTGTATCTCTTAATATTAATCCATTGATTGCCCAAAACATTGTGGAGTTGTTCAGGAATCGGAAAATATTCATTAGAGACCCGAATAATATGTTGCATGGCCCACGGGAAATTATTAATGGTCTTCCTCAAGGGGCGGTTCTTAGTCCTATCCTATTCAACACTTATACCTATGACGTGCACAATATTTTTAATCCAGATATAAAGTGCATCCAATATGTTGACGACTTCTGCTTCTATACGATACAAAACAACTATAGCCAATGCATCAAAGAGCTTAAACACATCCTCTATTGCCTTAAAATGTGGTTTAGTGATCACTCTATGACAATATCCCCAGAAAAATCCGCAGTCATGTTTTTTACAAGACATAGACTGCAAACCCCTCCAAATATAATGTTATGTGGAACTGATATACCGATAAAGAAGTCATACAAATATCTAGGTGTAGTCCTAGATAACAGACTTCTATGGAACGAACATATCAGCCACATCCAAAGAAAGTGCGAACGGGGAATTAACCTATTGAAGTGTACCACTAAAACCAAGTGGGGCGCAGATGCACAAACTTCGCTCCTATTCTACAAGGCATATATACGCTCAATCATTGACTATGGTTCTGTGTTATATAGTTCAGCAGCAAACTCACATTTGAAAAAAATTGATAGGATACAATATTGTGCCGTGAGAATATGTATAGGTGCTATGAAATCATCTCCCACAGATGCAATTTTGGCAGAAGCACAGGAACCGCCCCTGAGACTGAGAAGACTACATCTATCTTATAAGAAAATAAATTCGTTAAAATATTTTCATTCCAACCATTTTTTAAATAAAAACATCTTTATTTTATTCATAGAAAATTTAACTAATAAATTTTGGTCAAAAAAGAATGACCCCCCATTTGTTGAGGCATACTCCGCATTTAATGAAATGATAAGTAAAATAACTTCTCACAATAGAGAACCTATTTTCGAACAAAATTTTCAAGCAATGGTGTTCAAACCAACTGTGCTCTTTCCTGCCTACTCCGACAACCCCTCATCTAATCGAGCCTCACTTCTTTCAATTTTAGATCAATATGGCAGCTATCTAAAAATATACACTGATGGTTCAAAAACGAAAAACGGAACAGGATGTGCAGTTCATATCCAGAACAATGTAAATCTACAGTATAGACTGAACGATTTATGCTCCGTATTCACTGCAGAGGTTTACGCTATAGAAGCTGCGTTGCAATGGTTGATGGAACAACCGCAACAGCATAATGCTTTAATAATGTCTGACTCTTCCTCAGCTCTAAGGGCAGTGAGCAATTTATCATTTCGTAGCTTTTCAAAATCAATCAGCATCTGTAAAATCAAAAAGTTCCTCTACGACTTAAACACAAGAGGTCAGATAATTCATTTTGTATGGGTAAAGGGTCATGCTGGGATAACCGGAAACATGGCTGTGGATATCATAGCAAAGCAGGCAACCAATCTAACAAATTTTACCAATAACAAACTCGAATACTATGATGTAGTCAACGCTGGAAAGAAGGAAATAAGAAAAAAATGGGAAGTGCACTGGAATCATTTTGCTGAATTATCTAATAACCATTATTCATTCATCCATCCTACATTGCCTAAAAAAATACCACATATTTTTGAGTATAATGTAAATAGACATTATTCAGTCACCATCACTCGTTTGAAGCTAAACCATGGAAGATTTCCTGCTCATCTCAATAGAATAGGCATTCTGGATACTTGTGTATGCGATTGCGATAGTGCATCAATTGCAGATCTAAATCATATTATTTTTGCTTGCGGAAAATACAATCAAGAACGCATAGTTCTTATTGATATACTGAAATCCAAATATCAACTCCCCACCAATATAAGCTCCCTTTTAAGCATAGGTGACAAGCAAATCCTAGATTGCTTGGTAAATTTCTTCCAAAGAATCAAAATGAACGTTTAGCTCACAATTAAACTTTAGATCAATAGTAACACACATCTGTGGCAAATGGATAACTTCCAATGCCAAACCGATCGACAAAAAAAAAAAAAAAAAGTCATCAATACGGTATGGGCCTCCAAGAAAACCAGTGAAAAGTGAGCAAGGTAGTGACTATATAGTCTGGCCAAAGCTGATACAGGATATCTACCATGCAACGCAAGCTGCAAGCCTCCCGGCAAACTGTGACAGTCCTGTCCTGAAGATGGAGGTGTTGGTAATCATTATTGATGACTTGCCGGTCATTCGAAACACTAAAGACGACTCAAAACTCAATTACTACTTCACATCAAAACAAACTTGAGCACTGGATTGTCTCCACGTGTGCTATCATCAGTGGCGCACTTTGTGAAAGTTGCATATACACAGAATGGACTGAAGTGTTTGATTTCCATCCGTGAGCCCCGTATATTGCAGTCTAAGGTCTCTTGATAGTTGAGTTGCATACTCATCGGAATGTTCGGCCATCGTGACCTTTAGTTGAAGATAAGGAAGGCTTAACAGATTATCGGATAAACATGTGGAGTAGATTGTGGGGCCGGCAAAAAGGGCCAAGGTGGCCTTCTTGCCAGGCTTTGCCTACCGCGTCACTACTACTACTACTACTTCCATCCATAATCAACCATAAATGGAGCAGTTCAATGCTTGTTAGGAACCATCGATGGCCCGTAAGCTATGACATGACGAAGTATTTCAAATTTTATTAATTTTCTCATACACTTTTGTTACTTTCAACTACATTTATGTTCCGTTATGAGTCTAGGGCTTTGATACTCATACTCAAGGAGCTACAGTTCTCTTTACACTGTAAGACCATATCCATATAAACACCTTCCATATCCTGAAGATAAACGTGCTTAAAATATAAACACCACTGGTTAACGGGCAACTATAGATAACTATACTATAGAAGGGTTGCTGCCAGGGCGTAGCCTAGACACTGGTAGTTGCCTAAAGGTTTTTTTGTTTAAAGGGCCACAAAACATTGCTGAAGTAAAAAATTATCTAGTGAAGTTCTTTGTACTTCCATGACACCTCCCTAAGTACCGCAATTTTAAGCAGTGACAAATGGGCGTGACTTTTCCACCTAAAGTGCTCCAGAGCAGATAAAATTTGTCTTCTAAAGGCACAGTGCTGAACACACAAATATCCAATCCAATGCAACTCTGTCGCTATTTCGTTATCTCCTTCTGGGGGCATAAAAGGAGAATCATATAACAGCAAGGATACTTTTGGGTCGCACGATTAACGTTTTACCAGTTTCATGGTGTCAATGTACATATTTGGAATAGATAGAAGCTTGGTAAAATGTCTAAAGGCTGGAAAGCACATATGTAGGCTTGCCAAAAATACAACCTCACTCGTATCCATTCATTGATATTGTGGAATTCACTTGTGCGAAAGTGTTTTTGGTTATATCTGCCGAGTCTCGCAGTTGAACACGTGTGAACTTTGAAGTGTGAAGATACGCTACCTGTACGAGAAAAGGATACTTCATCAAAGTAATGGTAAAACCTATTGGACTGCATCGGGACATGACATATCGATTGACAACTGAAGTAAGTATCCCAGGAAAAGCAATGGAACCAGCTCAAGAACCTCGCATAATTTATATCCCAATTTTTTTTCTGAAGCCCCTTAAAGCGTGAAATTCGAGTCCCTATTTTGATGCTGTTCATCCTCATAATACAAGTTGTCTTTGAGGGATGGCCCTTGAGGACCATCTTTGAATAGGGAGCTCAGTGAAACTACGCGTCACACTGTCATTATAAAATGAGTTTCAACTGCTTTTCTACCAGTTGTTTACAGATTACGGGCGACGATTATTTAGAACCGCTGGCATGCAAATGATACCACAATGGCGAACATATAAAACTGAGGTTACGACACTGATTTGCCATTTTCATGTGAAATTTGTCAAGCAAGCTATCTGTTTATGTGATTTATTTATGTAACAATAACAGGGTTCCAGATCAGGCAATATGATGATGTACATTAATGGAACACAAATTTCAATCAACATACAAGGCAAAAATAACCTGGTTTTATATTGATGACATGCACAATATAGATAACTGTTAAAATGACAACTGTTTAGTTAAAAATAACCAAATATACACTAAATAGAACCCTGACAACTAAAGCAGGAATCATTAATTTCAAACAATTCCTGGGACTATTCCGCACAGCTTTGTGTGGGCGTTTGGTGCCTGACCTCAGCGACGCGTGGTCTTTTCCATTCAATAACACCCCCTCATTACTGCCGTGTTCTCGTTATCGTTCTTGATATGACCGCAAATTGAATCTTGCTGCTTGCCTTATGGCTTACGGCAAAGCCTGCCGCGTTCACTCCACTACGTATGCATTAACTTCTCGTCAGCCTCATTTTGGCTTGGTATGAATATACCGCATACAGTGTCTTTCAGAAAGGCGCCTCTCGCCTACGTTTCGACTAAGCGAGCTGAAGTTCAAGTTGATGAAATCGACATAATATTGTAACCTAAAAATAAAAGTTAAAAGCTTCTGGTTGGGTGCCATTTTGTAACATTTTTCAAATGAAGTGATTCCTTATTTTCAAGCTACTTATGACTAATATATAAACCGAGAATGTAAAATCACTTTTTTTGAAATGGGAGACTGGCAGGTTGTCAGAGTTCATTGTTTTTGTACATGAAATCGCCTATAGGTCAACAACAAATCATCAGAGAGTTACAGTATGTCATACCAATCATTTCCTTTTAGAAGAATAAAGCAGAATGTGCAATAAAATATGAAACATTTCGCATAAAAAATGTACCTACAGATTTCGTTAATTATTTTGTTGAAAAGGTCCACATTTAATTACACATGCGGGTCGATCCTTACAAAAGAAAAATACTGATAAAACACACTTTGAAGGGTAGTAAATCTATATTCCAGAGTTTTGAAATACTGAAAAAGGGGTATCACATACCACTTATTCCATTTAAAAAATATTCCCAAATGCCACCAGCTATCTAATTTCAATACCTCGAATTTCAGCTTCCTAGCTTGACCGGCAGAGATATTATGTAAAAAACTTAATAAGCCTCAAAAAAAACCTACAAAATGTGATCTTTCAGACTAGCTAGTCTTTAAAGTGCAAATAGTTCCTTTCATGTTTGCTAGCTATGATCGCTGTGAGCATCATCAAAAGCATCCATCTATGGAGGAATAACTCAAGGATACGGCACGCTCAAGCATGCTTTGTTGGTTGCAGGAAGCCAAGTAGTGTTTACCTCTGAGAAGGTCTGAAAGGAGAAAGGTTGGTTGAGTAGGAAGATCGCATATTGATGATTATACGTGTCAGTCTGCATGTACAATCCCTGATATTTGCTATGCGAGGAAATTACTACTGATTATGCTGCCAATGAAAAATATCTGTTGGCTGTGCCCGACGGGTTATTTATATGTTGTACTTTCTGGAGACAGGTTATGTTCCAAGTTATAAATTACGATTTTTCCGTGTTATTTGTGTTTTCAAAAACTTTGAGGAGAATTACGGGAAATCACCACCAAGCCCGTGTTGGAATTACAAGTCATGTACCAGCTAACAGTAGCATATGACTTGTAATTCAGCAGTGTGCAGTGAATATAACTGCACTATGTGACAGTATATAGGTATAAAATATAAGATTCCACATAAAGTTAATTTTTCTCTTCTTATATCTCTCATTTTTTCAAACTTGCATATGTAATTCCAGAACAAATTTCCAGTAAGGTACTAATGGAATTATTATCAACACATATTATTAGCCTCACTATGCATCTATGCACTGCTGTTTCCTTCCAGCTATAGTATACAGCTTGTAACTAGACCTTCAATAAGCAGATGTTACATCACCTTAGAGTCAAACATTGATAGCTGAAGCATCATGACGTCTATTCGACACGCACAGCTACAAAACGAGTTCACAATAAGTGTACAACAGCTAGTGCTAAGTTGACATCTTGTAGAGAAACCTACTTTTGTCGCCAAAACCTATAATAGGTCAAAAAAAAAAACGACAAAGTGTCACTTTTCGAGATACGTGTCGTACAAAAAAAATGAGCAGAGAGAGGGACCTTTTTGGAGAGCACTGTGTATGCTGAACGGAATGGAGTATGGTGTGTGTGGAACATATTGTATGAGGCCATGGAAGTTGACGCTGATGCAGTGAATGCTGAAATGGTTTGCAGTTTGGTAGTAATTAAATATTGCTAAGAAAACATATGAAATAGTTTGAACATTGTACACTCTACAAATCTTTCGCCATGTTTAGCAACAGATGAAGATACCGTAGCATACAAGCTATCAGGGATATAGTTTTTGAAATTATGCACTGAGAGGTAGTAGTTGCGTTTGTACTCATTTTATAGGAATGCCTGAACTACGTATATGTTCAAGACATTGCATTGACAGATATTAATGTGAAGTTAGGCTGAAAGCATAGTAGAGCGACGTGGATAGCAGCGAGCAAAAAGCGCGATATCGCGCCGAAATCAAACGCGTAAAATCAAATGCAAGCATATATAGTAACGAGACGAGTACAAGCGAGCTTATCGAGCAGGGAGATCGACACAAAATATTTTGCTTTCTCCGCTTTGTCGCTCTGCAATTTTAATGATTGATTGTCAAAAATTGATCGATTTTGTGTTTGTGAGACCCAGTTTATGGGACCAAAAAGACCAAAACCACCATAATCGCTATATTTTTAATTATACACGTAACTAGTTTTTGAAAATAAGTTCGAAAATCTCAGTTGAGTATTTTGGTTTTATAGTTACTACGTGACTAAAAATATTGTAAACCTGTTACTTACTTTGGTGTTATAATTAAACGTCTTTCTGGTACTATTGGAGTTAGACTGAAATTGGTCCAATTTTCTGTTAATTTACATCCGACTTAATTTAATATGGTTTGGTGCATCGTTTGCCAAATTGAAATGGCGGACCGGGGAGGTCTATCACCCCAGGTCCCTCAAACAGTTTTTAGCCCAACGGCATCGAATATGTAGATTTTTCAATTTTTTTAGTAAACATTCCAAAATGTAATAACTAAGTGAAATAAAAAAAATAAAGAGTATGTCCACCTAATGATTAATTAATCTTAATGAGTGATGTACCAATCTTACAAAATCAACATTACTTGCCAGCTGCATGTAGTTTTTTTTTATAAACTCACAAAGGGTTACAAAGAAGAACAAAAAATGTAAGTCTCAATTTTGAATTTCTGTAAAAAAAAGTAAAAGCGTTCAAGTTCTGAGCATTCTTTTAAAAACTACTCTAGTTTATCCCGATTCTAACGGTATGCCACAAGTCACAAAAATGTTGAAATAATTTCTTGAATTTGCAAATTTTGTGTACATGGCAATTTTTTCGGTCGGATAATAACAATGAATTTTTGTTTCTGTTGTGTAATTTATACGTACAACGTAACTCAGGTAAACACTTTTGTCCCCCTCGTAGACAGCGGACCAGTATCATAATGTCTCTCTCTTTTACAAGTTCAGCGGCTAACCGACAGGGACGACGTGGGTCCATTTTTCCGTCGAGGTTCGTCCCTGCTGGCTGCCTACCGCTTTTGTTACTTCTACGTAGTGCCGCGACCTGTGACTGTTGTTGTTTTGTCAGTTTTCGTTGAGTTCTGTTTTGATGATGGCTGCATTTACAAATAAAGGGTATGCAGACATGTGGTTGGTGTACGGACAAACCAACTATGTTGCACAAGCAGCGCAAAGAATCTACGAAGAGCGCTATCATAACAGGCGTGTACCTACTCGCCACACATTCCAAAACACTTATCGACGCTTGGAGAAACCAGTACTGTTAGCAATAATGTACCAAGAGGTGTCGTAGTGCGACACAATAATGTTGACATCGATGAGAGGATTTTGGCACTTGTCGAGGAAGATCCTACTCAAAGCATCCGAAATGTAGCTTCATCACTGGGGATTTCAATTTGGAAAGTACTTCGCCAGAATAATAAACATGCCTTACATTACACTCCTGTACAAGGTACGTAGTTTCTTTATCACACTTACAACTGTCTGCAATGGAAACTTCTTATCGCCTTTATTTAGCATGTAGCGGCGGCAAACTAATGTTATCCGTATCTTTTTGATTGCAGACCTTGAAAACAATGACTTTGACAACCCAGTCCGGTTTTGTCGTTTCTTGCTGCACACAGACGTGGACGATCCGGACTTTTTGACAAGTATTCTGTGGACGGATGAGTCTAAATTCACCAAGGAAGGGATACTAAATTTGCACAATCTACACCATTGGGCTTCAAACGATCAGAACCCAAGAATGAAGAGGTCAAGCTCTTTTCAGAGAAGTTTCAGTGTGAATGTTTGGGCAGGAGTAAAAATTAAAAAATACACATAATCAATTCCAATTTCAAACTGTTTGAGGACTATCAAGAAAATGACCTCCTCAGTCCGCCAGTTCAATTTGGCAAACAATGGACCAAACACCCTGTAAAATCGAATGTTCCAATTTTCATTCTTGTGTAATGGTAAAATTTTTCAGGATGCTGTCACAATTTTTCATATATCTAGATTATGGAATTTACCATATTCTCGCCGGCATTTACAAATTTCTGGGATACTACTGGAACTGCGTTTTTGCAACAAATGCCATGTAATGGTAAAAATTTTCAGGATGCTGTCGCAATTTTTCATATATCTAGGGTATGGAATTTACCATATTCTCGCCGGCATCTAAAAATTTCGTGGATACTACTGGAACTGCGTTTTTGTAACAAATGCCAATCCCATAGTTTAATGTATTACTATACAAAACTTGAGATTCCCTTAACATATTTAGAAAATACTTTGATTATACTGGCATTAAACCCGCCTAGTCGCGTTTTAGTATGTCGACTTACTATACGTTCGCAGCGCGAAGCTAAGTGGTGCGATGTCGCGCTGTTTGCTCGTCGCTATCCTAGTCGCTCCATGTTTTCAGCCTCAGAACGAAATCGACCATTTTCCTGCCCAGATCATTCATATAATCTTTATACGGGCTCTGATGAGGAACTTGATGCTTTTCCGAATTATAATAGTTTTTAGCCACGGGATCGGACTGAGTGACAAAGATAGGATTTTATTGGAACAGTATTTCTCAACTCGAGAAATAGATCGAAATTTAGTAAGCACCCTATGAGTAAATAATAATTTCGTTGAGGACCAGAAAAATTACGGATAAATTATATGCGGCGCACAAAATCAGTCTAAAACGCTGTACACACATGTTTTACATTGACGTAATGCTGTACTTCTGTATTTCAAAGTAAGAAGATATTGGTAGAATTAAGTCTGCCTCTTGAATAATTTGGAGTATGTTTAAAAAACTTAATGCCTTTCACATATCCCTGTACAGGGATATATGTGATGACAAAATTTGGGTACACTTATATAATATAATGCACAACTGGTAGTATAAGGAGAAATAATTATGTTTCAAACCACCCTCTGGGCAGGGATTAATTCGGATACAAATTTTATGGACATTATAATGAAACAAGGAAATGTTTTCTATGTCACAACCCTTTTTGAAACATCTGTTGGATGTGTGGTTAGGATTATTAATTTCAAATGAAGTATATCTCGATCAATTTTTAGCAGGCTATTGCTTTTGGGGAAAGTTGATTTCCATTTTTGGGATATTTGTTCTTATCTGAAGATACGTAGATGTTACGAGAGTTTGTGTAGGAAAGTAATTACTTCTCACCACAATGTTATTGGAAACATTTATAGCCAAAGACTGATAAAAGTCAAAAAGAATATGCTTCTGTATGTTAAAAGTTTGGTACACAGATAGCCTCACTTCAGTTGCTCGGCCTGTTACATACCTTTTTTACCAGCTTAGCCGACTTCAGCTGAGATAAATTTGTCCACACTTTCAGAGATAAGGTTAAGTAAGATTTTTAACGTTGCCTACAATTAAATCTTTCTAGTGCTCCATGTCAGCAAATTGCTAAACGTTCAGTGCCGAATGTAGGTCCATTTTACAGGGTGCTTTCAAAGTTAAGTCATTTACTTTAACAGCTTGTAGGACTCGTTGTCATGTGCCAAAATCACTTGACCTTTTTTACTGTTTTGATCTCTTACAAGCAATTTAAATTTCTCTTTATTAATAGCAGAGTATCGGTTCCTATACCAAGCCCTTGTTAATGATTTTCTTTTGGCAAACTCCATAGTTTATTGATTTTAGAATTTTACACGTATTATATCTGTCATTCTCAGCGACTCAATATTGTATTGAAATCTTTTGGACACTAGAGTAGAGTTAGCGACCACCGCGCCACCTTATGATTTTTACACGTAGCCATATATGAATGTTTACTTTCCTAACAAGATACCTTCTGTTAAAATTAGACAGCAAGATACCTTCTTTACTGGCTTGTATCTGTTCCTTTTGATATTTTGTCCAACGTGCCTTCTTCAGGGCCACTTATTTAACCTTCTTTAAGGGGCTTGCGCGAGCAGACGGTCCAGCGCGCCATATTACTTTCTGCGGTAGTTTTGGTTGTGCGCGGGCGCTTTTTTTTCGTTAACTTGCAGATTTTGGGATATTAACGCCGCAAACACCAGTTTATGAAGTAGTACTCTTTTATTTTGTACGTTACGTAAAGTTGTTTTGGTTTTTGTCTACGCCGTCCATCTTCGAATGGGGTTTTAGCCTCCAGCGTGGAAAGCCATTGCGGAGAACCACGATCCACACTCCTTCAGCTTTGTATTGTAGCTGCCTTTCGCAGCCGATTTTGTTGGAAGTCATCCATTCCCATTGATAAAAAACCCTGATGTGAACAGGTAAAACTTTATTTTAATTGGGTATTTTATACATATTGATTGTTGCTAACTGAAATTCTTAGAGTGTTCTTGATTTTGTTTGGCATTTTATGTATTCAAATGTAGGGTAGTGCCTACATGTCACTGTCTTTTGGGCTTATTACATTACATTAAACATGATTTTGAATTTTGAGCCGCCATAACTTATTTTAGAATAAGCGATAACTTTCTGAGAGTATGTTGCTTTTTGAATCTGAATTTTTCTTCAAGTTTTGTGTCTTTTGAATGTGTAGTTCTGTCTCAGACATAGAGTATAGTAGATTTTTAAACAGTCTTTTTCTCTCTCTAGGGTTTTTTTATACCATAAATTTTGAGAACGAGGCAAGCAGCGCCTACCTTGTGACATTCCTTACTGCTCACTACTGGTCACTGATTTTTCACCTGAGTTTTTGAGAGCTGAGGACATCACAGCTACGCCTAGAGCTGTAACTGGAAGAAGACCATTGTCCAGATAAATTTAGGTTTAGGCCTTAAAGCTATTTGTAAGGCCTATATACGTATTTGTAAAGCCTTCGTACGTTCGTTTATCTAATTGGTAAACTTTTTGTGTTATTCTATGGTCTTCAGTACGAGTCTTTGTTTCGATGAGTTGTATCAGTCTTTTAATAGAGTCTATACTTCCATTTATCTGATTATTTTGTGCCAAAGGGATATTTAAAGGAACAAAAGGACGTCACGCTGAAAGACTTTCTCAACCTGAAATGCTACAAATCGAGTTGAGGTTTATCATAGTAAAAAGTGGAAGACGATACAAGAGCAGTATTATCCTTATCATCAACGGATACAAGCGTTACGACCTGAAGATCATCCTAGAAGAATTGCATTTTACGAAATTGATTTTGTGTACAAAGGAGGCCACATTTCCACGAAATGGAGTGTACAATCTCCACAACAATCTGTTTGGGCAGTAAAAAACCCGCATGCTGTAAAGAGAACTCATTTTCAACATAGATTTTCATTAAATGTTTGGGCTGGCGTAAGTCACATCCTTATTGGACCCTACTTTTTTCCACCTCGACTGACCGGTGAAATTTAATTATATTTTCTTCCACACAATCTGCCACACTTATTAGAAGATGTATCCCTCAATGTGAGACACATGATGGGGCTCCACCACACTTTATACGAGAATTTCATGGGCATCTAAGTGATGAGTTTCCGAATTGATGGACAGCGCGCAACGGACATCCTTTTTGGGCTTCTCGTCCCCCCAATGTAACGCCTTGCGATTTTTTTCTGTGAGGTTATTTGAAAGAGATGGTGTATCACGATTGAGCAGTAAATACCTGAATACTCTGGAAGAGCTTCAACAGCCCACTGAAAATGCTTGTAATTCAATTCGTGTACACCAGGATTTTATTTTCGAAGCTTGTGAAGAGTCGTTTGGTATATCAACTCCTTTTGACGAGTTCTACAAGCTGTTAAAATAAATAACTCAACTTTAAAAATATAATATTTATTATATATTAGAAATGTTTAATTTTTTTATGTAATGATATTGTAGCGTCCTCGTAAATAGACCTTGAATAGGGAAAAGGTACCCTCGCAAAATTAGACAACCAGAGTTATACCACTATGTATCGCAGCTTGCGGCAGTGCGTGAGTAATCGTGGCCTCATGACGAATCTTCGATAGACGTTAGGAAGCATTGAAATTAATCTACTGTCACCGCGACTCGGCCTGGAAGATGATGGAACATTTCCCGATTCGTCGATAGGTAAATAAATATAGGCTGAGATGGCAGAAGGAGGAAAGTGAAAAAGCAGCGACCGACGCATAAACATAGTCCAGTCGACATGGGTATAAATATGACATAAATTAGTGAAAAGTGTTATAAATTAGTATAGAGTTTTACATAAGACTTTTCACAGTAAAAACAATGTTTTCGTTACATTATGGTCAAGCCTAGCTCAGCTGTTCTGTCTGGACTCTGAAGTGAGCCAAACATTTATTGATCTGACAGTCTCATCGCTGTTTTTACTGTTACTTCACTATTTACTTGTATTTTGTGACAATAAACATTATTATTATTATTATTATTATTATCAAAACCAATAAAGCTTATGTGTTATACTGAGAAATATCTGATTGCTTATAACACCAAGGAAAAAATATATGGAGAATAAAGATTTTGCTTGTATATCTACGACATCTCCATCTATTAAAATAAAAACTGGTATTTTAACTAATTAGCATTATTTCCATTTTCTCTCTTTCTGATATTCAGATGCGGCTGCGAATGCGAATATCAAGAATCATGCATATGTCAAACAAATATCGTTTACATTTTGAAACAACACGTGATTTATGAAGCATGACACTTCTCGTATGTCATCAATACTAATGGTTGAGTGCAACCCAACGTAATTGTTTTAGTAACAGATGCCGTTAGATTAAGCCGACTTTTGAGGCATGGATATAACGTGAAGTACGAGCGGTATGGTAGAAATTACTCTCCGTGTAATCGCTTGACAAGTAATTTGTGTCAGGCTTACACGTCAGCAGCGTCACCGTTTTGATCTCGGCAAATCCTTTGGCGACTGCGGTATCATCAGCGAAAGGCGGGCGATTCGATGTGCGTCCGGTTGACGCAGCAAATTGCAACGCCGCCTTCATTGCTATGCATTGCTTTTCGGTAGTCAGGTAGCAATTATTGCAGAATAAGCTCGATATAAATTCGTTACGGCTCATCAGTAATCCATATAGGTGCAGTGCGCTGCGTCGACGCCAGAAATGTCCTCGGCCATATTCACTGCACAGCCTAGAACGTGTGCATTGCTGGATTTTCCGAGTCGCGAAACCAGGGGCGGTGCCTTTGGACCATGCTCTACTTTTCATACACCGCATACGTTAGTTTTTATCCCGGTATGAAGATGTCCAAAGTCTCCCAAGGACATCCAGTGTTCAGAGTGGTTAATGGTAGTCCGAAGGATATCTAGAGCATATTCTTAATCCCAATGGGAGAAAATTCGAAATAATCCAAAAATTTCTATGTCACTGGTGCGCGATCTGAGAAATCGAAGCAGAATTGAAACGGTCCAAGTATATGACGCAGTTCCATGAGAACTGACGCAATCTAAAGAAATCCAGGGAAATCCCGAGAAATTTCGGAAATGAGATATTACGTTGTTTCGATGCTAGATGACAACGTGTGTATAAACAGACCCCACCTCTCATTTTTTTCCACGACCTTTTACATATATGTACAAGCTGTAAGCTACAATATAAAATTTTTCAGACAACGTCTCTTTTATACATACAGAAAAGTGCTATCGAACAGAGTTGTTTTTTCTTAATGGAACATCTGTAACTTATTAGTGAAGATGATATTGGCTTTTTTCTGATTTTAAATAAACAAGGTGTAAACGCTATGGTCGTCATTATTAAAATGGCTAATAGGGGGGTCAAGACAAGTCAAAAAGTTCATATGACCCATGCTCCAAGAGTCAATAGATTTTTGTCTAAATGGCTTTATAGTTTGCAACTTTAAGTGCTTTTTATCGACCACAATCACTACAACCTTACTAATTTTTATAATCTAATCGAAAACGTTTTTGAATTGGGTAATTAACAAATAAATGGCATTAAGTTTTTATAAGTTAAGCCAAAATTTGTAGTCAGTAAGTAAGTAAGCTTCATTAAATTAAATATTTAAAACACACATGACAATAGCGCGCCGGTTTTTCATCGCTCTTATCGAACCGGCAATCGATCGCAAACGGTACCAGTGGTCAGTTTGTTGTTTTGTTTTTGTTTGCGTACGTCGCGGTTACTGTAGAGCAGGAGGAGCAAATTTTAAATATCGTGGAAATCAATGTAGATATCAGCACTCGGGAATTAGGCCGCCGCGTAGGACTATCGTATACCATAGTCCATAGAATCATACGGGAAAACTTGCTTTATCCTTACCATGTACAGCGAGTGCAGGCCTTGTTACCAGAAGAGTATCCTCGCAGACTAAAATTTTGTCGGTGGGTTTTGCACAAAAACATTGAAAATCCGGATTTTTTTAAAAACATTCTAGCGATGTACTTTTACGGGAGACGAGATATTAAATTTCCATAATACTCACACGTGGGTCCAAGAAAATCCTCATACCATTCGTGAAAGTCATTTCCAACAACGTTTTAAAATAAATATTTGGGCGGGTATTTTTGACGATCAGGTAATTGGCCCTTTCGAGTTACCCCAAAGTTGTCAGGAGAAGGATACCTTAGCTTTCTAGACAATAACCTACCAGAACTTTTGAAACAGACCTTAGACAACATGCCATTACAACGGAGACAGAATTTGTGGTTTCTTCATGACGGGGCACCACCACACATTTTTAGAGGCGTCATTCAGTATATGAATGAACATTATCCAAATCGCTGGAACGGTCGAAATGCTCCTGATCCTCGAAAATGGCAAGCAAGATCTCCTGACCTCAATCCGATGGATTTCTGGCATTGAGAAGGAACTCAAAGGGAACGCGACTGAAATAATAAATGGGACCTAGAGTAAGAAGAAACGGGGTTCGTCGTAATGAAGCTTGTGTGAAAAGTGGAGGACACCAAAATAATGTATGTATCAAGATTGTGTTCCATATTTATAAATGGATTTTTTTTAATACGTTCAATAAACTTTCACACACCAGGTGAAGCGCTGAGACAGTTAGAGGGAAGTCTGTTTTTTTAATTGTTTGAATTTTACGAGTACATTATCAAATAATGAAATAATACCTAAGAGCCCAAAATAACAAACTCCATCTTTATTTACACTGCTTTCCGTAGTAATTTGCGTCTGGCGTTGCGGCGTTGTCAGATTTTATTTTACTTTCCTAAAAAAATGCCGTTTTGACCCCCACGTCATATGAAACTTTTTGCTTCTTTTAACCCCCTCTATCACCCATTTAAATAATAACGTTTTCACCCTGAATATTGTTAATTATATCTATTACATTTTATAACTTTCGTTCAAGACTTAAATCTTACCGGTCAATAAATCAAAATGTATTCCGGTCCTGTGCTAGACTGTATAGAGGGTTAGATACAAGCTGGTTTGAGTTCGGATACACATGAATAAATGAATCACCAAATTCAAATTTTTTATAGAACTAATGGAAACCAGTATGATAAGCTATATATACTTGGAATCACAAAAAAGTGACTAGAAAAAACGTAACTACCATTTTTACTGATATTATACAAAGTGTTTTATTTGCAAATATACAGCTATATTAAATAGCACTTATCTGAGTCGCCCTGTATATAAGGAAGGTATTGCATATGAGCTTCATATTAGACCCCATAACTTTTGCATAAAATTTCCGTCGATCTGTCTGTCTGTCTGTCCGCTCTGTAACATGAAGCGCTCGAATTTTATTGTCAGGAGGTTACTACGATGCTAAGGACCAAAAAGCTTTATAGGCTTTCATCTAGTGGTATCGAAGCTTGGGACAAAAGTCAGAAATTTATAGAGTGATCAGACATTTTTTTTTTGATGTTTCAGACACTCCATATCTGCTGAGAATTTCTTGCAAGTGCTAAAAGTTGGGGATAGAGGGTAATAGGGGGGATGGGGGGTTATAATTGTTGCATCCAGGGTATGAGTGAAAGACGTTATTCTGGATCTGAAACTGTGTACCCATCAGACTACTTTAAACATTGTTAAGTTACAATCACACCAATTCAATACTACCACGGCTACACGTCTTGAGCTTCGCTCCGTGCTCTGCAAACTCTGTTCGTCACACGTCCCGGACGTATTTTTTACAACGTACTGGCCAAAATCACAATAGCGGAAGGCGTTAGAAATATTTGACAAAGTGCGTTTGCTTTTCTGTATCATATGGTAATGCGAAAGTCCGAAATTAGAAAACGTCGACATTCATAAATATCATTATAGTTTTTAAGAATCACCGGTGAACGTTGACAGACACAAATGGGTCACGGTGAATGTCGAAAATGTACTGTTGTAACTGTCTTTTCGGCGGTAGCGGGTTGCCGGGTTGCCTCTGCAAAATATAGTCTTTTACTTCAAGCAACAAAAATATTACGGACTTCCTGAGAAAATTACCACCGGCCCAAATAGGTGATACCGTGAGAACTAAAGTACCTGATGTTGACCGTAGTCGCACAGATCCCCGAAATATGTTAGCGGTGGTTGTTGGAATAGAGGATTCAGACTTTTATAAATTAGAGAACGAAAATGGTCCCTTGAAGCAGCTTGTCAGCCGTAATCAGTTTGCAATTTGTAAAGAAAAGTTAGTTTCCATTGACGAGATTACAACTGAAGAAATAACGCTAAGAGAAGCAGCTCTTGCTTATTCAAAAGGTGGAGGACAAGGATATACGTTGTAACTGCAAACGAAGGTGTTCTATGGCTAAATGTAGCTGTAAAGGCGGGCGACTTTTGTCATGGTAGTTTAACTTGCTGCAATAAATAATATTGTCATACATTTCCTTTCTTTAATATTTTATATAAAAGATTCAAACTGATGTACGGCTGTAATCTTGATATTATTTTAGTTACCCTTCATCGTTTGAACTGTTTGTTTCAAGTACAATGATAATTTTCTTATGTTTCATAAAACATTTTTTACATATACAGGGTAAAAGGAGGTCAATCAGTTAACCACATACCCTTTGGGTAATAATACAACTCTTATATTGCCATTTTCCATTGTTTTCAACCAAATTTCAGCGAAATGGATGCTTCAATAAAAGAAATATGTGATACACATTTTATTTGAATAGTTTGAGAAGTGCCTGAATTATTTTCAAAAACATAGTTTTTTACTAATTTTCAACACCCTGTATTCTGGAAACCTCAAAATGAAAAATGGCCATATGAAATTACTAATATTTTCACCCAAAGGATATGTGGTTAAAGGATTGACCTTTCACCGGTATATAAAAATATACGAGTCTTACTTTTACTTCATAAAAGTATGCGCCTGTGTAAGTCAGCAATAGTGACATTCAACCAATAATTCGGATATACGCCGAGCAACTTGGTGAATGTCGACGCGCACCGAATTTCAGACTTTCACAGTAACATATCTATTTAACGTAGCAGTCTTTTGAATATCCTTAATGAATGAGTGGCGTTATGATTTTGGAAATAAACCGAACATAACCTAATTGATGACATAAATGCGTGACAAATAATGAGCCAATGTACTTTTTCAGTGATCGGAAGATTTTATTTTATCGTTATGCTAAGTCCAAGAAAATACAAATAAATCTGAATAAGTCTATCGATTTTCAAAGAGATCCAGGGGGTCTTTAAGGAGATCCAAAAAAATCAGAGCAGATGACTTGTTCCATTAAAGGGTCAATGCTTAACCCCTTGCTAAGTCCCGAATAAACTTGTTGTAGGGCGCATAATTCACTTTAGCACCTTTGGCAGTTGATTCACGAGTGGTAGTGACAAGAGAAATGTCAAATATTTTCCCATCTTCTGTTGCCTCCCTATTACCTCCCAAGCAATGTTTGTTATTACATTTATCGAGGGTACATGATCGAACCACAGATACTTTGAAGTTTAGTCATTAATTTTCAGATAATGATTGTAGAAGGAAGATAAACCAAAATATGTGTGTAAAAATAAAAAAAAATAAAAAAAAATGTTACCTTGTTTTATAAAGTATCCTCCCGACAAGTATTTCAGTGCGGACCTGTATTTGATCGTGTGGTCTTGGAGCACCTGCATGCCCTCCCCTGTGAGGTCTTAAGTCATCTGATTGACGAGCCCTTTGTACTACATTCAGCATTTTCGTAAACATGTGCCATTTTTTATTTCGTTTGAGCCACGCAACAAACACCACTATTCACTCACGCGTTACCGACTGACACATTAACTAAATACAACTGAATAAAATTGTACATTGTAGTAAAAACATCGTTTCAAATTCTTTCGCTTTTTTGTTTCCGATGCGATGAACGGATAAGGCGGATTATATCCGTTGTTGCCAAACACGAGCA
Source organism: Acanthoscelides obtectus (assembly GCA_963669975.1). Lineage (NCBI taxonomy): Eukaryota > Metazoa > Arthropoda > Insecta > Coleoptera > Chrysomelidae > Acanthoscelides > Acanthoscelides obtectus. Next base: position 73,147,585 of record CAVLJG010000005.1, read on the forward strand.
CATAATATTATTGCCAAAATGCTTTGGTATTTATCCATCCTGATTTTAGCAAGTGATGGATTTCCATCAAAGTTGTCATATAATTGGTTTACGACCTTCTCAGTCATATTTTTCTCATCACTGTTTTACACTACACATTTAGGCATTGTAAACTATTTTAGTATTTTTCAGACATTAAGTAGCTTGTAACTTAAAAACAGTCAACGTCGGAGAAAAGTTAGCAAGGATGTTTCCTGTTCAAAATGATCCAAGAAACCTGATGTAACTTTTTCGGGAGCAAGTACATGTTTTATTTTTTCAAATAACTGTTTAAAAAAGCTCGCATCGGGTTATTGCCCGACAAGTTCTTGCTACATGTTAAGTAGTACATAGCAAACGTGATAATGAGAAAAATTTGGAAAATCGATTGCAAGGCCCGTCTAGAAGTCAAAACATGCCATCTGCTAGCTGTACCCTTTTTAACAGAAGTTCCTTTATTCACGATTGCTCTAATTCTGTTTTAAAAACTACAGCAAAAAAAACGAGGATTTTGACCTCTTCATTCCATGCACCCTCGTTGTCGACTTTTTCTTAAAGCCGCCTTTTGATTGAATCGGCGCTCAGTTACACATCAACACTTCAGCGGGTTACGAATTTATTTTTGGGATTACATCACCGTTGTATGCGTTGGAATCAAATAGGCGTAGATTGGATTTATCACTGCATGACTGGATTGCAAGCCAAAATCCGTAGCGTCCCTTCATATAGGTCCGTATCCAAAATGCAATTATCCCCTATAAACGTTTAATTCCCTTTTCGAGCGAAATGGAGAATGTTTGCGATTCTATGAAATCATAGAAATATTCAACCACAATATCCCGCGTTTCCACCTGAACAAGTACAACTCCAAAGCCATTGTTGAAGGCACTAGTTTTGCTCTTGTTTATGCTCGACTTCTTTTTGCAATCTGAACAAAATTCCCTTAAAGGAAGCACACGCTTGGGAGTTGACTATTATTGACTATCATGCGCATCTTATCCCATTGTACATTGCATGAAGCAGCTATTTGAAAATTAAATTTAAGGTCAACTCCTAGGGGCGTATAAGCAACGGGGGTCTTAAGAGATCATACGTTCTACCGACAGCGTGCCCTTGTTCTGCGGTTATTTCAGATGTCTTGTTTTACATTCCCATTTTCAGTCTGGAAAGGATCAGTGTGTGCCGGAAAGCATATAAGAGAAGGCGGATCTGATGAAAAGCTAAATACTGTGATGTGCGGAGAGCAAATCATCTCACCACCAAACGTGGCACTATCGACCCCTGCGTACGGCGTACTAGCGTGTCACCTTGTTTTTTCGCACATCACCATACTGATTCTTTTTTTGATAGCTTACTGATAATCCCTGCTAGGCTCTTTTGAAGAGAAGACTCGCGCTTAGGGATGCTGGAAAACTATGCGATTGTCGGAGCTTTTATCTTTCGCATATTCCCATTTTACCAGTGGGCTGGAAACTCTCAGGTATTCAATATGTTTGGTCAGCGCTAAGTAATGTGGTTGATGATATTAAAACATGCTTCTGATTGTCTGTGGGATGATGCTGCTACATACAAACTATAAACAGAGGGGTAAAATATCTATCGTGTTTTCCACAACTCACTGTCAAGACGGGTATCTTCCGGGGATGAGTTTGGACGCCAACATTATTTTAACTGCATATTCGTCCTTTTTGACAGCATAAATGCAATCTAGAGTTTCGCGGTTGACATGACTTGAAATGCAGGGAACTATAGGATGTCAAACTGATATCTCCAGTTGCGCTGACGTGACGAAGATGCGTGGCGAGAATTTAACCAACAAATGGAATCAATGTGCACATCCAGTTTTTATGGATGTATGTCATTTGTTCCAGCTTGTCGAAGTTCAAACCACTAATGGAAAATGGTACAATGTCTTTTCAGGGATGGGAAAAGTTTCCTCTATACAGGGTGTTCCTTAATGATATGCGAATATTTGAGGGTGTGAATCAACATGAAAAATTAATCTTAGTTTGCTTTATAAACTATGGTCTAAAAATGTTTCCTTACAAAAACTCGGGCTGTTGAAGTTGTAGGAAAAAAAAAATGGAAATTAATTAATATTTTCAGAACCGCTTCAAATATTTCACTGATATTTAGTACGTAGTGAAAGTTAATAAAGTTGCATCTTTCTAAATGCAAAAATAATTTTTAGCGTTAACAGTGGCGTGCAAACGGGTATTGACTTCGACATTTTTTAAGAAAAAAATAGTACGCCAACGGTTTTTTGCAAAATAGAAATTATTTTTGAATTCCCCGTTCAATTCTAAACAAATGAATGAATTATTTCCTTCGATGCGCCGTTTTTGAGTTAAGAAATAAAAACCGTTTTATTATCTAACTTGCAAAATTATTATTAATTTAATTGGAAAAATTAAACACATTAGGGGTAATGAACAACAACAATTGACAACATAAACATAGCATTAAAACCAACGAAATGATCACAACAATTGTTGAAAATGGCCCCCTTCACTTAGTCTTTGCCCTACTGAGCGAGGGCCGTGGCAAATGCTTGTTCCGGAAGTTGTTGTATCCAGTATACAACTTCTTCCCGTCCAAGTGATTGTGCACGCGTTAAGGAATACCTCAGTACCGATTGCCGGGTGGCGGTACAAGTCCGCCAACGGGCCACTTTAGGTCTATTTAACATCACTAACACGTAAAAAGAAGGTGGTAGACAAGGACCAGTCGACCGAGGCAGTACCACCCGCTAGCTTTTCCCAGGATGTCTTATAAATGTCCGCATGTTTCCACACCTAAGCTATGCAGTCGGTTATCTACCAAAACAAAGAAATTAATGATGATGGATCCCTCGAGCACTAAGAACTCCGGACGTAAACTCACTCCACTCTCGGAATGTCCGGGTGGAGGGTGGGCTCGAGTGAACAACATCGAAGATAAAATTTGTTTTTCGAACATCTGCGGGACCAACAGCAACATTGATGCTGTTCGTCACTACCTGCAATCCAATCGTCCCGCCGTTCTTTTCTTGGCGGAGACAAACATCTCAGAGACTGCATCAATTAACCATCTCAACTTCCCAAACTACGAGGTGCACTCCAATCTGAGAAAGAACGGGGGAGTTGTGGCTTTTGTCCGCAGCAGTTTTTCCTGCTCCAGGGATCTTTCTTTGTAATCAGACCAGAAGGACATTCTCTGGCTTCGCCTCAACTCCAAAACATCACCCAAATTTATTTGCTGCCTTTATCGCTCTCCCTCGAACCATAACTGGGATGACCTACTCGAATACTTCGCCGACCAGATCGACTTCCTGAACATCAATCACCCCGCTTCAGAGGTAGTTCTTCTCGGTGATTTCAATACCCATAATGAGCTTTGGTTGGGCTCAAATAAGACCGATGCAGCAGGTCGTGCAGTCGAAGCGTTCGCTCTTACTCAAGGGCTGACCCAGCTGGTGACGAGCTCTACTTCTTTCCCCCGCGTCTCGTCACACGCCAGTAGCCTGTTGGATCTCTTTCTGACCACGCATCCTGCCCCTTACAGCACTGCTGTCCTGTCCCCCCTGGGTAACTCAGATCACGGTGTTGTGGAGGTTATGTTTCGGTCAGAAGCCGCTGTGGCAGCAGAAACTCGCACAGCCCGCAAAACTTGGCATTACGGACATGCCGACTGGGAGGGGCTCAGAGACTCCTTCTCTAGCTTTCCTTGGAGAGATGTCTGTTTCACTGACGCGGATGCGTCGACTGTCTGTTCTTCAATAACCGAAATTATCCACGTCGGAATGGAGGAATACATACCTCACACAGTGAAAGTTCCTAAACCAGGGTCCAACGGCTGGTTCAACAAATCGTGTGACACTGCTCGCCAGCAGAAGATCAAGGTCCACAGAACCTACTTACAAAACCCCACTGTAGAGAATGGACAAGCCGACGTCAAGTCCAGAAACAAATATAACGAGGCGGTTCGCAATGCCAAAAACCAGCATGATATAAAAGTCAGGCACAGGGTAATGTCGCAGCGCAATGGCAGTCGGTCTTTCTGGACGCTGGCCAAGCAGATTGAAAAGAACTTCTCACACAGTAGCCTTCCACCACTTACGTGTCAGGATGGAACTATTGTATTCGACTCAAAGACCAAGGCGGAAGTGCTAGCCAAGATCCTTGTTGCCAACACCACCATGGACGTCCCCACCAACGCCCAAGTGCCGTCAATTCAAAGGGTTCCCCACACTATGCGGGAGGTAACATTCAGGCATAAAACCGTAAGACGAGTGCTCTTGTCGCTCGACATCAACAAAGCTTCTCGTCCGGACTTGATTCCTGCCATTGTACTGAAGAGATGTGCAGCGGACCTTGCTCCAGTTCTTTCGTGTCTCTTCCAGATATCTTATGAATACGGCAACTTTCCAGAAAACTGGAAATTTGCTCATGTACAGCCTGTCCCAAAAAAGGATCTCCTCTTCATCCCACAACGTCAACGCGGGTGTTCCCCAGGGATCGGTCTTGGCTCCAACACTGTTTCTCTTACATATCAACGACCTCCTTTCCTGCACGATCAACCCAATCCACAGCTTCGCTGATGTCAGCACTCTACATGCAGGAATTCAGAGTGACAAGCCGATCTCTGCCGCTGAGCTGGAAAAAAGAAGACTAGCGACGAGTTCTTCACTGACAAGAGACCTGGAGGCTATCACTGCTTGGGGACGCTTCAATCTTGTACAGTTCAATGCTTCCAAAACACCGTACTGTACTTTGACGAACAAAAAGCGTCCTAGCGCCCATACAGTTTCGATGGACGGTCGAGTTCTACCAAAGAGCCATTCATTTCGGCTGGTCGGAGTCCAGACCACCGAGGACCTGATCTGGCACGAACACATCTCTTCAATAGCTGCCGCTGCTGGGAAAAAGCTAGGCTATTTGTTTAGGGCTAAGAAGTACTTCTCTCCGCATGACCTGCTGACTCTATACAAGGCCCAGATAAGGCCTAGCCTCGAGTATTGCTCACACATTTGGGGTGCTGCCGCCCCGACTACATTGTCCATGCTCGATGCTGTCCAGAGGAGGGCGGTCCGACAGATCGATGACTCTTCTCTAACAGACAGACTCTTTCGCACCGGCGGGTCGTCGGCGATCTAGCTCTTTTCTATCGCTACACCAACGGGCTTTGCTCCTCAGAGGTCTCTTCCATGATGCCGCCGCGCGATGTGCCTGCCAGGCAGACCCGCCTGACTTCGGCGTCCCATCCTAACCGTGTCAAACTTCGTACATCCAGAACTGGCCGATACGACCGCTCCTTTGTCCCGAGGGTGTCTAGATTGTGGAACAATCTACGGGTGGAAGCTTTTTCCAGTTCTACTAACCTTAGGCAGTTCAAAAATCGTATTAACAAAATTTCTTTGGGATCATCATAGCAGCCGCGGTGTTCCGGCATTTAGGCTTCTGCCTGCGCGGCTGTTTCGATATAAAAAAAGTATGCGCTTCCGCCCTCCTCATGGAATTGCGCACTCGTTGAAATATCACTGGAGTGTTTTTTATTCTATCACAAGCTACAACTATTCTTTCTCTTAATTGCTCTACAGTGTTAATGGGACTTGTGTACACTAGTGTCCTAAGATAGCCCCACAAGAAGAAATCTAAACTGTTGAGGTCTGGGGACCTTGGTGGCCATTCTTGGGTCCCACCGCGTCCAATCCAACTATTTGGGTAAACAGTTTGTAAATAATTACGAACTGGTACACTGAAATGCGCTGATGCACCATCATGTTTGTACCACATATTGCTTCTTATTACTAACGGAACAACATCAAGCAGCAAAGGCAATGGCTGTTGAAGAACATTGAGGTAAGAGTGGGCCTATTGGCTTACTTTATTAAGTGGTTGCCAATGCTCCTGCCCATACGTTAACCGAAAATTGGTGTTGGAAATGGGTTTCGGTTATGGCATAGGAATTTTCTTCTGCCCACTAATGATTATTGTGGAAATTCTGAAACGGATTTCTAGAAAAATTAGCTTCGTCCGTGAACAGAATCATTGATACAAATTGCGGATTTTGTGTAATTTTTTGAAGCTACCACTGACAAAAGGTCACACGCCTTGGAAAGTAATGCCTGTACTATTAAAAAATGGTAAGGATATAACAAAAAATCCAAACAATTGGATGGCAAATATTCAGGTGTCTAGCGATCTTCCTCGTACTCGTTTCAGGATGTTCTTCGACTTCGTGCAGCACTGCTTCCTCAATTTCAGATGTTCTCACACCTAGTGGTCTACCTTCAGATGTTTCTTTCCGGATGGAATCAGTTTCAACAAGACGACGATGAATATTAGAAAAAGTTCGACTATCTGGGAAAGCACGATCGGGATATCTTTGGTGCTAAATCCGTCTGGCTTGCTCACCATTACCGTCGGCAAGACCATATACGTAATGCATTTCCACTATTTCTGCATTTCAATAATTCACCATTATTAACAGGATTGTAAAAACTAGATAATGAAAAAGATGTCACAGCGAACAGATTTGAATAACAGAGACTTGTCGGATGTGAAAAGCCAGTGACATATTCCCGAGCAACTAGATATTTATTGCTAAATTGCATTCTTCAATTATTACATTAAGTTTCTTGGACAATAGAACGGTTTTTATTTCTTTACTCAAAAATGGTGAATCGAAAGAAAAGCAACTCAGGAGCGATCATTTGTCTTAAATTAAACGGGGAATTCAAAAATAATTTTTATTTGGCAAGAAACCATTGGCGTACCATTTTTTCCTTAAAAAATATCGAAGTCCATACCCGTAAGCCACTGTTAAAGCTAAAAATTATTTTTGTATTGAAAAATATGCAACTATATTAACTTTCACTAAATACTAAATATCAGTAGAATATCTGAAGCGGTTCTGAAAATATTAATTAAATTCCATTTTTTTCCTAAAACTTCAACAACCCGAGTTTTTGTAAGGAAATATCATTGGACAACAGTTTATAAAGCAAACTAACATTAATTTTTCATGTAGATTCACACCCTTAAATATTGGCGTATCATTAAAGAACACCCTGTATAACCCCCTCACTCTGCCCTCAGTACTTTGCAGAGTACTTTTTGTTTTTCTGCTGATGTTCACTTCCTCTTTATGCCAGGAGCTATGATGTTGAACATATTGCACAGGGTCCATCTGTGTCCGAAGATTTACCATTACTTAGGAGTGTAATCTAGAAAATGTATGTACTAATGCAAAGTAAATGTTTATGACTAGCTCAAAATTAAAATGAAAGAAGCGAAATGTTAAAATTCTGTGCTTTCACTATTATTAAATTGGGGCATCTTTGCACGGTGCATACGTCTTGCTCAGGAAACTACAGTTTAAGTCACTTAACATGAACTAATCTTTCTCCCAGAGCGATTCAATGAGTATTCCTCAAATAGCTTATGATTTTAAACATCTAGTGAAAAATCAGCTCCGGCTTTTGAGGCTGTTGAATCGTTCATCAACAGCATTTTTAGTATCTAGTCTAATAACGTATGTCCTGTAAGTTTTGGCACAAGATTCATTGGATTTAATTTTAACAAATGTAAAATAATATCAAGTTTATTTAGTTACTTTATTGTCAGTTGACATTTATTTATTTTGAAGTGTTCGCCTTAAGTTGTCGAATAGATTATAAATGAGAAAAAGTATCTACAAGTTACGTTACGTTCCAAAGTAGTTTATCCACGAAAAAGAGTTCGGATGGAGGTTTTGTTGAAATTTTACCAAAGAAGGAGGAAAAGATTCATAGTCCTTTTGAGGGCATTTTGACAAAGGGTTAATGGGCTACTACTCCTTGGTAATCGGTCCAGTGGCGGCAATATTAACAAAACGAGTTGAATAAAAGTTTGTGAAACGAACAGATCATCTCAAGTCCGAGTATAAAGAGTTGAAAATTATTGTAGACGGGAGACAACTGAAAGAGCTGGGAGAAGAGCAAGCTGTGGATAGCTGAGTATCAGAAATCATGTAAGAGCCAGGTCTTTTTCTGGTGAGGCGTCTTCATATTTTTCCTGATGGTCTTATGGCTCAAAGACGTTTTTCTCATAAGGAGGATGAGCCTCCATGATGAAGTTGATCACAATCAAGAATCGATTCGCACTGTTCGGAAAACACTCTTCGAACTGATTATATCGTCATATTAGTACATGTTTCAAGTTAATAAATAACAGCTCATATGATTGTTTTATCCAGCACAGTAGATACTCGTATATGACTTTATCGTCATTCGAAAGGACAGCAAACACAATTCATCATTTTTAAGTTCAAATGAATCCCAAACCATTGGTGCAATAATTATTTCAACGCATACGAGCAGCGTATGACTAGCTGTAGATGAAAACCCAGTTAGTCGTAAATGGAAGCATGGTTCGTATAAATTACAGTCCACAGCTCCGCCATGCTAGCAATCAATCTGGATGCATTCTCATTACGTGCGATATCGATAGAATATAGCTACACTGAACAGTGATTCATTCAACATCAAAATTATATAAATTAAATTGACTGTAACATATCGTATACACGTAAAAATTGAAAAGCCTCTATACACACATACTATTGAGTCAATGGAAAAATTGAAAAAATATGTCCCCGTGTTATCTTGTCCACACCACTAAGTAACCACAAACTTGTCAAACGGTCGAGGAGATAACGTCATTGGAAGCATGCTAACATGTTTGTAGGTATACATCTAGATGTAGATAAAGTCAAAATTCGATTGCATCCTGCAGCTATTGAGGAACTATGAAGTAATTGAAGAATCTTCCAAAACCAGCTATGAGGCGCAGTGCTAAACTACTTGATTCTATTTAAATAAAAATGTGGACCTCTGCATAGTTCCATTAGCGGATAGCCAGTAAAGGGGGCAGCATGATTTTACCGACTGGTTTTGAAATTTCTGTGGCGATCCTCAAAGATTGCTAAATTGTTTTCGATTGAGAAAGATTTGTTGAAGCAGCCACGACTAAATACCAGAGTGTCCTACACCGTGTTTACCATATGGACACAGAGGAACGTGCCCAGGACCCCGCGGTTAATGACGCGACTCAAATGCACAATGATCCTATGAAATCAAAAGTACAAGGCCTATACAGGGTTATCCAAATTAAGTGTCCACCATTAGTAACTTTGTTATTAGTGAAAATACAAAGTTGTTTGAATTAGCAAACTAGTAGCATTTTTAACGCTGGTAAAAATGAGAAATAAAAAAACAATTGAGAGTCGTTATTTTGATTTTTTTCAGTAAAATAACATTTTTTTAAATGGAAACCCCTGTATATTATATTTTTTTCTGTTAAAGCATCAAATTTTAAACAAAAAAGTTCATAATGACTTTTCCGCTAAAGTCAAAAATAAAGTCAAAATAACGATAAATATTTTTAATTATTTGCAGTATTATAATATTAAGATGGCTATGAAAACAACATGGCGTTCGCGATTTGACAGCATTAAGATAAGCGACAAATTGTTAAACTGGACATACTCGCAACTAGAAGGCTTTGGAAAACAATGATAAAATCAAATAATGTCAAACATTAGTGTAAATACTTGTTTATAAGCTTTATTGTGTCATTAATTTGAAGAAAAATGTTCTCCCATGAAGAAAAGTGTGATATGTTAGAATGCTATTTAGTGTGCAGAAAATCCTCCTTGAGAGCAAGAGAATACTACAGTGAATTATATCCCGCTCGCATTCAACCGTATGAACGATATTTTCTGAGACTTTATCGAAAATTTAGGGGCAACGAAAATGTTTTTGCTAAAACAAGGGCAAAAAAAGAATTCATAATAAGCGAGGCCACGGAAATTGCAGTTATTGGATATTTTGAAGCTTATCGTGAGAATTCAATAGCAGATATTCTCAAGGACTCTAATTTCAGTTATGGTACTGTTCAAAGGATTTTAAAAAAATACAAATTTATTCCGTATAAGTACCGACCAGTTCAAACGCTTTTGGCAGAGAATCCAGAGAGAAGACTTGTTTTTTGCCATTGGTATCTTAGCTTCTGTCGCCAAAATGTAAATAACTTTCGTTACCTTTTATGGACAGATGAATCAAATTTTTCAAATTCTGGAATGTTTAATAGAAAAAAACACCATTATTGGTCAAGAGAAAATCTTTTGTTAGTACATCCAAGAGGCCCACAAGTCCGTTTCAGTTTCAACGTTTGGTGCGGTATAATTGGTTCAAAAATTGTTGGCCCGTTCTTTTATGAGGGAACCCTAACTGGTGAAAGATATGTGGAATTTATGTCAGAAATTCTGACTAATTTCTTAGACGAATTGGATCTTATAAGTAGACATCATCTGCATTTTCAGCAAGATGGCGCACCTGCCCACAACTCCAGAGGTACTTATCATTTTCTAAGTACTACTTTTAATGATCAGTGGATAGGAACAAATGGCCCAATACAGTGGCCTCCCAGATCACCAGATCTAAACCCACTTGATTACTTCTTGTGGGGTTACTTAAAGAACCAAATTTACAAGCGAAGGTACGATAACCTTGACGCGTTAAAGACTGCAGTTAGGGAAAAGATAACCCAGATAGATGGTAGGACCATACTTAAGACAGTTCGAGCAGTTGAAAAACGTGCCCAAAAATGTATTGAAGAACAAGGTGGTGTTTTCGAGCATCTTCTTTAAAAAAAATTGTTATTGTATTTTGTAAGATTATAAGTTGATGTTGAAAATAAAGTTTGTCGATACAATTTAATTGTTTCAGATTGGAGGCCATAACTTCAACAATTTGTAACCTAGGAGAAAAGTTATTGTAAGCTTTTTTGTTTAAAATTTGATGCTTTAACAGAAAAAAATATAATATACAGGGGTTTCTATTTAAAAAAATGTTATTTTACTGAAAAAAATCAAAATAACGGCTCTCAATTGTTTTTTTTTATTTCTCATTTTTACCAGCGTTAAAAATGCTACTAGTTTGCTAATTCAAACAACTTTGTATTTTCACTAATAACAAAGTTACTAATGGTGGACACTTAATTTGGATAACCCTGTATACCTCCTTTCCTCCCATCCGACACTTCTTTTTTATATTATCTCAACGGCACAGTAGGGCCAGGAATTTCCATCTCCTCTGCGGCCCCTTTAGCCGCAAGTTTCGAACTCCTAAGTGCTCAGGACCCCTATATGACTGAAAGCGGCCCTGACAGTATCGCATCTGCTATAAACGGTGAGAAACGCCCTATGAATCTGATCTTGGAACCGTCTATGGTTAGTAGAGCGCGGAAAAATTAAAAATAGAAGTTTTTTACATAACCAGAACACAAACAAGGAAGCTGGAATCTGTCGTCCTGCAAAAGCTAACGAAGAGATAAGGTGTTTGAAAGAATAGCTCTAAACAGATATCCTAACGTTTGTCCAGCAGCTGCGTTCTAAATCTTTGTGTTGGTAACATCTTAAAGACACTTTAGGAAATCACAAATGGTTTACGATTTCGGTTCAGTGGTGTGTAGTTGATTAGGTCATACCTGCTCGTGTAATACACGGGAAGTATCGGTCAATAAATACCATATTTCACTAGTATCAATCACGGTGGAATGACAGGTGATTATCTAGTAATAACTCAAAATTCCACATATCGGCACAGGACACATAATTCTGACGGATCCGTCAATGCCTGCTAGTCAGAGCCGTATTTTGTTATGGTTTTTTAACGCTACTACATATAGTACTTGCTTGCTATAAAAGTTCATTTGCATAAAAAAAACAAGTTTTACAAGATTTTTATCCCATTCATTATTGCCAACGTTGCAGTCTAACACAAAAATGTCACTTGCTGATCAGCTGTTCACCTCAGTAGACGTCAAAGCGTGATGGGTACTCGAGAAATAGGGTATACCTATAGCTTTCTAAAGCTATGCATTGACTAGCTTGACGCCACAATAATAGATGTATGTTAACATTGATAGGAAACTCAATTATAGTCTAGGGGATATACTGCACGACACCGTATTCTTGGTGATTTTAACTTGCACGTATTCTTGGTGAAGCTCGGCTATCCAACCAGTTTATTTGTGCGCAGTACTGCGTTTAGATGCATCAAATGTTACCAAATTATTTTATTCTCAGACCAGGATAACCACTTAGCCTGCCATTAAAGGGAAAGAGGCTACCTGTCTCTTTTTTTACCCACGACGGGACGGAGGTGTATGTGTTTAGGTTGAGATGCTGCATGGTGAGCTTGCGTTTGTATGTGCAAGCAAACAAATGTCACCGTCTATCTCTTGAACGGTTGGACTAATGTAGAAACGGTTTTCGGTGCTGGATTTGTAATCACCGGCGATGGTACCACGGGGCGCTACTACTGACACTTTTCTACAAACAAGGAATAGTTATCTCCTGAACGATAGAACCGATATAGAAACGGCTTTCGGTCGCAGATTTCCGACCAAACGGCGATGCTCCCAATTAGGTTTACCCATTAATCTCTCAACTGGTTTCATATAGTTTGAAACAGTTTTCGGTGGTGGATTTGTGATCCGATGGTGACAATTACTAGATAGGTTTTATGGTGTTAACTTTCTAGGTGGCGCTGCAATTGACACCTATACACGAACAAATATTCTCATTTATCTCTAAAACGTTTTTTATTGCCAGTTGGATTCGCATCATATCGATAGTGTAAGTTTGCAACTTACCTATGTCATATGATATTCGGCTAGCCGCCTTAAAGTCTGCGAAAGGTTAGGAAATCTCGAAACTGGAGATACAATAGAACAAAATATGTGAATTGACCTAAGCATACCTTAGTGCAAAAGTTGGTACAGGGTGTCAAAGTTACAATTTTATTTTCTATTTTTCCTTATTGGGAGGTTTCCAAGTATGTAACCTTCTTATGCTACCCTGTATACAACAACCGACCGAAAAATATTATTTTCTCGTATTCTCAAAACAAAAAAGGTTCACTTATTAGAAGTGTCTAAAGCTAATAGTTTGCTAAACATTTGTTTTTCAGGTTGGAATGCATTATTTGTACCATGATGGTAAAACATTTTTCTAACTTAATAATCAATTTGCTTTGGATAATATCTGACTATGCGTTGCTACGGTTTTAACAATAACAAGTGAGGATGGCAACAAAACTAATAAACGGGAGTAATTACTACAGAAATTGTTCAAAATGAGCATCACCTTGCCCAACACAATCTCGAGCTCGACGAATTAATCCTTGCTGCACTCTCCACAGCATTTGGATGTTATTTTTCATTTCCTGGCTATGGTGGAAAATTCCTTGTCGAAGATCATCTACCTAAAATCAAAATCGTTTTTACTACTCAAATTAAGGCTATAATCATTTCTTACCAGTTTCTCGTAACCGCTGATCGATTCGTTGGAAAGTCTTTGAATTATGCAGGTGTCTATTAGGGAATCTGTCAGCGTACAATCTTCATGCCTTCGAAGCATTACATCTTGCCAATCCGTACATTAAGTGCATATCAGAATATTCATGAAACGTATACTCCATAATGTCTAACAACTTATTGTCAACTTACAATTATTCATGAAGCTTAAAGCAATATCATGACAGACATTAGGAACCACAGTAGCACTACCCAGACATCATCCAAAGCATGATTATTATGTAATAAAAATGTTTTATCATAATGGCACAAATAATGCATTAGAACCTTTAAAAACAAATATCTCGGAAGCCATTATCTTTAGACACTTCTAACAAGTCAACCTTTTTTGTTGTGGAAAAGCGAGAAAACAAGATACCTTGGTCAGTTGTGGTATACAGGGTATGAGAAAAAAGTAAGGATAAGTTATTTACTGAACTAAAACTGTAAGTGGCGCCCTCGAGAAGCTTAACCATAAAAAATAACGGCTTCTTGTTTCTCATACTAGAAAACCTTCCTATACCGAGTTTTATGCCAAAATCTAAAATATTTCTCAAGCAATAAGGAAAAATAGAAAAAAAAATTGTAACTTTCACACCCTGAATTCTCGCAAACTATCAACTTTTGCGCTGAGGCATGCTTAGGTCAATTCACATATTTTGGTCTGTAGTATCTCCAGGTATCTCCAGCTTCGAGATAACCAAACCTTTCGTATAAGAACGTGATATATTAGTTTATAGAGTCTAAAATAACACAAAATTGAAAATTTGTGAAAAACCCACGACGTTTGTGGCGGGAAAAGGGTGAGATACTTTTTTTTAAAAAACCTTCGACTAAAAGGAAGGGAGAAATGGTGGATATAAAAGTAGCTTCAATTAATTACAAAACAAATTTGTTCACTTCAAGAGAGAAAATGGCAGGCTGCGACCGGGTTGCTTGGGTTTTTCCTTCCATTTCCACCTTCCGTTACTTCCTGTTTTCAAGTCGGTTTCCGACATCCCCTCTTTTTCACACTACATCCATCGTGGGTTTGGTTTATCTAGCAGAACCGTGGCGATCAGTTTGGAGATGTGAATGCCGATTTCTGCCATTCTCAATGCGGCGGATCAGATTCAGGAAAGAAGGTCGTTAATGTAGAACTGCAGAAATGCAAAATCCGAAACCGTTCCCTGGGAAACACTCGCGTTGATGATGTGTGCCGAAGTTTCAAAGTCATCAGGTGCCATTAGAAAATACCAAATGGTCATAATCTGACCTTGTTCCCCATTTTAGTATTTTATTCCGTAGATAGCTTGAAAATATAATGTAACATAAGAGGATACGGCACTGAAATTACCCAGAATTAATTTAACCCTAGGGGTCCTTCGGCCGGTGTCATATTATATTTCTGTATGTCTCCGTTGGGAGATGCCTCCAACTTGAGCCTCAGGATCCTCTACACGGTGTTCTATTATTTGAACATTGTATTTCTGTTGCTATATTTATTTTTACTCACGTATGCTGCGAATTATCGACAAAGGAAAAGAGTTTGTTCGTTTGCTTCAGATTTATTTAGCATCAATCCTACAATGTCCATAATATCCATATTACACAGTATATCACAAAATATATTATGTTTTCCATGAGATATTTTATCAATTTCCCTTTGAACATTTTCAAACAAAACACATCTTGATATCATTACTTAATTTATTAAATTCGTACAATCCGTTTTGAAATACTGACTTGCTTGCTTTATTGCTACTGCAGTTTTGTAAATGAAAGTCTATACTTCCTCTAGTAGAACAATTGTGGCACTCATTGTTTAATACAATATAATTTTCTAAGTGATTTGGCAAAACATGATTTTTTAACTTGAATATGAAAATGAAAACCAACTAA
Source organism: Acanthoscelides obtectus (assembly GCA_963669975.1). Lineage (NCBI taxonomy): Eukaryota > Metazoa > Arthropoda > Insecta > Coleoptera > Chrysomelidae > Acanthoscelides > Acanthoscelides obtectus. The sequence continues at coordinate 73,162,866 of CAVLJG010000005.1, forward strand.
GCTATGAAATATTTGATATTTAACCGTCCTAGCTCTTTCAGCATAAAATTTATTCTAGTATATTTTTATTCTAGGTAATTCTGATAGCTTTATTTTGTAATATTTGTAATTTTGAAGTTTCATTTGCAGTGAACAAAATAGTCGAACAATATAACAAATGAGGAAGATAGGCTTAGGCTATGCGAAATTCTATAAAAGTAATTTATTTTCTTGGATATTTTTGTAATAATATATTCATAGTACCCTTTCAAATTATACTTTATTGTCTACGTATATGCCCAAATACTTAAATGGTTCGATTGACACAATTGTTTCATGATCAATTGTAAGATTTAGATTTTTCTATTAGCATATATATTTTTTTTTTGCTTGTATTTGGTTTAAGTTTATTTACATTCAACCAATCTATTACGTTTTTCGTATCATTATTTAACAGCTAGATTGCAGTTTCAATGTCTTTATTTGATATATACATTAATGTATCATCAGCAAATAGTTGAATTTTGCAGTGTTGTAAAATATCAGGAATATTGTTAATATATAAAATAAATAGTAATGGACCTCTGGCACACCTACCGAAATGTTTTTAATGCTTGGTAGTGCAATGTATTGCGAATTTTAGTTCTTTGACTTCTATTGATTAAATACATTTTGTAATAAGTTGAATACTGAATCTTGGAATCCATAGCAATGCAATTTCGTTAACAATTTCTCCCTGTCAATAGTCTTAAATGCTCTGTTGGAATCTAAGAACAATATTACTATAAACTTTTTTTCATCCATATTTCGCCTCCATTCTTCTACTGCCATTTACATTGCTATTCCAGTAGAATACTTTTTTCTGAATCCTGCTTGAAATTTTGTCAGTATCTTATTTTCTTCAATATATTCAATGAGTTGCTCATATATGATTCCTTCTACCAGCTTCTCGACATCTGGCAGTACATTAATTGGCCGCATGTTGTATTTTGCACTCTTTGAACAGGAGTAATTGTAGAACATTTTAATTTTGAAGGAAATTCGCCATACACTAAACAGTGATTCACTAACAATAATAACTTCTCTCCAATAATTTTGAAACATATCTTCATAACCATTATTAAAAGATGTTCACTAAGATTTCTATTCGATTTCAATCTTGTAATAGCTTTTGAAAGATGGCTGATATTTATTGTTAGGATTTGTCTCATAGAAGAATTGTAAGTAACTTACATATGACCTAGATTTGGATCGCCATCTTCGATTGATTTTGTATGAATTTGTACTTTCTATAAAATAAGCGTTCATTCGTTCTGCAATCAATATATTTTGTGTTACTAAACCATCTTCGAAGCACAGTCTTGATAATTAATTCTTCCTACTGAGATATACAGTACTTTCTAGTGTCTTTCACATCATTTTACTGTTATTTTCATTGCTATCGATTTTGTTTTCATAATATTTTTTCTTTTCGTTCCTAAAATTTGTGAAGCACTTGTTTTTTGATTTCTTGTATTGTATCCAATCTTCCTCAGTTTGAGTGATCGTAAACTTCTAATAGTCATTATCACGCGTCCATTTAGAGTATATAAATATTTGTGAAAACCAGAGTGTTGGCTTTTTCCTTTGATATACCACTTCCCCAATTTGTGCATCTCTCATGCAGTTCTCCATACAACCCATAATTTCTGAGAAGTGTCAGCATCATTAAAAATTTTAGTGATATTGGCTTGCAAGAGTGACTCTCGTAACGTTTCAAAGTCAATAATTGGGATTTCTCTTGATTCTCTCTCATTAAACATTTTTTCCACCTCGAAACATATCCACGAATGGTCACTTATTTTTGGAGTATGTAAAACCTTAATACTCAAATTCTGTTCATTAGTTGTTATTAAATCGATCTTAGTTCGTGAAAAGTGTGTAATCCTTGTGTAGTCATTAACTTTTTGCCATAGACCATGAAAGTTCAGTACCTGTTTATATGTTGTTACATAAAAATCTTGATTATCAAAATTTATATTGAAGTCTGCACAGTGGAGCAATTTCGATAATACTATGATCCACAAACACCATCAAAAAAGTCAAAAAATCGGCTAATATTGCAGCTTAGAAATCTGGTGTAAACGTGTACATTGTAATTTTGTTTCATCTTGATTTCAAAATTAATATACCACCATTGATAATCAACAACTACAGTATTATGTGTTTTTACTTCAGTCATACTCAGTTTGTATATTAGTATGCCACCTGTACGTTTCGAAACTGTGTTTACTCTTACATCATAATGATGAATATCAATCTCCATATCTTCAATATCTTCTGTAATATGTGTTTCAGACAAGCAAAGAACTAATGGTTTCACTAGGATTAAAAAATGTATGACTTCATCCCAGTGCGATAAAAATCGTTGAATATTTATATGGTATACGTTGTTAGAATATTTTTTGGCCTGTAGTTACTATTTGTCACCATAAGAAACTTAATTTTCTGATTTTTCATATTCGATTTGGACCATGTTACAGGTACAGTGGAAGGATGAGTGATTTATATCGAAATTTGTATTGTACTTCAAATTTGATTCTCTGCAATTTGGACATAATATTTCATCTTTTGATATCGTACAGTTCTGGGCTTGATGATCACTATTACCGTATTTTAAACAAATACTGGTATTTGTGCAATTCTTCGCTGTGTGGTGAAATCCGCCACAGTTAAAGTACCTCAGAAGATCTTAATACTCAAAAATTGTACAAACATCCATGGATAATTGCCATATACCGGAATTTCATTTTTTTGATTTCACTATTTATAACGTTGTTTCTCATTTTTAAGTCTCTAGCCAATTCTTCGTTGTTTAAGCCTTCACTGATACCCACAAATTTTGTCATCGATAATTTTTTTTGGCCTACATTAACTTTATAATTCTGTCCAACACTTTTTTCTATTTCCAATTTTAACTTTTTGATATCACCGATATCCTTGCATTCAATTTTCAGTGCTCAATCTTTCAGATCATTTACTTTTTTAATAGACAAATCCATTTTTGCTGGATTTATATACCTGCTTAATTCCTTCCTTGTTTGCGTACAACTTTGATTTGTATTATTAGGTTTAATAACAACTGTATCTTCCGGTTGTGTTTATATTTTTAGTATATATTACGGTTTTTCTGGAGTTGGCGAAGTAATGTTGGTGTTTTCATATGTAGAACTTTTGACCATGTCCGGATAAGATTTACTGTTATTTGCAGATGTATCTTCTAAATTCTCAATTTGTTTATCTAGCTTATCTATTTTTTTATATAGTTGTTTTATCAGTTTTTCTTGTATTGAAATAGTAAATAATAGTCTTTCATGTTTAAAATGTTTGTTACATAAAATCCTATTTCTTCATGTGATACATTCACCACATTTGCTTTTCCACCAGCTTCAGTCCCATCTTTATCAGTCCCCATACGGTTCAACTCGATATTTTTTCAAGAAAGAACTTGACCCAGAAAACCTGACAATTTATGTCACTAATATGTTTCAAAATTAAATATCCGTAAATTTCCAAAAAGTCGCTCCGATCACTGTTTCCAATTCACCACTGCTCACTAGTAGCCTCCATTACTCTAGATAATATCACCAGCAGTTAAAAATCTTCTCTGGAATAAGAAAATTGTTCTCTTTTCAGAACTACCTAATATGCTGTTAGTAGATAAGACAGTATCAATAGTGACAACGTCACTGTTAATATTTGCTTCTCCTTGGACAAGGTTTCTCTGTGATGCTGTGAGGTGAAAGTTTGTCTATGAGAGCAGCATGTCTCAGCGAATCCAAAGTATCTGAAACACTTGAAACAGCTACGAAACGAGAGCAGGTTTTGGTATATAACCTACCGAGTGGACCATTAATAAAGGACGCCGGCTATATATCGGAACTACTGAACCTAGAGATGTCGGTTAAAGAAAGACCCAAGAAAAACTGCAAAAAGCTATTTTTAGCATTCCGAAATAGTCTTTAGGAGGCGTAACTGTAACTTCAGGATCAGAAATGACATTTTTCGCAACATTCATGATCAGTATACGTGTAGAATAGCTTCATGCGATAACACAATGTTTACTTTTTCATCTGCATGACTAGATTGCCAAGTACGTTCACTAATAAAAAAATAGGTGAAAAACCTCACAACTGCGTAGCTTACATCTCCCACTTAAACTCGATTTTACAAGATAGTTCCACAAATCACTTCTTACAGGATGCATCAGTATACCACAATAATGTTTTGTTTTAAACTACAATGTTTAATCAATCCACTGTGTCATGTGTGTGTAATTTCCTGAAACTGAATCCAACGTTTTCTGAGTCGAAATGTAAAAATTACTTGAACTCCGGACTTAAAAAGAAATCCCCCAAAAATACTATTTATTTTTTGTTACCATAGGTTTACGGTTTGTTGTTTTGAGCGACATGTCTTTTGTATGTCGCTAAATACCCCAAAAGGTAAAAGTGTTTGTTTCGAATCGAAAGACAAATAAATACATAACAAGTAAATTATATAATGTCATTAATAAAATTTTACATTATGATATCTTCTCAGTTAAATATGTTTCCCCAAAGAAATCCCCAGAATAAAATATCTCCAAAATTTTACCCATTGAATTAAACATTTCTTAACTTTTGGGGAAAACCTCCTAATATGGCAACCCTGGAATCCAAAATAAGTTATGTTAGGTGGTGAAGTGGAAGGAGACAAAGCAGAAAAGTAATCTAGTCAGACACTTTTTCTGACTCAGTCTGGATCGAAAGATAACGATACTCGTGAAATGTATCGTATATAAAAATATCGATCCAGAATATCGGATATCGGAAGCAAAAGTATCGTTACTTCTAAATATCGGATCGTATCGAACATCCCTAATCACATTATTCGTATGTTAGGCTTTGGCACCCAATAGTATTGATAACAGTTAGTCGTCTCATAATTTGCAAAAGAAAAACTGTCAGGTTCGGTAGTAGCTCTCATATTATACAATGAAGTCACGTGACTAGATTAACACGTTTTTAGATCTAGTTCAAACTTTATCCGTTTTTATTAGCGTTTACAATTTGAATAAAAAGAAAATAATAAAATTGTAATACATGTTTGCATCCAAAAGTAAATATAAAATACATTTTGGAATATTTTCAACTCCTGGATTGCGACTCCTAAAAAATGAAACAATCAGCTCGTTTTGCGCACTTTTTGACATTTTCTGCTCCCTACTCCATGCGCCAAAACAAATTCGCCCGGATCACTAGTATATTAGCATCTCTTTCGGAAATGAGTTCGATTCCGATCGTCACGTTGCGCGCCTGATGCAACAAAAAGCTGCCTGCCGCCGTTGCGACGTGACAAATATCGCCGTTGTTACGCCTCGTAAAAAATATATCGCAGACGGTCGGGAACAAGGTTATTTATGGGTTAATTTGGGAAATACAGTAGTTGCTCCCGATTTGGATTCAGTCCTCGCAGACACGTGTTTTTTTGCGAAAACAGCTTGTAGTTTATGGACGCGACTATTATTTACCCTGCCGTTTTTCGTATCTATTATCGGAGATGTATTTTTAGCATCTCTGGAACAACCCTGTCTTTCATTTTAGTCCAGGTGACTCGAAGTAGTTATTCTCGTACTCAAACTGATAAGCAAACATGAGATTATTTTCCTTACGTTGGATGTGTGGACCTGGACTCTTTGAGCTCCTCATCCGCGGTGCCCCGGCATTTAGGCTTCCGCCTGCGCGGATGCTTTGGTATTAAAGCCCTTCTATATCTTGACATGTGCTGCTCGAATTTCGATTATCTCCATACATGGTTTTACTATCATTACGGAGACGAAAAAGCTTTGTAAGCTTCGGAAGCCAATAGAGAAGGACGGCAGAACTACGGGCAACGATATAAATTAATCTTTGGCGGATAAACAATTGAGATGTAGGGTTGAAAGGGATGGAGGAGGATATATCTCAAATGCTTGACGTGAGCATACTTATTCGCTACTAACTCTGTTGATTCTACATGCCTGTTCGACATGTTTCACATAGTTATTTCCCTGTACGTTTGCCCTTAAGACATAGAATGAGTACAACTCAACTGGTGGACTGTTGCTTTGCAACATGGAAATTTAGCCAAATTCAAATCTAGATATTTTTGGAACGGAAAGAGATATAGAGTTGCGGTTTTCAGGAGGTTTTTGACCAACTCTTTGAGAATACGTGCAAAGGAAGTCAGTTTTTTTTAGGAGATTTTCGGGCTATGTCAGATTCTCAATTTTTGATCTCGGACATTTTTATATGCATCTTTTTGATCTTTAGACTATCTATCATAAAAGAGTAATATCTCAAATTTGTGGAAAGTTGGCTATAACTCAAATTATCGAATGTTTAACAAGTGTTATATTTATCCCTAAAAAAGAGGTTTCTCTTGAGAATGAGTATTTTTTCTCATACTGTTGCATACACTCGAATTTCTTGCGCCCGAAAAAAAACTGAAGCTTTCATTGAACGTAATCGCCTTCAGTGGCGTTAAGTAAAGGTTTGCTACTTTGACATTAATTAATCTAAGCCAAATTTTTAAATTTTACTATGCAATTAAACAGCTTAATGAACAATTCCAAGTTACTAATCTTAATAAAGGGGTAGATTCCAGTGACGTAACACCAAAAGCATCCTTTGGTTTGGTAAGAAGTGACAATAACTTGAAAATTTGTATTTTTCAAAATGCTATGATGCTAGCCAACTCTGCTATTCATCTTTCAAGTGGAATTTTTTAGATTTCTCATTTAGCATTGGCGTACACGTATTCATTGTAGATATTATTCAAAACAGGTAATTAGACTATATTAAATTTAATTTAACAATTTTTAACTATTTAAAAAACAAAAATTTAAAGACGAGTTAACTACCCTGCCCTTATTTATTTATGAAGAAACGAGCTTTTTACAAAGCAGCAAAAGTTATTTTAAACAATATTGTTAGTACCTTGCAGGGCCATGTCACGCCTTTTTTTTGGTTATTTAATCAAGCACAATGATAAATACTATCTAACAGTTGGTCCAAGCAAAACAGTTGTCTAGTGGTGTGCAAATTTAGGCCCTAGCTCAATAAAGCGGATAGTAGGGGCGGGTTAAGAGCACCAGTGACTTAGGACGGATTAAGCCACAACTCCCCGAGACGTTAGTCGGAACTTGTTTTGCTTGACCACCACACAAAAGGAGAATCTAACAGAGATGACGAAAATAAAGTAACAGTTCACACAGAGAGAGCCAAATAAACAAGATATCAAATGGATCACAATATATTGATTAAAAAAAAGGCACATGTGCTCCACCACTGGAATGCGAGTAATGAGATAACCTCGCGAAACGTCTACCACGGTATACGCCCAAAGTACTTACAGATATTTTGCGCCTAAACACTAAACCTGCAGGTCTTCTTTGCCAGGCGCGGCCGAGATGTCCTCGAATCTGGTAAAAAAAGTGGCCAGTAGTGGGCACGTCACTAGGCAGGGGATGCTTGCCTCGTTCCCAAGAATTATGGTAGTAACACAAAAAAACCATAGAGAGAGAAAGACTGTTTAAAAATCTACTCTACTGAGATAAAACTACACATTGAAAACAATCGCACTTGGAGCGAAACCATGTACATTTTTTTTGTACAAGAAAAGTAAAGCAAAGGCAAAAAAAAAAGAAAATAAAAATGTACTAAACTAATATACCCTTGTTCTGAAAAGTTATTGCAGCTCAAAAATCAAAATCATGATCAATGTAATAGAAGGAGCCATGTAGGCATTGCCCCCATATTTGAATACGTAGAATATCTAATAAAATCAAGAAATCTGTAAGAATTTCAATAAGCAATAATAAATGTATAAAGATCTATGAAGTTGTTAATTAGAATGATATTTTACCTGTTCACATAAGGGTTTTTTCAAGGGGATGGCTTCCAATTTGCAAAACTGCAACGATGCAACTGACTGGACGAGAAAATATGATGATTTTCTTCTGTTTCTATTGACAAAAACAAAGCAGATATTGAATGCACGTCATCAGGACACGCGGTCCGAAGGTATATAAAAAAGAAATTACTGCTGAGAGTTAAAATCCCATAAAAACATGGAAGACGTAGCACCCAAACGAAATTAACTAAACTCAACTTACACAACAAAAAGAAAAGGGTGCTAGTCTATGAATGGGGCTTGGAGCCTAATATCCCGGAGTCCGGAAAACGACAAAACGACCCCTGCACCACGACCTCAACGGAAACTGAAAAGCGAATCACGCAGAATACGTAACGTTCTAGAGGAAGGAATCTTGTATGGCCTTGAAGAATATATGTTTTACAGGAAACCAGCTAACGGAGAAAAACTACAGAGTGTTTTTGCTGATCGTCAACAGCATACTGAGAAAGAAAGATATAATACGAGTGAAATTACACAATCTGTAAACTATTAAATTTGCAAAAAGAAAATCATTGAAAAGGGGTTTGGCCTAGTAATGGGCACTCTATTATCAATGAAGAGAAATTCAAATTACTGATAAGTGATAAATAGAAAAAAAGGTTACGTGATTTTGGAACGTGACAGCCGATAACGGCTTGCATCTTCATGACATACATTTCAGAAGGTTATTAATATGCTCTCAAGATACGTTTTCCCACTCTTTCTGCACGGCCCCCATTGTTTGAGGAGCATTTTGTCTTGACCGCACTAAGAATTTTAGCCTAAGCCACACTTATGTTTAGGTCGTGAGACTTTGGACGGCAGAGTCAATAATGTAACATTATTACCGGCCAAAAAGCTTATAACTGTACGGCCTGGCGTTAACATCGATGAAGACAAGATCCTCCCCAAATACAACAGTATTGTTTAAAATGTTGTCCTTATAAATTGCAGCACTGACTGCCCCGCTTGAAATAAAAAGTTTGGTTTTACCATTATGCATAACACCAGCCCAAGCAGTAATGCTACTTTCACCAAACGACTCTTGTGTAGCCATGTTTTTTTCATCATATCGTTCCCCAGCTTGCCTACAAACAAGGACCCTACCATCGGAGTAAATTACATAATGCCTAAGTAGCAAATTTTTACTGCACGCCACTGGAGGCAATAACGGTCAATCTTTTCTCATTCGCAAGAACCTCCACTTTATGCAACAGTATGAGCAAAAATACACATTCTGAGGAGAAACCCCCAAAAAGTTCCTTTTTAAAGGATAAATGTAACACTTCTTTAAAATTCGATGATTAGTTACAGCCGACTTTCGAGAAATTGGAGAAGTTACTTATTTTTAGGATAGTCCAAAGATTCAGAAGATGCATTGACAAATTTCCAAAGTCAAAAATTGAGGATCTGACCAACCCCAAACTTTGCTAAAAAGCATTACTTCCCTTCCTCACCCTGTATAAGTAGATTAATAAAAAAATATGCCGGTCGAACCCTGCACGTGTCCTCGAAGAGTAGGTCAAGAAATAGTTTCACTACCGCTGGTAGGGTTTCGGTACTGTAGATACTAATGGTTTGTTCGTGCAGTAGTCTGTAACTTGTCGGTGACTGTCAGAATCAGAATCGGAAATGTTACTTGTTCGTACAGGTTCTGACTGGTTGCCGACAGCTAGTCCGCTGTTCGTACAGGTCAGAGAATACGAGTCAATCAGAGACAGTGACAGGTGTCAGAGTGCGTCGAAACTATCTTGAGGACTAAAAATGCATCGCAAAAGGCATTTACTGATCGATGAATCTTCTCTAACGGCCAGGCTGGGGACACTTTCGCACCAGTGGACTATCGGCGATCTAGCTCTCTTCTACCGCTAAGCTTTGCTCCTCAGTGCTCTCCTCCATGATGTCACCGAGCGATGTGCCGGATAGATAGATCCGCCTGACTGATAGTGTGTCGAGATTGTGAGGGGGGTTGCTAAGTTCTATCAACCTTAGGCAGTACATCGGATTAGCAAAGTTACTTCAAGCTCCTCATAGTAGCCTGGCTGCCCTCTACGTGCAATAAAATAAGCAGCGAATACTCCGAGAATGAAACTCAATAACCTGAATTTTGTGGAGGAATTAGTGCGACAATTTCAACAGCAACGAGTTACATTTTCAAGTGAGCAATGCAGTCGCAGAAAAAAATTCAGTGGAATTCCGCGGTAGTACCTAACCATATTAAATACCGGGCAGCGAAATATGGAAAGATAACTTCGTATAAAGAAACCTGTATATTTTTATGATGTGATATCCATATCAAACAGCCATCTTCAGGGTAGCTGATAGGTATAATATTTTCGTGAGCAGCTATATCCAGATTGACCAACTTTTTTAGTAGTCTGGCAACAGAAATCATAAAATGGTCAACAGAAGAAGAAAGATATAGGACAAAGCGGTATTTCTAAAATAAAGTATGGATTTCGTGGAATCGCTATGGGATTTTGTGCTGATGCACCAAGTAAAGTTACTAATTTCTGAATACATACAGCTTAACCAGAATTAGCTTAAAATAACTGTTGTATTTAGCTCCGATAGAATGTAATCATTCCTTCCATACTCTAGTCTTCATACATCTCGAAAATACGTGTCTATTGCCATAACCTAACTATTTTCATCATATTTATTTTCATTCCGGCTCACCGAGATTTGAAAATTATCAGTATGTTCCATGGTTATCCGGGCCCTCTGTTTTTCAAACGCTGGAGCAGAAGTGTGGTACACATATTCGCATGCCACTTATTACTCAGCCTCTTGATTCCAATTAATTCCATTCCAACACTTTGGCCAGCTATCATCCAGCCAACTAAACTATAACAGAAGACATTATTCACTTCGCATTCTTATGAAGCATCAGATAGACAGTGTATTTCATACGAGCATGAGCGGAGCACACCCAAGTTGATGTTGATAATAATCACCTCAAAAATCCTTCAACTCAAACGAGGAACTGTATTGTTGCGCTGTGAAGTTAATTATACAGAAATATTCGGCTATAAGTTGTTCCCACTATATGTAATTTATACGACTGTAAGGTCTAAATTACCCGTTTTCAAAACGCGTTTCAAAATATTTGTATGTATTCATATTTGGTGCAATCTCAAATCAGTTTAAGCTATCAAAGTGATTCGTGCTGAATATTTTGTTTATTGGCCTTGTAAAGGCAGACTTGCAATCCCTAGATTAGAACATTAGAGGACAAAACTTTCAAGAACTTCTCAGATATTTACACTTATCCATATTTCTCTTTGTAATATGTCTCAAGGGTAAAGACACGACTTGACTTATGATTTTTCTCTGATGAGTTTTTGTATTTTGTAGTCTCATTTCTTTTTGTCCACGTTGGGACTTATAGCTATGTGAGCAGATCTTGGTAATTGTAATTATGCTCAGCCGTTTTAGCTTTTTAGTGTATGTTTACCTTTTGTTATTCAAAGGTGTTAATAAGTCCTTGTAGTATTTGTACTTCTTTCTTCCAGCGAGACTCTGCACGTATAAGGAAAACACTTTTAATACGAAAATGCTCAAGTTTGACAACCTGGCAGCCCTCCATTTTCAAAGACAGTCGGTCACTTCGTTACCCTTGAAAATAACAAGATTTTCACAATTTGCTATTTTGCTTTTTTCGATCAGCTCTGGATTCGACTGGAACTAGAATATACATACTGTTTGTGCGTACATTTCAAGGCTGTTAGGAACATGGAACAAAAATCCTACTATCCTAGTTTTAGAGAAAAAGATGAAGTTTTAGGAAAAAAATGGAAATTTATTAATATTTTAGAACCGCTTCAGATATTTTACTGATATTTAGTAAGTAGTGAAAGTTAATAAGGTGGCATGTTTTTTAATGCAACAGTAATTTTTAGCTTTAACAGTGGCGTGCGTACGAGTATTGACTTCGATATTTTTCGTAATAAAATAGTACGTCAATGGTCTTTTGCCAAATAAGAATTATTTTTGAATTTCCCGTTCAATTTAAAACAAACGATCTCTCTTGAATTGTTTTCCTTCGATGCGCCATTTTTGAGTGAAAAAATGGAAACCGTTCTATTGTGTAACTTGCAAGATTATTATTAATTTTGCAAGTTAGATTGGAAGAATTAAACAGATTAGGGGTAATGAACAACAAAAACTGACAACGTAAACATAAAATTAAAACCAACGAAATGATTACAAAAATTGTTGAAAATGGCACTTAGTATGCATGCTGTCGCCCCCCTTCTACTGACGCCTCATGGTATGTCTCCAACGAAACTCTTCATAGAGACCTCGATGTCACTTACCTTACCTGTTGCGCGAATAAGTGGACTACACTGTCGAGCAAGTTCACAAGCACAAAAGGCCGCGGTTCGCACTGTAATCATCTGAACTTAGAACAACCAAAATTGGAGCATGTTGACAAAATCTTTAGAAATAAATCGAATATTAGACCATATCAAAATCTGTGAAGTGATTTTAACAATGCCTGAACGCTGCCTATCCTAAAAGAATCTCTTCTTCCTCTATGCTCTCATTTTTCCTTCTCTCCTTTCCTTCGCTTTCTTCCTTAAAATTGTCTGGTTTCTGGGTTACCAGACCTGACAGACTTGCAAACTGACACTGTTACTCAAGATCTAAGGTTTCACGGACCACTCTGACAACCAGCAATGACCTGACAGCGTATAGGTTTGTCTGATCCACCAGAAGATTCATTATTTCAGATTCAAAAAATAATGAGTACCTATCATTCAATTATTTGCTGAACCAACTAGTGCAACCTGCAAGTTCTCGCCGAACTCCAAACGTAATATCGAAACTAAACTGCCTATGATTTCCTTCTGGATCTTTCCAATCAACATTATAAACCATAGGAGGAGCTTCGTCATCTGATGTTCCGGGAGCGAGTGCTTGATGTTCATTCCCAGGGGGTTCGCTCGAAATTGGAACAACTGAAACACCTTCCTCTCTATCAAGCCCTTGGGATTAGATTCTTGACTTTTACTTCTCGGGCAAGAACTGTTTTGATTTTGTATTACTTGCATCGGCTTTGATTTTGTTAAATCTCTAGAATTTGATATATTAGATAAGCCACCGTTCGAAGAACTATCTTCCACGTTGCTATATTTGTATGTCGGGTCCAAAGAATCCGATGAGTAGGGCTCTGAGTCGGATCCTAAAAAAATTATAGTATACGAAATAGATATCGGAAAATGAAATTAAACAGACCCAAAATTGGCATACCTTCAAGAGTATTTAGTTGCACCGTCGCTACCATTCTCTTTCCTCGTAATTTGAACGTAAACGGTTCAGCGCCCAACAGGCACTATTCTACGTCTTAATGTGAACTAAAATTATTTCCACTTAGAATGTATCTGTTTACGAGATTACGGCGCATGGTCATATCCCCCTCCCCTACTCTTTGTGGACCGCCACTATGGACCGCTGTGGCCTCGTACGGCAAATTATGAAGAAGGGGCCATGACGGTTCCGTGTGACCGCTGTGTATTTTGAATATAATTGTTTCTTCAGTAAAACAGTAAAAAAATAGTGCTAACCTGATCAAAACAATTTACAATGGTATAACAACTGTGTTAGAAAAGAAAAACCTTTCTCTTCTAGCCTGAAATATTCCCAAAAACACCGTGGCGCTTATTGTGTTAAGGAAAAGAAAGTATGGGCAGCTAAGGCTTAAAAGGCGTCAGCGCGTATAGCGGTGTTGGTGGATACGCTAGTGCTCAGCGGTGGCTGGTCTCTCACAAATTTATGATTTGCTAGTAATAGAAGGAACAGTCTCAGTCTTCGGATTACTGAGACTGGGTTTATGAGAAAGTTGCATCTTTGAACAATATATTCGTTTTATCCTAGCAAACTGCAGACTAGGATTAGGAACACGTTTGAGCTTTTGGGATAAGAAGTAGCTTCTGTTGTAATGGAAAAGACAATCTAAAACATGATTTTCGAAAGCAAAACTTATTTGTTTTTTTTTAAATTCAATCGTCACTAGCAGAGCCTGCTGGAATCTGAAACACTTTAGGGAATTCCTCTCCCTTCAAACATTCAGCAAACAACATCCCAAATCCATCCGTAATATGCGCGTCCCAAACAATGTTCATAACTGTAGCTCTGACCAGTCCAAAGAGCAGCCGTCGTCATTTAAATTTCATACGTAGCTCAGCTGCAGACAGGTCGGAACGATGCCAATTATCCCGACCTCGTGTACAACACGTCTGTAATTCTGCTCCTGCAAGTTGTATCAGCTCGGGCTAGCAAAAAAAGACGAATTGCCCAGGCCGGTTACAAACCCAGTTCAAACGGAGGCACGCGAAAGATCAGGGATGGCAGCTCTTGGGATAACATATTAACAGCCAGTGGCGGGTCAAGGATTGAAGATAAGTAATAGTAATAATAATAGTAATAATAATAATAATAATAACAATAATAATAATAATAATAGTAATGATAATAATAATAATAGTAATAATAATAATAATAATGCGTTTATTGACCAACAGTGATTACCATTTGCAGAGCAAAAAGCAGTAGTATAAATTATATGGTAGTTACAGCACAAAATGAAAATATCTAAGAAAAACAAACAACAAAAACAGAAATAGAAGAAACATGAAAAACTTGAGCAAAATCCATCATAGATGGGCTCGAGATTTATTCTTTAATTCACAGACTCTGCAGTGAAAAAGATCACATACACTTGCCTTTAATCGTAAGTTAGTTTGAGCTCTTTTGCACAGGAAAGTATTGTATTGTCTAGATGTTATTCTAGGAACTAGAATATCTACTTGAGCTAACAATACAGGACAATCTACTTTTTCATTGAAAAGCTTGTGCAAGAAAAGTACAGATAACTGATATCTACGGCACTCCAAAGACTGATAATCAAATCTATGTAGCAGCACAGGATAAGTACAGCCTCTTGGTGGATACACACCATCGATTTTAAAAGCTATGAATTTAAAAAACTTATTTTGTGCTTTTTCAATAGCAACGATGTATACATAATAGGACTCCATATGAGCGAGCCATCTTCTAGTTTGGATCTTACTAGACTGAAAGACAGAGACGATAATGTTGGGGTGTCTTTGAAATTCTTGCAATTCCTAACAATAAAACTGTATGTGCGACAAGCACTCAGCGCTGTTTGGCTTACATGAAAATTAAATGTCAACTGATTTTCAAAATAGACACCCGAAGTCCACCACGGTCATCTAAACTATTTTCAACAAAACGACTACAGTTAAACTCTCCTAAAATAAAGATTTTTTTTGAATGCAATATATCCCAACTTTCCAGCCAGTCTAGAAAATTATCAAAGTCTTCAAGCGCAATACTAGGTGTTATATAAATAACTACTACATAGAAGGTGTAAATTGATATGAAACACTTACATACAAGAAAATCTATTTCCGGAAACTGAACTCCAAGTTGAGAAGTGTCTACTACCTCAGACTTCAACAAGGGATCTGTAGCTAACAGCACACCGCCCTCAGTACACAATCCAAGCTGATCGCAGTTCCTATCCTTTCAGTGTACAACATAATGATTTGGAAACAATTCACTGGATTTCACCTCTGGCTTTAACCACGTCTCACTAAGAGCAATAACGCTTTCTTTAATTACACACACTCACACTTGAGAAAAACATATCGATCTTGCGGTTAAGACCTCTAACATTTTGGTAGTAGGCACAGATAGCGCCTGGTTCACTGTAGGGTTCTATCAGTTTCACGGAAAAATTTTTGGAACATCATTAATGTATTTGATTCGATAGTTAGTATCACCAGCATTATGACGAGTTCTTGCTTTGTACTTTTGTAATATTCGATTTGTCTTTTAGTGCGATCAGAAGAAATAATGATATGTTTGTGGACACTATTTGATTTAAGTTTTTTGGCATTCCTCATAATATTGCGAGCAGTATCAGTATTATCAAGCACTACTTTGATAGGTCGCATTCTGGAGTTCGAGAAGCGACCAACTCTGATGGGCTTGACTTGAGTAAATGATGACCCAAGAACGACGGTATTCAGTACTTCAACAACCTTATTTTTGTCAGAAGCCTGTTGCACAGCTAAGGGAACACTCTGATCCGGTTCAGTACCGTTAAGTAACATAACGTTATTTCTTCGCTTTTGCCACTCAGATATATTTCAGCAATTACATCTTCCATGTCAACTCCTGATGATATTGGATTCTTTTCTGCCTTAGCTTCCTAATGTCACTCTGAAGTTTAATAATGAGTGCCTTGAGTTCCTTTAGATCATCACCTACCGCCCTACAGTTGACGCACGATCAATCGACCCGTTATTGGCATTAAGTACGTAGCTCATTAGACGTAGTATCCATACAAGCTTGAATGTTTTTTTGCAAACACAACATGTAACCAATAGATGGCTTTTACATGACTGATTACAGCATTTACATACAAAGCGAACCGGCATTTTTGATGATGACACTTCCCAATTGATGCACCACTGGTAAAAATAATTTTCCTTTTTGGAGGTTGAATTAACAGAGGTTATTCGGATACAACTAAAGCCAGCAGCCCCTTAACAAGATGCAAACCTCTACATTGATAGATTAGATCGCTATAATCAAGTCACTGCTGATTTTGAAAATTATTTCACTTATCAAAACGCACAAAATCACAATTAACTTAGAGCTGAAGTTCGATAGTACATTCCAAACAGTGCCGTAACAAGAAGAAAAGTAAGTAAGATTACTCCTTTCAATCTGACAATCGAGACATTGCTTTTTCATTCACAATGTGGGAAAACTTTCTGATAAGAGCTTTTGCACTACTAATCTGAGAAATCGTTATTATTTATCGCATTACCCTGAGAAAAAGTTACACTTCTTCCTCTCTCCCTCTAGGTAAATAATGAATGTGTGCATTCATCTAGAGGTTCTTTGGCTTGCTCGGCACAGATTTGTCATTGCTTATTTAGTTTTGAAAGAAATGACGGAATATCTTGAAGTAATCAACTATCACAACCTTGACGTCTTTCAAATAAATGAATGTAACCTCATTGGAAAGTACATTTATAGTTATTTGATGTGCTCTGTATGGAACCAGTTGGTCGCTGGTACCGGAAATCATACCCGCCAATCGGCATGATGTTTGAGATACCACAGAAGCTCCCTGTTGATGAATTTCGCCATCACATTGCTGATCTATGAGGCAGAGATATAGGTCTGTATATCTGTTGCAGTCAGTCTGAGATACTTATTTTTTATCGGTTTTGGTGGTTTTACAATATTTTCTCCTGTTTAGTAGCTTAGCAAGATCCCATCCCAACTAGTTCACCTGAGCTTCTTTTGATCTACATTCGTGACATTTTCTCAAGTTTATCAATCATCACGAATACATGTCCAAACCGAGAAATTGCTTTACATTTGATTGACCCACATTACCATGTATTGAACTGTAGTTGGTACGTGCAACTCGCTTTGTTGGGATTTTTCCCGATGTACGGTGTTAAATTTTGTTGGCGCCATTGAGCGGAAGAAATTGACCATGCAGGCTCTAATTACCAGGCGTTAGTATTGCAGAGATGTGTGTACCGCCAGAACTAATGTTTGTTCAAAAACATAAAAACAATGGGGTGAGCAGAAAAATAGGGTAAATGGGGAACTGTGCAGGCATGAGCTTTGAGCTGAAGCAATTGATGCAATAGTGGAAGGTAGTGAAATGGTTTTGCACATAACTGTTGAAATAGTTCCCAAGCTAGCTCTTTCATATTAATGGGTAGGAAGACGGTGTTACTGCGGTATCACTTTATTTGCTAAGGTAGAGGCCGACTTGCAACTGATAGCGTATAATTCGAGAAAATAAAATAACGTTTAACCCTTAGTTAGTCGCGCCGGTGTATTTTGTACACCATTTTTCAAATAGAAGTCACCATTTGTTTACAAAACACTTTTTTGCCACCACCACTACACGTATCTTAGGAGTCCTTGACTTGCTGCTATCCCGTTTCGCCGGTTGTTGAACGCCGTCTTTGAATTGAATAACATTTTGTGAGCGGTGCCTGAAATACACCACGCGACCAGTTAACATGTAAGTATTATAAGACGAAGTTTTCGGCTATTTTTTGCTTTTTGAATCGACTATATAAAATTATGTAGATAATTTTGAATTTGATGTAATAGGGTAATAAATATAGTAAATTGTTTCAGGGACAAAATACGTGTGAGAGACCCCAATAGGTGACTGATGAGGAACTTGCCCTTTTTTTAGAGTTAGATGATAGTAGCGACGAATTGTCACCCTTGGAAATTGAAGAGGAGCATGATAGCGACTTAGAAGAGGAAGTAGCTTCTTATAGTGATCATGAGAGTGCTTCCGAAGTTAGCGAGGAAGAATATGAAAAGGCCAATGAAGAGGCCGAAGAAAAGTCCGATGAAGAGGAAGATGAACATTTTTACACATGACGTGATAAAAGAAGTAAATGGAAAAAAAATAGTTACATGATCAGCACATCGAAGCGGAAGGCCTGTAACATAGTGAAAATATTTCCTGGTCCCAAAGCGGCATCTCGGAATATTGAAACTGAAGTCGATGTGTACATTGGCAGTATAGGAGAAAATTTTACGCGAAACAGGGACGTAAAGCATATTTCAAAAAATGAACTTTTGGTTTTCATCGGGTTATTGATTTTATCAGGAATAAAAAAATCCAACCACACCACATTTTTGGAACTATGGGCAACAGATGGTTCTGGGATAGAAATATTTAGAGCTTGTATGAGTTACAAACGATTTTTGTTTCTACTTCGCGTCATAAGATTTGACATCAACACTAGGCTTCAAAGAGGGAAGTAGATAAATTAGCTCCTATAAGATTTATTTTTGACAAATTCGTAGAGCAATGCAAATCATCTTACAATCTAGGAGAATTTCTAACAATTGATGAAATGCTGATTCCAGTTAGAGGGCGTTGTGGGTTTATTCAATATATACCAAATAAACCTGCCAAATATGGAAACAAAGTTTTTGCGCTATGTGATTCTCGTACATTTTATACAGGAAACCTAGAAATATACCGTGGAAGACAACCCAACGGTCCCTTGTTTCAAAGTGATACACCGTTCGATATTGTCCACAGACTCACTAGCCATGTAAAAGGAAAAAACAGAAACCTCACATGTGATAACTGGTATTCCAGTTACACGTTGGCACTGTCTCTACTAAAAGATAAAATTACATTTCTAGGGACATTACGAAAAAATAATAGAAAAGTTTCTTGCAAACAAAAAACGAAATGCGAGTACTTCAGTTTTTTGATTTCAAAAAGATATAATGCTAACTTCCTGTCCCAAAAAAAAAATCGGTACTGGTTTTATCCACAATGCATCATGATGGAATAATAGATGATGAATCGCAAAAACCGGAGGTAATACTTGATTATAATCGTACAAAAGGAGGAGTAGATACCGTGGACCAGCTTTGTGACAATTACTCTGTTTCAAGGAGAACCTAAAGGTGGCCATTATGTATATTTGTTCAGCTAATAAATATTGCAGGAATCAACAGCCAATTGTTGTTTCAAGGAGTAAAAAACAAAGTAGAAAAAAGAAGGTCATACCTAAAAAATCTTTCCTATATGCTGATGAGACCTCACTTTCAAGATCGTTTGTCAATTCCACAGTTACCTGTGGACATAAAAATCCTGCTAAAGAAATTAGTCGAAGAAGATCAAAATCAACCCGAGCCCGACAATCCAGAAGAACCACCACAAAAAATAAGAGCAAGATGTCTTTTGTGTGGACGAGCCAAGAATAGAGTAAAAACAATAAAGTGTGATTCTGGTAATAATTTTGTTTGTAAAGAACACAGCAAAAAATGTATTAAATGTGTTACTTGTTGCAATTTAATGCTTGCAGATGATTAGTTTTTCGTTTGTTTAGTTTCTAGCTTTTAAATGCCAAAGAATAAATTTTTTCAAATAGCAAATAATTCTGTTTGATATTTTTTCGAATTTTATTTTTCGTTTTTATATTTTAGTTTATGTTAACCTAATGTAAAATGTTCTTAATAAACGTAGATTTAGTATTTATTTGAAACATCCTATTATTATGCCTATACATATATTATTACCAAAATACCATAAAAAGACTGATTTTCTTAGTGGTGTATAGAATACACCATGCGACCACTTATTAGAAATTCACCCATGCGCCTAATTAAGGGTTAAAACAAAGTTCGTTGGGGCTGAGCGACGGCCCGCGAAATTCATTCTCAAAGTTTTACTACCTGCCTTCCGTCGCACTTTGCACTCGGCCACGCACTCACACATGGTATAAATAAATTCATGCTTGTATTGAAAAAATGGCGTCAAGTTGGTTAACTTCACCTATCACGCAACGACGCTTTCATCAATTCATCAGATTATGCTCGGCACAAGTTAACCTCTCTGACAAACAGTTACCTACCAACATGTACAAAAAAAGAAAATGGCGTCAAGTATATTGACTCCATAACTTCTCACGCCTTCGAGACAACTTCTAGTACAATTTTCCATGTAGTGCAATGGCATTAACATGACCTAGGTTTCATAAGAACCATTAGTGCACTATTTGAGCTTTTCATGAAAAAAAAAATTTCCACAGATTGCATCAACGAGCGTGTCCTGGGTGGTAGTGTATCTATTGAAATACTGAAATCAAAAAAAAATCCAGAACAGATCGAGACCCTCTGCTTTGTCCTTGGCACAGAAGTTACCTTGTATGAAAATTTCATACAAATCTGAGCAGCAGTTTCCAAGCCATAGATGAGCAAAGGATTATCGGGCAGACAGACAGACAGACCGTCGCAGATGACATGGTTTTCCACAATTTCCGGCGATTGCAATACTTCCTCCGCCAGTAGGTGTGGGAAGTAGGCAGCACCGAACATCTGGCAACGTTGCTGTGACTAATTCCACCACCAGTTTCAAGGGCAAACGTAATATGTCTGTCCGTACCCCCACCCATCACAACAGCTCCAAATGTCATGAAAATCTGATAGATACCAGTAATAGAAGGACCCAGAACAAGCGGGCGAAAACGTCTAACATGATTTTTCGTGATGTGTTAGTCATATAACATCCAATATCTGATTTCCGTTTTTTGCTGACCCCGAGAAAAACTTTGCGGATGAGCTTCTGAAGCGGCATCGTTAAGGAAATTAATTTGAAAACCTACGTATGTACTCCTTAGTCTCTTTGATATACCTAAGAGGTTTCTGCGATTTAAGCTACCTTATCTCTTCTTTCTGCAAATTCTAGCAAAGCTATAGCGCTACTACATCGCATGTAATCAATTCTAAAGCACTCATGACTATGTGGCACCAAATTCACTTAAAGTCTTCGCACACTACGTCGTATCGAAATACGCGCGTAGGACGAGAGCGAAACGTGCACGTATGTGTGCTAACAAGTCCGCACACGAAGCGGTGTTGCTGCGAAGCGTATGAGATGTTTAGTTCATTACGATAGTCGCAGCGGTCTGGCGTGAGGTAAGCGTATAGAAACAAGGGAACAGTCAAAAGTTTCATGATTCTTTCTTCTGCAGGTACAGCCTCTCACATTTTTGTAAGTATCTTGTCTCAATAGGTGTGGTACTAAAATGTTTAGAAGAATTCTCAATATCTCCTTCTTCATTCGATAAAACTTCGAAATTTATTATCATCTTCTGAAAGTTCTCGTGCAGCAACAAACAATCTTTTCTTCTTATTATTTGCGATGAGGACATCGCTTTCTATTTCTAACATAATCAAATAATTAGAAATCCTCTTCTTCTGAAGAAAATGTTAGATCATAAATGGATACATTAGAAATATGTGGTACCGTTTACGTCATGATTTCATCTGAGATCTTACAAAGCGATACGTGTACGTGACGATGCAGGTCTCGTTAGCGTTGCGTCGTAACGATACGCTTACGAAACGACTACGCTTAAGATCGTGTTCGAAGGCCCTTAATGTCGCATCAGGAATTTGTTGCTCTAGGTTGAATGCGCGTTGTCTAACATGGGATTACCTTTCGTTCAAAGTGATTCCATTTAGGCAGCTTAAATTTGTTGCATCATGTTATTACAAACAGTAGCTGCAGCTGCTTATTTGGTAATCGCTTTGAATTGTAAAAATAAAAAAACGCTAAGATACGCACGATCTCTTGTCCATCAAGTCATCCTTTGTATCGAATCATCATGGTCTCTTTTACAAGGACATTGTTCTACTTCAAAGACGTCCAGAGATCAGACAATACAAATGCAACAGACATGCTTTTTCCATCCCATGTTCAGAATCCCCCTCTACCAAGAATGGATTTTGCATTATCTATAGGCTCGTTTAGCCAGATAAAATCAATACCTCCAACTTATCAGGATTTTATTTGTCCTTACGTCATATCCTTTTGCTCAAGTAATCGCTCATTCGATGTTTTCAAAAGACGCAATTTTTCACTAAGTTCATTTATGTGGAAAATAGGGATGTGATTCGATCGATCTGAAACCTATCTCCGCTTCAGCCAGCAATTGGGAAAATAATTATGATGATAATTTCTTCTCGAGAAGAAATCGCCTTCTGAATGAGCTTCCAGTCGATACCTTGATAGGTTGTATTGATGCGCTTGACGCACTCTCTTTTCATGTCTATAAATATTTTATGCATCGGGGGATTGTAGAGGAGTATAAAAAGACCCGTGCAAGTGAAATTTTCTTAAACTGGATCAGTAATTTATGTGAAAACTCGATACAGTTTTAACAACCATTTATATAATCCTTATTTCTCTCAACGCTATATTATATACATATTTACACCCAACACGAGTACGAAACAAAACTTGTGATCTTGGCAGCATCTACCTGTAGAGCAATTTCCTGATTATTTCTCTCACCCTGTCACTGCAGAGACAATGTTTTGACAATTTTATTGAGCTGACGACGATCTCGAACATAATTATGTGCGTGTTTAATTATGCGAAATGTTGAGTCTGATATAGTGTATGATTATGTTGCTTTATATTGATTTTATTCTGCAAATATTTGCTATTAATTCTGTACGAATTCTTTTTTTTAATTGTGCATTGAATATGATTGGCAGATATTTTAATCAAACTTCATAGTTTTGCTCAATATGTGGTACAAATGAATTTTCAGTGATTCATTCTATATTAAATGTATTCGTATATGCTTTCCGTCTTACCATATCTTCGTTCAAGAAATCATGTGGCTGCAACATATGTTTATTTTTATTTATAGATTAGAATAGCACATGAGGTGATCAGATGAGAGAATCATAGGCTCACTTTTTTAATATAGTGCGAAACTTAGCTTAGCTTAGGTCATTAAATACGTAACTAACGCTTCCAATCTTTTTCAGATTAGGGGCCACCCCTTTGTGCCTTGCCTTAGAGGTAATGTGAAGCTTGCCTTATTCCTAATGCTCAGCTTGCCTTTGCCCTGCCTAGCGCCTCAGATGGACTAGGTACCCCAATCTTAGCCTCACTTAAATCTAATACATAGACTAATCTACATTAATAAGCAATATATGACCTACGGTCACACCTGTCTTACCAGTCTTAACTACACCTAGACTCAGATAACCATTTAACTTAAAACCTACGGTTTGGGTCCTACACTTGGAAGTATGAGAGTCTTGGACAGGGTTCTTCCGATGTGACAGCAAAAGCCAACACCAGCCTCACCGAGCGTTGCTTTGTAAGCATAAGTTCGCGTTGTATAATTTGTTTTCCAACTGCTTATTTATTTTTATTGAAAATGTGAATTAAACGCTTTTGGTTAATAAGATTTAACTTGTTCTGTTTTGCTTTCTCTCCTCTTACGCCATTGTCAAATCTTGCGACACGCCTTGCTTTTGAGCCCTATGCCTCCAGCCGAGCTACCGGAAACTAGTTATAGCCTTTCTCGTATGTGGGTGCGGATTAAGTGGTAGGTTTGATGTAACATCGTTTCTTGGTAAGCTGAAAATGCAGCATTATACCCTCACATGTGGTCCACACGCATTGTCAATTGTGTTTGTGGAATAATCGAAAACCGAACTGTCACACCAATTCCCATATTTTCGTTAAAATGGGTTACCTAGGTATATTTGTCAAATTTTAGTTACTATATTATTGAATAATGTCATCAAAAGCTGAATTGTCTTAACATACCGAAACCTTTGCCAAAAAACAGTAGCTCCATACCAACTCACGACCCTGACAAACTTTTGAATTGGTCGGTTCAAAACTAGAGCTCATCGCTTACAGCCGTTTGAATGTTTTCGACTGTCAAAGGACTCAAGTCAGGCGAATGAGTAGGCCGAGAAGAAACAGGAATGTTTGTACTGGCCAAAAACTCTATTGATACTGTGTGCTGTGCTATTGTGATGCAACCCCCGGTTGTTCTTGATCTGATGAACGGGGATGTGAGTCAAATTTAACTCCCAATCATTCTGACTGTCAACCGACGACCTGAACGCACAAGATCCCGGATTCTGTGATATTTTCATCGGTTATTGAAGATGAAGGCCTTCCGCTTTGTGGTCCATCTTCAACCGACTCTCTCATTTCTGAAAATGTCATAAAATACCGAAAGACCTGGGCTCTGGACAAAACACTATCTCCGTAGGCCTGCTGAAGTTTAGCAAGAGTTTCCGTTGCACTTTGCCCAAGTCAGAAGCACAACCTGATAGTACACCGTTGCTTGAAATTTATGTCACTCATTTTTAGAAAATCGCTACTGACAACCAAATGACGAGCCAGTTAAAACTTGTACCGATAGCGTATCAAGATTACAAGGACTCGTTTAGTAAACGTTCGGATAGATCTCGACTTTAACAATAACTTTGAAAGTAAAAATTCTATTTTTACAAACTTCTTAGTAGAAAGGCCTTTACTGAAGTTAAAACTACTTGCAAATATGTCCTCACAAGAGCCACTTCCCACTTCAGTTGGACCACTTCAAGATTTGTACCAAAATATGCCTTTATAAACTAAACATGACGAAACTATTTATTTCTAAAACAATTTATTTTATCAAAAACCTTTTAGATACACTCTAGTCGTAAAAAATACACATTTGAAATCACTTAGACCTATAACTAATAGAACATCTGAACAAATAACAATTGAAAGATTACCATTGGGTAACATCACCTTTATTTTTTATTACGGCTGAAATTCTTTGGGGCATAGTGTTAACCAAGCTTTAGCAAAAATTTGGTGTAAAACCATCCCATATTTCTTGAAGCTTTTGTCTCAGTTTGGTGATTGTACGAGCAGCATGTTGTCGTAGAACCTTTTTCATCTGGTGCTACAAAGTTTCAATAGGTGACAGATCTGGACTGCTAGAAACCCGTTTAAAAAATGGTACATCATCTTCTTCCATCCATTTTATAGTCTTTTTTGAGGTAGGACATGCTGCACCATACTGCTGAAACACAAAATCTTGGCCGGATGTCAAACATTCTTCCATCACTGGTAAAAGCAATTCATCTAAAATTGCCAAATATTTGTTTGTATCCACATTGCCATCAATAAAATGAAATTTTCCTACTCCTTTTGATGACATACTGCCCCAGACCATAATGGATGCTGGAATTTTCTCTTCAGACAGTCAACATGGAATGCTTCATTTTTTTGCCAATAACTCTACTGCGACACAAACTTCGAATCGGGCCTCATCACTCCATTGTATTGCACACCATTGTTGAGGTCTCCATTGTCTATGTTCTTTAGCCCATCTAAGCTGATTTTTCTTTTGCAGTGGAGTTAGCAGTGGCTTTGCTTTGACCTGACCTGAAGTTGTGCAACTTTAGGGTTTTGACATTTTTTAAAAGAAAACTTACCTTGCAAGTGCTAAATCTCAGTTTGCGGGGCTCTCTATGAGTTGTGGACATCGAAATTCTCCTTCCAGCAGCGTCACTCCACAGAGCTCTTAATTGTAAATAATTGGCACGCCTGCCTTTCACGATTATTCTTCCTAATGCTCTTCAGTCGGCATTTGTGATATTACTTTTTTTCACATATCGTGGCTTAATATTAACTGAACCAGTTACGTTATATCTTCTAACAATATTTCTCACACTGTAACGCGATAAGTCTAACAAAGTTGCAATTTCTGAGTTTGATTTCCCAGACTTAAAAAATTTAATTATCAGTAACCGCATTTTCTCACTAATAACATTTCCTCTACCCATTTTGAAAACCTTAACTACCCAAAACTATTTTAAACGTATTCTGACAGCTGTGATTAATAAAAACATTTGTCATGGCTTTTATTTTTCACAGCCACCTATGCGTTATAGACTTATTTTGCATTGAACTGAAAATAGGTTGATATGCTGTAATTGAAACATGTGTTATTTTTATGCTGCAAATTTGATGAGGGAGTGATAAAGTTGGTGTTATCTACTATATATTATCAAAATATTCATTGTTAATATTTTAAACCGAAAACACCCTGCTACATTTTTATTATTTGTGTTTGATAAGAAAAAAACTAAGATTTCAATAGTTGGGATAACTGAAGTGGGAAGGGGCTCGTAGTTATGATGCCCAAAAATAATCTTCCGTTACAAATTTGTTGCTCTTCCTCCATTACTGATCTTTGTTGAATTTTCGGTTCTGGACTCTTTTAATTTGCAACGTGTTTGTTTGTGCGTGATGCTGATTGTAGTTAAATTTACAATCTTAGTTAAATATTAGAACCGAAGAGCTCTAAGATTTATAAGCATACCTCACAATATTACACAGTTATTAAAAGAGGCTATTAACTAAAAAAATAGATCAGGGATCAATGAGTCATCACCTCAACAACGATTTTGATATCTGAAGTACTCATGAAGCTTCTGATAGCAATACTAGCTTATGGGAAATCTAGTTGAAGTTAAAGAGAGTGATGACGTGATTACATCAAATGCTTGTAATTTACTCACCACGAAACATCAGCGAGATACCTTAAACTGCTTTGAACAACCGTAATACCTCGCTATCTATCGATTGCTATGAAAATCAGTGTTAAAGCTAACTTCACTGGCTGTAAAGGTTGACAATTCCGGGATTCTTAGCCATAATGCTATTAAGTTTCTGGGGGTGTGTGACTGAAAGGACTGAACTGAACTGAGAATTTTAAGACGCACAGCTGACAAGGTAAATAAGTTGTGCCATTTAATGGACGTCCCAGCAGTGAGAGCTGCAGGACTCTGGCGAGGTTGATGAGCTTGATTAAGCTAAACGGAGCTATTAACTATAGCAGGGCCTTGAGAAAAAGAAATATAGGCAGATAATCCTGAGAAGCCGGTGAAAGGCGATGTTGTGCGTGGTGTGCGCTTGCACAACGGTGGTGGTTGGTATCCCATCAATAACTGAGTTGCTGTCTGAGGAGAGATGTGCACTATAAAAAGAAGGCCGAAGCTATAGGCGTCGACAGAGTAACGCTATTTGCTATATGGCAGGAGAGCCACTTTATAGTTCATAGACTAGAAGGCTGGCCCCACATATTTAAAACTTATGTTGGCGAGGAAGCGGTGCGGATGTATTATTATGGTTGCGCAATTACAGGAGATCGTTGCTTTGACAGCTACCTAAACCGGGTAGAAAAGATAGAATACGCGAATGGCGTATATTGCAAGGAAGAGGGGATACCCTTAATCAGGTGGTTAGGTAGAATGTGGTTAATGGGTTTACAGCAAGAAACAGCTGGAACTGATGCTCGACGAGAGGCTAACTACTAACAATTTTTCCAGGCATAAAACAGACCAAAGGAGCAACAATCGGTTCCTGCTTGCTAGGTTGTACATGTATATAGGACCCGTGAGTATGCACATATCTACTGCGCTGAGAACAAGTATCTGTAATATGATAGAAAAACTTAGCACAGCGCTATCTGCCATGACAAAATGCAAACAAAATGCAGCACCACCGTGGTGAATCTTGTAAGGAGCAGTTTTAGCGAATTTGCTACATTTCTGGGAAGCTTTATCCTGTCCCGAACCCTGGCCAAAAAAGTGCTTTGACTATGCCGTCCCGTGGACTATCATAAGCTAACCTGTAAACGCGTCAGACTTTCATTACCTTTGCAGAAAACAAATACCACCGTTTAAATGAAACCGTTGCACAGTGTATGCGGTTTCCGAGAATCTCAGCAACACTGGCCATGTATCATACAGGATGCGTGGCTAAAATTTTATTTTCTGCTTTCGCAGGTCTAATAAGAATATATCTTGGAAGTTGAAACAGAGTGTGCTTATCTATAGCACATCCGCAAGGTTGAACCCTACTCTTGCGCTCTCTATAATAAAAGATATATAAAGAGTGGACAGCAGCTTAGCGTAGCATTTACATCCTTCAATCTATTGAATAAACAAGAAAGAGGGACGTAATGAAAATGGGTTAAGTTAGGTTAGGTTTCTTGTTAGTGCATCAATAACGATCCTACACTTCGACTCTTTGGTCTATTGTGGCTCACACCTATTTATATTTCTTCCAGTAGCACCGACCTCCTCAGGAAGTCGATCATCTTGTTTGAAGAAATATCCTTCAGGCCTTCTGGTTGGAGTATTACGTCTCCAAGTGTGTTGTACCTGATTCTGGCAATTGTAGAGCATTTGCACAATACATGCCTGACCGTTTCATCTCCCTGCATGCACAGTCTGCACTCAGCGTCTTTCGTCATGCCCAGCCTGCTCATGTGGTAACGCAATTTGCAATGACCATTGTACAGTCCTATTAGAGCTTTGAGGCTATTCCTGTTCAGCCGTAGCAAAGAGTTTGTCACATTCTTTGTCAAGATTGGTATAGTTGCCTTCGCATGGGTTAACCCTGCTAATCCCTCCCAGTATGAGTGGATCTTTCTGCCCATCTGAGATTATTTGTTTGGCCGTATTGTATGCGATCCCCATCGCTGGCTAAGGCCTTATGAAGGGCTAGCCCCACTCTTTGCCAGAGTGTCAGCTGTCTCGTATCCCTCTAGACCTGTGTGTCCTGGTATCCATATGAGACGGACTTCATTTCCCTCCCCTATGCCACCGAGAGCTTCTTCGCAACTCCACACTAGTTTCGATGTCGAATAGGTGGAGTGAAGTGCTTTAAGTGCGGCTTGACTATCTGGAAAAGTAGTTATAGTTATGTGCCTCTGTTGTCGTTTTGCGATCATTCTGGCACCTGGATCTATAGCATATAGCCCTGCCTGGAAGATCTGCTCAGGTTCCTGGGCTAACAGATTTTTTAATATTTAGCTTCGGCACGAAGATACCAGCTCCAACACCTACCTCGGTCTGCACAGATATTGTTTCTTATCAGGTTAACTTGATGTTTCCACTCATTCCTGTGTGGAATTGTCACTGAGTAGGGTTTAGCATATCTTGTTATCTTTGGCATTATATCAGAAGTCATTCCCAGACTGTAGTGGTTTTGTAAGTCCACTAGCATGTCCGTCTCCTCCATAGTGATATTGTCCACTATACGATTTGCCACATGGTGTAGTCTATAAGATGTCCTTCTTGCATCACCTTCCAGGTATACCTATGTGCAAAGGGGGTAAATTAAGAAGGACTTCCATAGTTGCAGCTGGTGTGGTACGAAAGCCACCAGTGGTCATCATACAAGCTTCTCTCTGAAAGGTACGATGACCATTTTTTGCGGGTTGATTGACATTCCTTCGCACCAGTCCGCTATTGCGGTTAACACCTCCTGGATAATTCCCGAGATATGTTTCCCTCTGGCTAGAATGACTAGATCGTCTACATATACTTGAACCTCGGCCTCCCACAGGCGAATAGTGGCAATCAGATTATCTACCACGAGCGACCACAAAAAGGGAGATAACACCCCTCACTGTGGACACCCCCTCTCAGCTCTAAATGTGTGTAAGAATGCCGTTATGATTCTGCATGTTAACATGCTTCTGATCCAGCCACAAATCAGAGGATCCACACCCCTGAAGGCGATTGATTCATAGAGGGATTCTGGTAAGGTATTGCTAAATGCTTCCTCTATGTCCAAAAAGGAAGAAAATAGGTAGTCAGTCATAGGAGTTGAAAAAATGCAACAGCTTAACACCTGTATCAGGATCGTGAATGCAGTAGTTACATTTAACAACAATTTACCGGTACAAGGCGAAAAAGGAAAGTAAAAATGGGTCTAACTTGAGTTAAATTCTGGTGTTCGATTTTCATAAGTATATACTTTGAAGAATATTATTATATAGTAATAAACAGTACTGCAAGCCACTTCTCACTGGTCATTTTTTTTTTTTTTTTTTTTTTTAATAATAATAATATTTATTTACTCTAAAATACAGGGAACATGAAACGAGTAAATAAATATAATATATCCATAGGAGGACAACGCCTGTGCATGGATCATATGTATATTGAATTGCAAAATATAATAAAATAGAGAGAACAAAGAAATTATTGGTAAGAATGGTAGAGCATTTATTGTGTAATACTTGAGATTATTTTATTAATTTGATTTCTCCCAATCGTGTTAATAAATTTTTTTAATTTTTTTTTGAAGCCTAATGTATTGCGTAATTGTTTTAAATTATTTGGTAAATGTTCGTACAATTTTGGAGCTATATACAGGTGACATCGTTTCATTAGGGATTTGTTTGGTTTAGGAACATTTTTTGCGCGTAATTTATATCTGGTTTTATGATTATGTTTAATTATGTCGTGTTCACTAATAGTTTTGTGATAATGAGTGATGGTATGTAAGAAGTAAAGTTGTTTAGTATCATATACTTGTGCATCATTATATAAGTCATTAGTTGGGTATAATTTTGATTTGCCTAACATTGATTTTAAAATTCTTCTTTGAAGTACATCTAAATCGTTAAAGTATGTCGTGCATGCAGCACCCCACACTACTATACCATATGTTATGTGTGGCTCGACTAAAGCTTGATATATTATTCGTAGATAATATTCAGTTAATATACCGGTTAGAAATTTTATTTTATATGCTATGAATCTAATTTTCTTTAGTATGTGAGAAATATGTACATCCCATCTCAAGTGGGGATCTAGATAAATTCCTAAATATTTTGTATCATTAACTCTATTGATTTTTATATTTTTATCATTTACCTTAAACCGAAGGTGGTTATATTTTGGTAGATGATTAGATAGTGATGAAAATGGTAAAAAATGAGTTTTAGTAAAGTTAATTGTTAATTTCCGGTTATTAAACCACTGAATAATTTTGCAAAAGTCATTTTGGATAATATCTTTTAAGTCGTTCCAATCCTTACCTTTATAGAGTATAGCAGTATCGTCTGCAAAACTGACTATTTTACCAGTACTGTTAATTTTGAATATATCGTTTAAATAAATATTGAATAACAGAGGACCCAAAATTGTACCTTGTGGAACACCACATTTAACAAACATTTCTTTACTATACGAGCTTAATAATTTTACTGATTGCGGTCTATTTGATAAATAATTTTCCATTAAAGTATACATCTTTCCACGAAAACCTATTTTTTCTAAGATTTTCAAAAGTATATTGTGGTTAACTGTGTCAAACGCTTTTTGTAAGTCCACAAATACGCATATCGATGGTACTTTTCCATCTATATTTTGGGTTATTTCATCTACTATACTTAATACCCCATCTATTGTAGATTTGCCCGCTATAAAACCATATTGATTTGAATTTAGAATTTTGAATTTATTAAGAAAATTAATCATTTTATTAAGGAGTAATTTCTCAAAAACTTTAGCTAAACTTGATATAAGTGAAATAGGTCGATAGTTAGTGACGTCCGTATTATCATTAGATTTATAGATAGGTATGATGATTGCTGTCTTGAAAGCTGATGGAAATACTCCAGATTGGAAGGATTTGTTAATGATATAAGCAAGTGGTTCTGTTATTTGTTTGGCCAGTATCTTTAGATGTTCAGCTCTAATTTCGTCAACTCCAGGGCTTTTTTTATTTTTTAGAGTCATAATGGCATTGAAAACATCCTGATAGTCTACTTCAGTTAATACAAATGAATTATTCAGTCTTGTTTCATGCAGATGAATATCAGCATTTTGTTTGATATTATTTGCTAAGTTTCCTCCTATATTCGTGAAAAATTCTATGAACTCATCACATATTTGCTGAATATTGTCTGTTTTCTGTCCTGTTTTTGTTTTTATTTCATTAATATTGTTTTTTGAATAGGATGACTTATTGAATATATCATTGACAGTGGACCATAGGTGTCTAGAGTCATGTGAATTATTATTCAATTGTTTTATATAGTAATTTTTTTTTGCTTTTCTCAAAAGTTCTATAAATTTGTTTTTATACTGATTATAATGATCTATATTTTCTTTCGTGGGTAAATATTTCATGATTTTATACAGTTTTTCTTTTTCGTTTGCAGATTTTATTAGTCCTTTGGTCATCCAATCATTTCTGCTTTTTTCCTTGTGACTTATTTTAACCTTATTAGTACTAACTGCAATTACTTTTTGAATTTTGTGTATTAATAAATTTGTAGCTTCGTCTAAAGAATTTGTTAAAAAAATTTCGTCCCACGATTCCGTTTGTGCGTTAAATATTAATTTTGAGTTGTCAGTGAAATATTTGTATTCAAGGTTCCTTTCATTTTTTGCCCTTGGGCAGTTCTGGTTTTTATTTTGTGAAGATATCAATAATACAGTGGAATAATGATCTGTAATATCGGTTTCATAGATAATAGGTATGTAAGAAAAAATATTGGAAATATCCTTTATAAAGCAGTGATCAATGCAGGTTTTACTGGTGGGTCGTGTTACTTTATTTATGTATGATAAAAAGCCATTACTTGATAAAATGTTTAAATATTCTTTCACCATAGAATTTTCCTCTAAAATGTTTATATTGATGTCGCCTATAAATATTTGATTATGAAGGTGATTGTTTTCATTGTTTTTTAATAGTTCATCTATGTCTCTTATAAATGTATGAGGATCTGAAGATGGTGGTCGGTAAACACAAGTAATTTTGACTCTACGATTTTCAATTTGCATTGTTAGATTGATACCTTTTAGTTCATTGTTGATTGTAAATATGGTATGTTTATAAGGCAGATTGTTTCGTACATACACCATCACTCCATCGTTTTGATTATGGTTACCAAAATTATACAATGTATCGTACCCTTCTAAATGAAACAGAGTCACATCGCCCACTTGCCATGTTTCGGATAGAATGATTATATCTATATCACTTTGTATTCTTTTCAAAATTAATTTAAAGTAGTCAAAGTTATGTTTTATACTTCTGATGTTCATATGATAAATTCTAACAGATATTTCAGGATTTTGTAAAAAAGAATCTAGCTCGCTAGTATCATGAGCAGTATTAGTACTAATACGTTGAATTTGGAAGTTATTTACATAGTCGTGTAGCACATTTCTTATTCACATCACAGTTTTTATGGTTATTCTATTTAAACGAATGCATCGTTCCGGCTCTACTCATTTATCTCCGTTACTTTACCAAAAGGATCCCAAAAAGATGAGAGAGTAATCATTAGCCCTCAATTATTTCACGATTTTTGTAAAATAAACTGTTACGGCATTGTCTACAAAAAAGCTACATAGCTGAAATGTAAAAGTTATAGTTCTGATTCTGATTTAAACCATATATCTTTGGATGCATATAGCATAAACTCTTAAGAGTTTAGGCAAAAAATTCATTGACTTTCATTTTAACACAGAATAATATCGATTTGCCTTTGGAAAAAAAAGTTTGTTTACTCACTTTACTGTCAGTTGACATTTATTTATCTTGAAGTTTTCGCTTTAAGATGTAGTATAAATTAGAAATTAGAAAAAGTATCTACAAGTTGGTTGGGCGTGTACCCGAAGCTGCATTCTGTCGAATACTCCAGAATGAAAACTTTTGACGAACATTTATCGAACAATAGAGGAGTGCGAGAGGGGAACACCATGTCTGTATCTCCCAAAAAGTGAAAGACCACGGGCATTTACTGCACAGAGGTCAGATAGATTGGCGAGAAGAGCAAAAAATAAGGTTGGAATGTCAACAAGGAGACTGGCTGTTCATATAGATCTTTTAAGGGTACGATATCGTTGGAATTGAGGAGGAATAGTCTTAAATATCGAAAGAGACTCAAGTGCGCCAAATACTCTCAAGCGCAGCTGCTTCGTATACCAAGATGCTGTCGTCAACTGAGGCGGGTACACCTTGCCAATGAAAAAATCATTACTTTAGATGACAAAAAGTATTTTACTTTAAGTAGTTCTGATATGAAGGGGAACGACGGATTTTACACGGACAACGTAGAGGAATGCCCTGACAATGAATTTTCGCAAAACTGAAAAATAAACCTAATCTGAGTTCCGAACAGGACGTCATGGGAGACGTTCCAAGAAAGTTGCGTCTGGTAACGCAGAATGAGTCATTTCAGATAATTCAGTAGTATAGTTTAGTTAGGTATTAAAATGTAATTTATGATAATTCGTAAGTGTTTAAATAAATTTCTTCATTAAAAAAAATCGGATGAATATTTTGAGCAAAAACTTTCAGGACATACGTTAAACATGTCGTCCGTATTGATTTCAAACAGAAAGCCGTTTTATGATATGGTCGTCGAATTCCTTTGAAATGTGAAAAGTAGAACACACATTTCTATAAATAATTTCTGGCAAATGGACTGTTTTTTTGATGTCAGTACCCCCCCTCTGAAAAAAAATGTTCAATTTTCTACAGTCGTTAACTTGTTTCTGCGGAGAAATAAGACGACGTCGATTTTCACAGAAAAGGTACATATTAGTATGTCTGAAATAATAGCCAAGATTCGAATTCTCTGTAGTGATCAATTGAAAAAATCAAATCTTCTGAATATCTGATTGTCACTATCTTTTGAGACAAACGGTTTGTTTCGACAAGGTTTTCAGTAAAGCAGTCATTTCAACAAACTTAAAATGTGTTCTCATTTTAAAGATCCTTTCATCCTCCACAAGTCTTCTGTAGACCGTTTGTGATATATATATATATATAGTGACTTTATAACTTTGTCACTTTAAAAACATGACCCATAAATTTTTCTTTGTTTTTCATTACCTAATTTTCCAGTGAAATCCGTCAGGACATCTAAATATTTCTTGACTAGTCTGTAAATCGTTGATGTGCAGAATTGCTGGTTTAAGATTGGAGGGAGGTGACAGCTGGCATCTAGTGTTTCAGAACTAATTGATACAACCCGACACATTCGTCAAATACACAGAATGGCTTCTACGTGGAAAGCAGTTTGCTGGAAGGACGGAAATTTTGTTAACTATCACATGCGAGGTATCGATCAGAGGGGACACTAAGTATCCACCGTGCTATTAGCAGTGCCGAAATGTGCAAAGTTTGCATGACCGCAAGCCGAATTGGAACTATTTGCTTACCGTCTCTGTAATCATGTCCAGCTGTATACGGCACCGTTTCATGAGTGTGAACAATCGTCAGTAGATATGAGCGATACATTTGTACCGACCGTCACTACCAGAAATCCAATTCCTCACGAACCAGCAATTGCATTAGTCGCGGTTCGGCAGTAATCGGTTAGTGATGATGTAGTTTTCATCTATGTCTACAAACGGTCGCTGTGGTGGCTGTAAAGCTGTTTCAGTCGGACACCGTTACAAAACCTGACCTCTGTTTTTTTGTCCTTTTTTATTGCGATTGTGATTATAGTCAAGGTTTAAGTTGTGAAAATGGCATCAAGTAGTTTGGCTCTGCACCTAATATGCAACGCTGTCATCAGTTCATGAAAGGATTTTGTTAAGCACAAGTATAGTAATACGAGGGATGTCTTTTAAGTTTTGCATATAGAAAAACAGTGGGCCGCGCGGATCGAACGTCAGTAGTGTCTCTTAACCTCACTCTTTAGTAAACTTAAATTCAAAGTTTCACAACAATACGTGCAGTGTTCTCACTACAGTGAATTTTTAAGTATCACCAAGTCATTAGAAAAATGGAACTCAACCGAGAAAATTTTCGCGCCATAATTTATTACACCTTTCAGATACAATTATCGCAACAAGAATTCCTTGCTGAGTTACTGTCTGTTTTCGGCAACTAAGTGCCACATCAGTCGGAAATTTCCCGTTGGTATGGAGAACTCAAGCGTGGACGGGTGAGTCTTAGCGACGATCCCAGGGAGGGTACACTAAAAACGGCGGTCACCCAGGAAAACGTCGATGCTGTGCGCAAACTCATCATTGAAGAAAGACATGTGACATATCGCAAGATTGAGGCGTCCTTGAAGATTTCGAAGACCTCAATTTAAAAAATTTTACATGTAGAATTAGAAGTAAGAAAATTAGTTTCTCGCTGTATACCCCACCTGTTGACTCAAGAGCATAAAGCAGCCAGGGTTAATTGGTGTCAAAAAACGCTTGACCGTTTCAATTCCGGAAACTCAAAAAATGTGTACAACATTGTTAGTGGTGATGAATCGTGAATTTGCTTTTATGAACTAGAAAATAAACGACAGTCGGCTGTTTGAGGGTTCCAAGGTGAAGAAAAGCCAACAAAATTCATCCGTTCTCGAAGTGTTTTGAAAAAGACAGTCGCGACATTTGTGTCAAAAGCTGGTCATATTGCAACAGTTCCTCTTAGTGAGCAAAGAACTGTTACTGCGGATTGGTATACCACCATTTCTTTGCCAAAAGTCATCACCGAGCTGCGAAAAATCAACCTCGAAAGAAGAATCATCCTCCACCAAGAAAATGCAAGCTCGCACACAGCCCAAAAAATAAGGCAATATTTAACGGAAGAAAACGTGGAACTATTGGACCATCCTCTATATAGTCCCGATCTAAGTCCTGAAGATTTCTTTACTTTCCCGAAAACAGACTGCGTGGTCAAAGGTTCCAGTAACCAGAAGAAGCAGTTGACGCATTCAAAAATGTTGTTTTGGATCTGAACGAGTGGAATAAGTGGTTCGAAAATTGGTTCGAGCGCATGCAGATGTGTATTAATCTTCGTGGAGAATACTTCGAAAAACAATAAAGTCATTTAAAACTACCTGCCGTGTTGTTTCATTTCCATATGCAAAACTGAAAAGACATCTCTCGTAGCACGCTATTCTGTATCTTCAGGATTTGGACCACTCAGGAAATATGCTACTTCTTTCTGACTTTTTGGATGTAGGTACACTTTCACACAAAGTTATCTCTTGCCAATGGATGTCACTCCCCATTCACCTGAGAAAAGATCCTACGATCACACCTGATCGAAGCTATGATTACGTCTCGTGTGGATGACGATCAACGGTCCTCACCCACAGTAGTGACGTGCTTACTGGTTCATTTCAGTGATCTAGTTCAATAGGTCTCATTTACTAAAATGAAAAATGTCAAAGCGTAAAAGGACCAGCGATACTTGAAATTATTTGTAGTTATAGATGACAATCAATATGCCGAGAGTAATAGGTAATAGCTACGTTAATAGAAAAAAGATTCCGTTTTTCCATGCTATGAGTTGATTTGTCTAAACAGTAGTATTGTCAACTGAAATAGAAATGAGAACCTTCAATATAGTACA
This sequence comes from Acanthoscelides obtectus, assembly GCA_963669975.1. NCBI lineage: Eukaryota > Metazoa > Arthropoda > Insecta > Coleoptera > Chrysomelidae > Acanthoscelides > Acanthoscelides obtectus. Next base: position 73,200,361 of record CAVLJG010000005.1, read on the forward strand.
CATTGAGAACCTATATGTCTACATTGAATTGTAACCGATAACTGCCACCAAATCGCGGCTAAGATTACCTTCAGTGGTCAGTAAACACAAAAAGAGAGCTATTGATTCAAGAGCATGAGTTTCCATGAAATTATGATATTAATTCGAGATCACAGATACTTCAAATGAGGTAATATCGTTGTTTTAAAGAAACGTAGCACTTACAATTGAGAAACTGACCTTAATTCAAAGATATATGTCTTAGAATTATATCAAAGTCACGGTACCTCAATTGAAGATAGTCGATCTTGAACCAAGATCACCCTTTTTCGTGTGGTGGTGTAGATCTTGTCTTTGAGACAGACAATGAATTCAGATTAGGCAGAAGTACTACTGTTTACTTCAATCCAAAATCTCAGTCTCTGCATACTACAAGTTGACTTGACCTAAGTTAATTTTTTCAACATTTTATGTAGATACAACGTTGTCACTTCGGTAGGCAATGGTGGTAAAATGAGTTGAAGGTATGCATTAAAACTTCGCAGTGTCGGGGATAAAAAATGCAATGTAAATATATAGGCTTGCTTCCTAATCTATTCGAGTTCGTTGGAGGCAGACAACGGAAAACAAACAGATCGCATGTGCTATACCGAAAAAAGACAGTAAGTGGTGTGGAGGTGACTGCTGTCACCTAGTGTGCTAAGATACCTGCAGGTTTGACGCGTGGGTCGGGACGGACAAGCGTATCTCGTATTGCAGATTGCTGACAAGCATAAAACGACATCGTATACGGATGGTTACAGAGACGGAAAGCAGACATCTGCATTTCAGGCTGTCTCAATTTTGTATGCTTAGTATATCCATTCATTGTTATATGAAGTACATTTACGTATAGAACGTGTTATACTAAAAGGTACAGTATACTTCTTTATTGTTTCAGGTCGCCACCAAGCTAGAAACTTCGATGTATTAAGGTAAGTTTTCATATAACAGACTCAGTTTTTAGTGCGGGCTCGATCGATAACTGCATTATTACGCATTGTATCTGTTACGGATAAAACGCGGTGACAACTAGGTTTAGCTGGTTAGAACTAGGTGTAGCCACTTGCAGTTGTTTAGTCTTGGATTTAACGTGTACATTCATGGCCATACCTAGTATTAACCGGTTGAATTCGGTTAAAACTAGGTCCAACCAACACTTGACCCCGGTAAACTTAGGTCTAGCCAATCCTTAGTGCGGCAGTCGGTTTAGATGTGTATTTTTGAAGAAAATCTAATGTCATCATTTTTATATTATTTAGTTCAGCAATAAATTTCTCAAATATAACCTAGCCATACCTTGGCGTTGTCATCACAGGTAAGTAAACTTATTCTAGTAACATTTTTTTCATATCTGTAACTTCACAATTTAGTCATAATTTATATTTGTAACTGTAACTGAACTTTAGTTATTTTAAAATAGTTCATGCGGATATAACCGTATAACAGTTTAAAAATAACTTTTTGTCGTAGCTGTAACTGATGAGCTTTACAATTTTGAAATATTGCAGGAGGGTATAACCCGTATAAAAGTTTAAACATAATTTTTTTGTCGTAACTGTAACTTAGCTTCAGAATTTCAAATATTTCATGCGGGTCTAGTAATATAACAATTTAAACGTTTTTTTCCGTAACTGTAATTGAATGTTACAACTTTTAAAAATTTCGTGCTGGTATAACAATTGAATAAACACAAATTATTGAAATATCCATTAGAACAAGCAAGTAAGAAAAAGAGAGCAGATGTTTAACATACCCAATGATATGAAAAAAAACTGGGACGATGGGTTATCTACTTATTTGAATAACATAAATGACAATTAGAGTTACATAAAATACCAGCAGCTTTACAAATGCACTTTAAAAGTCCACACTTGGTTTTATAGTGGTATCCTTCATAGCCTTGTCCACCAGATGAAAGCTGGACATTGGCTATTTGGCGCAGCGATTTGTTTTAGTGCGAAACATTTCCAAGGCCCGAAAACTTTGATTCGCACATGCTGAATTGATTCCATTCTAGAAAAAAATTCTGGCACTGTGCCAAGCTAGTTCAAGTACCATCATTGAAACATTTGGGAGGTCTCGTTTACCTCCAGCAACGTCAGGAATTTTCACTCGGACGGTATCACCTACCTTGCAAGGAGGAAACTTTTCATTTGACAAAGCTGTCATTTTATTACCCTGTAATACTGAACAAAACTGCCGCACCTTTTTTACTATTATCAATTTTCTGTTTCCTCTTGCACAAGTCACACTTTCCACCTCCCTTCTGGTCACAAAGCTGGCAAATTGCCTTTTCTGTAATTTCATTTCCATGGGATTCGATTTCTGTCTTATTTGCCTCTCTACTGTGATTTTTCAACTATTCAAGGATTTGGTGTGCGAGTTGTCAAAGTTGAGTGCTCTTTTTTTTCTATAGATTCCTCAATATTCAACAATTTGTAATACGTTATATCAAATTGCTCCGTTTGTAAGGGCATATCCGAATCTGCAATACAAAAGAAAATGCATATTTGGGTCACCACCGAGGTCCCCACGTAGTTATGAGTCACCCTGTAAAAATAAAAATATTTCCCAAGTCAGGAGCATATTGATATCTACAATTTTTGTATTAAACCTTGAGTTTTGGAGTTATCGAGCCCACAGTAAAAAGTCACCCTACATATGGAAGTACGTTAAAGAATATTAATATGACTTCACGTGTGAAATAGATAGTACAGGTGGAGTTCTTCTTACAACTCGAGTTACCCTTTAGTGATTTCCGAGAAACAGCAATATTGCATGGCTTACAAAATTCAAGGATATGGTAATCTTTGCGGCTATCTTTATTAACCACTTAGATACAGAAATAGTACATGTACATCTTCAAGTACTCAAGGTTGTACATTCCATATATTCACTTATGTTATGAAATGCATTTAATACTAATAATTTTTTGACTTGGTTTATAAATCGAAAATAATTACTAATTTGCCGTATGTCAGCTGGTACTTTAATGTATAATTTGATACAGTTATAGTAAGTGATTTTTTAAATGTGTCGTGGTATATGTCTGGATGATCTTCAAATTTTGATTTCTAGTATTATTATTATGATGAGCATTAATATTTGGGAACAGGTTATTAATCTTCTTAACGTAAGTTACACAATTCAAAATGAAAATACAGTGCAATGTAAGAATTTCTCGTGATTTAAAAATTTTTCTGCGGGAGTCGAGTGGTTTCATTCCGAAAATTAGTCTGATGTTTCTTTCTTGGGCAAGTATCTACAAAATGTTCAAAATATAGAGGTGCCCCGAGCTATAATGAAAGTCCCTTCTCTTAGGCATATATTGCTCCACCCTTTCGAATACACCAAAGCAGCTTCCCATTCACAGAATAGAAAATTCACTGGAAGTTTCCACGGATCTGATAATTGATACATGACACTGAATAAAAAGTGTCCTAGTGTATTTGAGATCAGTTGCAACTCTTGCTGGTAACGTCGTGATTGAAAACATTCAATACAGTCCACGCAAAGAAATAGTAGTAGTATCAGAAATAATGTCTTTAATTAGAAACGCCGATACGAAACCTTGTATTTGATGTCCCTGAGTCCTGCCGAGGTGGACGCAGGAAACAAACTGTATTAGAAAGTTGAGTAGCAATATACAGGGTGATTAACAAGTCGTGACCAAGAATGATACATCTCACACAGGACCGCATTAACGTTTCTTCCTCAAAAGATACAGGTTGTTGAAGTTAAGTTGTTTAAAATTAAAAAAAAAATAATAATATTTTCAAAACAGTCTATTGGGATTAACTAAAATTTGGTATGTGGACTTACCTAAGTATTGTTCCCATTCGAAAGTCTTTACTTAAAATTAACATGCACCGGTGGCATTATTTTACCATTGACCTGCCTAACTGTTGTTTGCCGATTATTTGAAAATATTTGCTCACATTAGCAGCATATTGGTGACTGTCTAATCTTGCAAGCTGACCTGAATCGTATATTTGAATGATTTTGAACTAATAAATTATTTTTTAATGTTAGTAAATGCAAGACCTGTTCATTTACCAGGAAAATGCATCCAGTAGCTTTTGATTACACACTGCGTTATTCAGATGTGAGAAATCTATGTGCTTTGTTTGATGCTAAATTATAATTTACAGATTATATATAATACAATAGTATCATCCGCTATGAAAGGTATCGGTTTTTTGAAAAGAAACTGTAAATCATTTGGTAGTGAGATGGCACTTAAGGCTTTATGCTGCATCTTGGTGCGTTCTAAGCTAGAATGTGCAAGTGTTTGGCCTCCGTATTACCTATACTAATACAATTGAAAGTGTACAGAGGATATTTCTTAAATACGTGATTTTCAAACCAGATAGTGTTTAAGACAATCAGCGATGTTGGTCAGATTTGAAATGCATTATCGTGAGCTGAGAAGAATTTGCAATGGTTCAACATTTTTTTGCATACCCGTACACACTGATGTTGATCCTTCAGCATTACTAACTAAAATTGATTTTCATGTACCGTCCCGCATTTCCCGAAGATTTCCCCCTTTTTAATTAAAAACACCAAATTCTAATGTTATGATTGTCACCCGTGTACTTTACATGCTACAGCTTCAACGCCATAGCTGATAATTGTGACATTAATCATAATAAGGTGAAAAATATATTGGTTGTATTCAGCAAGTGCTGTTATTCAATTTATAACGTTTGAGACATGTATGTGTAAATATTCATTTTTTCCTTTCACTTTTTTTTTTCAGAAACTGGGCGAGCTTTGATTGTAGTTAAAAATACTGTAACCTCAAATTGTATTCAATTACGTTGTCCTTTTATATGAATGTATCTGTTGGGCAATAATATATTAATATTATTTTTCCAGATAAAAATGGTGAGCCACTGTTTTTTTTTTTCGAAACGCGCAACTTTTAGAATTTTGCTTCAATTTGCTACAAATCATTACGCTTGTGTTTCTTTTCTAGAGTGCACTGTTTTCGTAAAAATAATTAAAATTAGATAATCAAAGCTTCATTTCAATAAAGAAAGGCGTTGTGACTTGAATTTGATGGTACGCATTATCTATTCTTTCTTGTAACAGTACCAGTTTGTTCAGCATACACTAGTTGCTTAAAAGCGCCCACAAAAAGAAATCCAGGGGGTTCAAATAAGGAGACCTTGCAGGCCAATGTACGAGCCTGCTTCTGCCAATACATCGTTGTCTAAAATGATTAACCATGCGGTTATGACACGATGAACATGCGTGCTTCGTCACCGGGTTGCGGACATTGCACATTTTCCCGATATAAAATTCACCACGCAACACTTTGGAAACATGGTAACCGAGCTGCAGTGCGCCTAGTACTTCTACTAGGATCATCCAACGCCAAATTAATCACTTCCAGTTCCTCTTGAACAGTATGCTGGACACCATGGCCTCTAGCTCCGACAAATTTGGCAATTCCATATTGCCGAAGTTTTAGAAATGAACGCATAAAAGCCTTTGGGGCAGGTTGACGTCTGTTAGGGAACCTACGTTGATACAGAGCCAGTACACAAAAATAATATTGGCGTACTCATCAGTGCTAAATTCCATTTCACAACACAAAATGGAAAAGATAAACTATTGATTTGACTTTTACAAAAAAAAAATGGTAGTAGTAACGATAACAATCATATAACACATATTTTTGACAAACTATCTCCCAAGAAACGTTAAGTTGGTATCAAGAACTCCTATTTTATTTTGAAAATAATAATTGTCTCTCGGCCCCTAATGAATGATCTAATTCGTTTTACTTTTATTTTCACGAAAACAGTGCACTCTAAAAAAAACACACAAGAGTAGTTATTTGTAGCAAATTGAAAGAAAAATTTGAAAAATTGCGCGTTTTGAAAGAAACAGTGCGATCTTATCTTTATTTGGAAAAATAATGCCACTAATCCCCTGAATCTCCGCCACTAGTGCACTTTAATTTTAAATAAAAATTTTTTAATGTGGACAATACTTAGGTAAATCCGCATACCAAGTTTAGGTTCACTTCAGTTGACGGTTTCGAAAATATTAAGCAAACTATTAAACTCCAACACCCGGTATCTTTTTAATGAAGGCCTTGAGGAAAAAATGATACATAAAAGACCCGGTTAAAATATGGTCCTGTGAATGACGTTCCATTTTTAGTCACGACTTTTGAATCACCCTGTACAAGTTGTTATTCTAATGCTCATCCATTGCTTGACAAAATTTTACATTTTGCATATATCCAACTTCTCTCAATACCAGATCCACCACAGATCTAATATACCAGTGAACTCGCCCCTCAATACTTCTTACGATTTTATTCGGATCGATCGGGCAAGAGGAACGGAAAAATCCTCCTCGCCGATGGGAACCATAAATAATAAAAGTTTTATACGGTTTCCCGGGGTGTTAATAAACAAGTTCCGTTGCTGCCTCCGGGTCTTAAAAGTCCGGCCATACCAACGCAGACACGGAAACGAAAATGGAATCCAACTGCAGGTGAGATACCTGCGATGGGGTTATAGGCAGTTACGAACTTTTGAATGAAACTAAATTTCCTGATACTTTTTGTTTACTTTGATTGGCAAAGGGAATTCAGGGAGGCATTGGAAGACGCTCATTTCCTTGCTTTGGAGCACCCAGAGGAGCATCTTTCTCGACATACATTCAACCCTTGACGAATATGATATGTGGAGAGTAAGTTTTGCAAAAATTACTACACATCTGTAGTCATTTGTCATTCTAATTTCATGTTTTCTGTAAATTCATATACAGGGTGTTCCTTAATGACAAGCGAATATTCAAGGGTGTGAATCTACATGAAAAATTAATGTTAGTTTGCTTTATCATCTATGGCCCAAAAATGTTTCCTTACAAAAACTCGGGGTGTTGAAGTTTTAGGAAAAAAATAGAAATTAATTGATATTTTCTAAACCGCTTCAGATATTTCACTGATATTTAGTACGTAGTTAAAGTTAATAAAGTTGCATATTTTTCAATGTAAAAATAATTTTTAGCTTTAACAGTTGCGTGCGTACGGGTATTGACTTTGATATCTTTAAAAAAAATGGTACGCCAATGGTTTTTTGCCAAATAAAAATTATTTTTGAATTCCCCGTTCAATTCAAAACAAATGATCTTTCTCGAATTGTTTCCCTTCGATGCGCTATTTTTGAGTAAAAAGATAAAAACCGTTCTATTGTCCGAGAAAATTAATGTAATAATAAATTGAAGAAACGCAATCTAGAAATGAATATCGAGTTGCTCTGGATAATGTCACTGGCTTTTGACAACTGACAAGTCTCTGTTATTCAAATCTGTTCGCTGTGACATCGTATTCATTATTTAGTTCTTACATTCTTTTTGATAATGGTGAATTATTCAAATGCGGAACTGGCGGAAATGCATTACGTATATGGCCTTGCCGACGGTAATGGTGAGCAGGCCAGACGGATTTATCACCAGAGATATCCATCGTGCTTTGCCAGATAGTCGAACCTTTTCTGATATTCCTCGTCGTCTTGTTGAAACTGGTTCTCTCCAAAAATAAAGGTAGACCTCTAAGTGTGAGAATACCTAAAATTGAGGAAGCAGTGCTGCACGAAGTCGAAGAACATCCTGAAACGAGTACGAGGGAGATCGCTAGACACTTAAATATTTGCCAACAAATTGTTTAGAGAATTTGTAACGGTTTCACCGTCCGATTGTATTTATTAAATCACTTCTCGATTATGCGGAGTTCCTGATCTGTGATCTTCCTCGCGCTTCCTTTTCACTTGAGCCGCCGATCTAACAAGAGCTAAGAATTTTGTTCTCTGTAGCATGAGGTCATATAGCGCCATGTGCTAGCGGTTTGTAGAATGTGTGTCCGAATAGGACAAAATGGTGAGTTTTCTAATACTATACAGTTTGATTGCTGGATCTGCCTGTAGTTTATACAGGGTGGGGCAAAGGTCACGAAGGGATTTGAAAAATTAATAACTTTTTTAAATTTATTTTGTTTTCATTTTTTTTTCAGGACCGTGTAAAATAAATCCTGGAAATTAATTATGGAGCGTTACAACCTCAATCAACGAACCAAACTTATAGAATTTTATTTTGAATATCACCATTCAATAATTCAAACTCAACGAGCATATCGTCGTCATTTCAATTTGCGGAATTCGCCCTCTGAATCAATGATTCGACGCTTAGTGGCACGATTTCAGCAACAAGGCACAGTTATGGATCTCCCACGAAGCGGAAGGCCACGTTCCGCAAGAAATGAAGGGAACATTCAACGCGTTCAGGAGAGTGTTCAGGAGAATCCGGAAACCTCAACCCGAAGACGTTCTGCTGAGCTGCAGATGTCTCAAAGGTCTTTACGCAGAATATTAAGAGGAAATTTACATCTGTTTCCATATAAAGTGCAGCTAGTGCAAGAACTAAAACTAGCAGATTTTCAAGAACGACTAACTTATGCAGTTCGCTTGCAAAGAATGGCTCGAGAAGATAATGAATTTATTCATTCTCTGATCATGAGCGATGAAGCCCATTTTCATTTGAATGGCTTCGTAAATAAGCAGAACTGCAGAATATGGGGTACCGAGAACCCAAGGGTGGTTCATCAAAGGCAATTACATCCGCTTAAATGTACAGTATGGTGCGCAGTTACGTCTCAACGAATTATTGGACCATTCTTCTTCGAAGACCACGATGGGAATGCTGTATCTGTAGATGGCGACCGATATCGTGATATGATTCAAAATTTCTTAAGACCAGCTCTTGCTGACAATCAAACGATGACTTTCCAACAAGATGGAGCCACTGCGCATACTGCTCGAGCCACTATGCACCTTCTAAGGCAGATTTTTGGCGAACGTTTAATTTCGAGAAATTCAGGATTCAATTGGCCCGCCCGCTCGCCGGACTTAACAGCCCCTGATTATTTCCTTTGGGGATATCTGAAAGGAAAAGTGTATATTAATAAACCCACAACCCTGCAGCAACTAAAAGATAATATTCGAGCAGAAGTAAGTGCTTTGGGGCCAGATATTCTGACTCGAGTAATGGAAAATGCTCTTGCAAGAGCTGCACTTTGCGAGGCTGAAAATGGCGGTCATTTGCGTGATGTAATCTTTCACACTTAAATTGTAAACAAACTCCAAACATTGCATTTTAGTTTTGTGTTAGGGAAAAAAATTAAAATTAAAATTTAAAAAAGTTATTAATTTTTCAAATCCCTTCGCGACTTTTGCCCCACCCTGTAGATAATCGATATTTAAGTGGTTTATTTCTTGTACGATTTTAGAATATCCATCGAACGTCATTTTCGCCATAACTTTAATTAAATCGAGGTAGAAATCGATCCACATCGATTTTACCTCTGTGTGCGTATATACATTCATAGTTCAGTGAAATTATGAGTACCGTTGATTATGAATATTCGATATTTGTGTTTTTATATCAGAAGCATGTGGAGAAATTTTTGATGAGCACCATCTTGTTTTACGCTTTTTTTGCTATTTCATGATTTTATTTTATGAAAGGCATTTCCAATTTTCGGTTTGATTTTATCAAACTATGTAATGTAATTCTAACCTAGAAAATCGTTAGTTCTCTTTTGAGCAGACTGAGATTGGAAATGCCTTGGCCATTAGGGCACATTGCTAATGCACAGATTGGGCCCCCCCTGTCCCTTTCCCTTTCCCTTTCCCTTTGCCTTTGTCTTTGACTGTTGCCTTTGTCTTTGATTTTGCTTTTGCCTTTGTCTTTGACTTTGCATTGCTTGGCCTATCACTTCACCCATGCATGTGCCTTGGCAGCGCTATCACCTTTAAGTTCAACTTCGCCTACAACTGGTTTTGAAGCCACTAAATGTGAGGCCACCCCTCATAACTGGGACCTCCACTTCAAGCACCTGGCCATCCTCCCTTCAGTCCAGTCAAAATGGACCAGCGAAAGATAAGTGTATAGTTTTATAGCAGCGCCAAAGATTTAAAACTTATTTTGCTGTTTAAAATTTCAATTTCAAATGTAATGAAAATGCTTTTTTTGTTAAATAAAATCTGTTAAATGTTTGTGTTCTGTTTGTTCTTCTATCCTCTAGCCATGCCATGGTCGACACACAGCTACACGCCTGTAAACTGTATCCATCGAAGAAACAAAGTAAAATCAAACATATACACCCGTATTGCACGTGATCAAGAACTTAACCGTAGGAGACGCTACAGGGCCGTATCAAGCTATTGTGACTGATCTATCAAAAAATGTCGTACAAGATATGTGTTGCTGTAAATTCTATCAAAAGCATAGTAAACTATCAGGAATATACCACGCCTTTCTAATCATATTTCGACATTAGGAATCAGTGCAAAAAATTCTGTATTCACCATTTCAGCAAAATGTTACTAAAACGCACACGAAAAAAACTTGTGGACCATCTCAATTGAAATTGTTCATATTTTATTATTAACTTACATATATACCCAATAATATTTACAAATCAACCTTCTATTCACAATGCAGAGCAAATTTTTTGAGCAAATAGAAACTACAGACGTAGTAGTAGTAGTACAAAAGTTTATTACAGACTCCATAAAGTTTGTTAGTTTGATTGCTATTAAAATTTACATGAGAAATAGGAAGAAGGTCAAAATGGCACTATTATGCTTTGGAACTCCTAAATTAACCCTAATTTTGTGTAATTATAAATTTGGAATTTCCACATTAATAACTAGAAACTTACACTTTGATTGCAGTCTATAATGAACTTACCTGTCTTGCCAAAAAGCCCGTTAAACTGCCAGTCTTAATGGTATCAATCGATTTATATGCTGTATTCCGAGGAGCTTGAATCATCAGAATTGTTGATGTCAATTATAAGGGGTTCAACTTGGGTGTCAACGATATTGTCCATATCCCACATTTTGGTTTCAACCTTCTCTTGGACATGGTCAATACATGTTCTCCATTTTGCTGGCGTAATTCTATCGACAGCAACATCAAACAGTGTTTTAAGGTCAGAAAACTTAAAAGTGCTGTTATTTGACGCCACGTATTGCTTGATGTCGGCCCAAATCAACTCGATAGGATTCAGTTCGCAGTGATAGGGAGGCAGGCTGAGAATCGTTTTATTTTGGTTTTTGGTCATTTCGTCAACAATTTTTAAATCATATTTATACTTATGTCGCTTGACTATATTTATCAGCTCAGCTTTGACCATTGTTTGGTCGAAGTCGATCTTCTTTGAGACAAGCCACTGTTGAATGTCTGCCTTTTTGGTGGCCATTGTTGGAATTTTTTCCAATTTTCTGGAGTGGTACATCACAATAATTGCGTTATCATCAAGTGTCGGCAAAATTTTTTTGAACCAATTTTCAAATGAGTTACCATCCATTTCTTCGTGATTGTCTCCAGTTTTTTTGGATTCAAATGCCCACAATGCTTCAGGAACAAATCCATCTACGCTACCTATGTGGCAAATGATCAGGCGTTTTCCCTTGCCTGAAAGTAATTAGTTATTTTACTTCTCAGCGAGCGCACTAAATGACGAAATTAAGCAACTTACTCTTTTTAGGTTAGTATAGGATAGGGTCTTAGAATAGTTTTTGGGTGAAGGAAATACTCAGAAACTTGGATGAGATAGCAAAACTGAGTTCGGAGCTTCCAAATCATTGATTCGATCAGAAAATGAATTATCTGCATCCAAAAAAGTTCATATACTTCGAAACTTACCTGCAGGATTTTTCAATCCCGTCGAAAGGCCATCTAAAAAAGCCTGCCTTGAGGACCTCACAGATCTCTCTACCCAAACCTTTCCCTGCGTATGCCCCGCGTTCACCCATGTTTCGTCTAAATAATAAATTTTTCTTCCTTCAGCGCGGAATTGCCTAATTTTTGTAAGGTATTCTCACCTCCAGATAACAATTTCCTCCTTTTCTATCAATAAACTATTCCTTGATCTTTTCAAAAATCGAAAGTCTAGTTCTTTCAACAGCTTATGGAACGTAGATCTTTTAAAATTTGGCAGGTCCTCATCATCATTCACTTGCTTCAATATTTTATCTATTGTAGGTATTTCATTCCCGAAGAAAAAGTGATGTACTTTTCTTCTAATGGCACTTTTGTCAAAGTCATCTATTTTTTCGATGATTTTTTTTCTCGCTGGATATGTTTTTGGCTCAGATAGTGAGTGATTTTGTCTATATTCCTTCAAGATTTTGTAAACACTTGATCGACCTACACCAGAAATTTCAGCAACCTTACATACGATATTTTCTATAGCCAATCCACTATTCTGTTGCATCTGGTTCTTGTAGATATTTAGAATAATTTGTTTTTCACCTGCGCTAAGATGAAGCTTTTTAGCCCTTTTTCTGGGTGGCGTTAAGCTGATTTCAACCACTTCATCAGCTGTATCTGTGTCAGACATTTTAGGCTAATATTAAATTTCCGCAAGAAAAATCAAGTCAAGACGTGCATAAAACGTTCGCGCTCATAAACGGGTATCCGTAACTGATTACAATCCTGTGCGTGGTGACGAACCATCAACGTGACGCTGAGAGTTCCCTCTACTATGCAGCGTTGCCAGGCTTAATGTCACAATGATCATGTTTTATTGGGAAAATTGTCAGAAATCGCCGAATGTTGAACAGAAACATTACAAGAAGTCTAACCTTGAAATGTGAGGCTACAAATCGATATTCTTATAGGGGGGAAGGGTAGGGAGCTGTTATAATAATAATAATAATAATAATGTCTTTATTCCCACCAAAGAAAATACAAAACAAGTTGCAAAACCAGTCTTATAAGAACATATAGTGGGAGGGGCGAAGTTCGGCTTATCCGCTCTTCCACTTAACCCCTGGTTTTAGGTTTACATCATAATAAGGTAAGCATATATATAAAAATGAGATAAAGAGCATATACATATATACACATACATATACATACATATACATATATACACATATATACCCACATATACATACACACATGTATAAGCAGTATCAGAGAATGGACCCTAGCGGCTAATTTGTAAAATGGTACTATAAAAATACATAATGCCTCCAAAGTCATACCATGCAATTCCCTGCAATGTAGCAGCGTATACGTTTTTTAAATAAATCAATAGAAAGAGAAGTATACTCTCGCGGGATATTATTATAAAGTTTGCTGATATTATACGAAAAAGATCTTTCGAATAAGGTGGTAGAATGAAAAGGCGGTGTCAGTTTAGTTTTGTTGCGGGTATTGCGATTGTGAGCTAAGTAACGGAAATGAATTTTTTCGTGTAAGTAGGAAGGTAGTTTTTGTATAATAATCTTATGGTATTGTACGAGGCTGTGAAGCAGCCTGCGTTGCTTCATGTTCAGCCAGCCAGCATCAGTAAGCTTTGCTGACACTGAATCGAATTTACTCAAACCAAAAATAAGTCTCAGACAAGAATTTTGCACGCGTTGTATTTTATCTGAAGTGAATTTAGTTAGACATTTGTCATAGACGACATCACAGAAGTTAAAATGCGACAAAACAAGAGAATTGCACAGTATGACTTTAGTTTTTTGGTTGATGTAAGATTTTTGACCGTATATCGTCTTTAAATTAGAATACGCCCTTCTGGAGCACTTGTTAACATGTTCCTCAAACCTCAAGTTTTTGTCAAGGTATAATCCTAAATTACGCGCTATCGAGCTTATTTCTAAAGTATTGTTATCGAGGTTTATTTTCACCAGAGGTTCACAATGGTTTCTCAAATTTTTTGGCCCGAATAACATGACTGTACTTTTAGCCGGATTCAAGTCTAAGCATATATTTCGAGAAGCTTTAGTGAGACGATCAAGGTCTTTATTTATCAGATCAACAGCAGGCAATGTTTGAGCTGGAGGAAATGATAAGTACACTTGTGTATCATCTGCATAAAAATGAGCTTTACAAGAGTGAAGACTGAAGTATAGATTAGAGGTGTAAATAATGAACATTAGCGGACCCAGAATGGAGCCCTGAGGAACACCAATGGTCACTTTCAATGGCGCAGAGTACTTATCATTCAGCATTACCTGCTGTTGTCGATCGCTGAAGTAGCTTCGCATTAGAGACTCTGCATCGGCCGAGAATCCGTAAAAGTGGAGCATGGCTAAGAGTAGCTCATGATGTATCCTGTCAAATGCCTTCGTATAATCTAAGAGCACCAAGGCAGTCAGGTTACCTTTGTCAGCACTGCACAATACATCATCCACCACTCCCAGCAATGCTGTTGTACAGCTATGCGCCGGACGGAACCCTGATTGTGTATCTATAATGAGGTTATTCGTTCTTAAGTGTTCTCTTATCTGAACATCCATTATTGATTCAAGCAATTTAGATAATGTTGGCAATATACTAATATTACGCAAATCCTTGAGCTCAGATGGCTGAGCAACTTTAGGCAAAGGCACAATCAAAGCGTGCTTCCAACAAAAAGGAAAATAGCGACGCAATATGCATTCATTAATGATATGTGTCATGAAAGGAATAATTTTGGGGCAGCAATACAACAGCATTTCGGTATTTATCAAATCAGCACCAAATGCTTTGCTTTTGAAGCCAAACAAAGTATCTTTCACCTGATCTGTGGACGCCAAAGCGAATTCAAAGAGGGATACATTTGGTTTGACATTATTTTTATAAAAAGAAAATGTATCAGCATCAGGTTCTATACCTGCACTAGATAAAGACGTAAAGTACCGGTTCATTTTGTCAACATCAGCTAAATCAACTGGGATAGATGACCTGGGTGTCTTATTGCCAAAGTTCATAGCTTCTAAATCTTTCCATAGAGTCTTATAGTTCGTACTGTTAATTTTATGTTCCAGATGAATCTTTTTAGCATTATCAGTTGCTAATTTTACTATATTACGTAACTTTTTGTATTCCTCCCATTTCTGATCGCACCTTGATTTCCTATAGGCAGTGAATTTGTCATCTCTAAGTTTCATTAGAAATTTAATGTTATCAGTCAGCCACGGAGCTGGTTTTTTCGTAAACCTTGCCATTCGATAGGGTGCAAATCTGTCAAATAGCTCTAAAACTAATTGATTAAATATATTTAATTTCGTATCTATATCCTGACAATAAACTATCTGCATAAAGTCTACTTCATCCAGAGCAGTCTTAAAAGATTCTTGGTTGATATTTTTGAAATCTCTGTAGCTACGTAGTACAGGTTGTTTGGTTTCTACCTCATATTCAAGGACTATAGATATCATATCCTATTAACCTTGGTGAAAGTTGGAAACGGTAATATCATATATGGCATACATTCGGTTGAAGGTGTGTGCACGGAAAATAGATTGCGGATAGGATTTTAATAGATAAATCTGCACAAAAAAACACAAAAGGAGATTTTTGTATTTCCCTGAAGAATATCTCAAGGTTATTTCAGATGTACTCATCGAAACTTTATGGAAGGATTATCGAAACCTTATTTTCAATTGCGATAGGGCCACATACCTCGACGTCGCATTAATGTGAAAAATAAGACAATAGAAAAAAATTCCCTCACTGATGCTATCTCTTAGGAAAAATTTAACTATAAAGATTGCACAAAAAATTTCTTCACCTTTTTGAGCTTGTTTTCGCATCTCCGTATATGCCGTTCATAATTTGCTGCAGATCAATTTGAAATATACCTTTGTGATGCCATTTATTGTTATATAATGTCCTTTACAACAGTTATTGCATGTATTGCACCAACAGATTGATTTGTGATCCATGCGAATGTGATCAACCACTCTGGCGAAAACTCGCCGAGCGTGGCAACCGTGCGACTTTGTCTGGAGGCTCGTCGCTACAACCCAATCAGGAAGAGGCCGACAGAGCGCCATGGCTACCGATCACGCGTTGATCACGAATCAACCACTGTTTACGATTACTTTGTAGCTTCGTTAGATACACTTTAGATGTCTTCATGCCACCGACTGAGCTACCGGAAGCTAATGGTAACCCCCTTTCTGTGATTGTGCAGAAAAGTTGGAATCTTCATTGCATTCCATCTTTTCTGGACTTTTTGCGGAAAGGAAGGCTTACATTATTGGATTTTTTCTTCTGTGCTTACCATATTTTAAGTGTACAGGCATTACTTCCCATTGATTTTCCAAGGCGTGTGACCTTTTGTCAGTGGTATCTTCAAAAAATGACACAAAATCCGTAATTTGAATTAATGATTCTGTTTACGGACGAAGCTAATTTTTCTCGAAATGCCCTGTTCTATATATTATTTTGTCTCCTATAAAGGCTGCTACACACAGTGCCGGTGGCATTGCCGCCCGGCAAGCCGGCGGCTAAAGGTGCCCACAAATTAGCAACCATGTGCGTCATACATGTATGTCAACCACGTTTGCGCGTTGATCGTTGCCGGTGTGTGGTGCAAAAGCCGCAAGCATGTGCGTCGTACAAGTTTTCCAGACTAGTCGGAATTCATCAACGCGCAAACATGAATTTGCAGACAAGATTGTCGGTGTGTGTCTTCTTCACGCATGCATTTTGGGTACAGTGTCTCGCGTGTTTATTACCAGTTTGTCGTCGCTTTTGACAATGTCTGACGTAAGACACTTCTCAAAAGCCTTTTTGGCAGATTTTATTGAACTTTACAAAGGTTATCCTTGTTTATGGAAAACTAAAAGTGATGATTACAAGGATCGAAATAAGAAAGATGCAGCTTATTTAGTTTTATTGAAAAAATTACAAGAAATTGAGCCGAATAGTACAAAACAGTGTGTGAAAGCTAAAATAAATAGCATCCGCGGTAGCTTTAGAAGAGAAATCAAGAAAATAGAAGATTCCAAATGGTCAGGCAGAGGGTCAGATGAAATATAAAACACACATTTATGGTATTATGATTTATTGCTATTTACCAAAGATCAAGAAATGCCTCGAGAATCGGTCAGCAATTTGGTTGAGAATCAGGAAGGTGAAAGCGAACAAGATGCTAATAATGAAGATGAGGTAAGAAAAGTACAATTTAGTTATTGCAATACAAATTTATTTTTTAAAAAAACTATTTACTACATTACATGGAATTAATGCACCATCTTTTGTTGCCATTCCACTGCGCCCTCGTTATTAAAATAATGCATTTACAACTCTCTGACTTGTTTTGCCTCGTTGTTGACTCTTTGGTTGAGACTTTGTTGTAAACGAATTAAATTAGTTGATTGTTCATCCAGTTTAATAGTGCCGGTACTTGTATTTTCTGTGTACATATTATTATGTGGTGCATATACAGTCGCACATCTTCTGCTTAAGTAGTTATGCAAAACACAGGTTGCCATAACAATTGCTTCTAAATTAACAGAAATTGCTGTGTGAAATATTCTAAATCGATTAGACAATATTCCAAACGCATTCTCAACTTTACTTCAAGCCCGCGATAGACGATAATTGAAATTTTTTTTTCTTTATTCAAATCTCTGCGACTGAATGGCTTCAAAAGATTTTTTCGAAGGGTGAACGCTTCATCGCCAACAAAAACGAAAGCCAACAGTTGGGTTATTAGTTTTGTATTAGAAAAAACGAGTATTACTTCATTGTTGTGTCAGTTTTTATCACATCAGTTTAGTTTGAATTCATTAGTTCAGGTTCTAGGTTTTGTCATGACTTTTGTTTTAGGTTTTCGTGTTTTCTTATTATTAAAGTTTTGCTGACTATATTTTTTTATGTTGAAGTAAACATTGTATATTATACTCATAATAATAAATGCAATATGCTAAAAACATGCATATATTTTTCTTACCTTCATAACATATACTCATTTTTCAATACCTCAAATATTGCTCGACAGGTCTCCGGTATTATTTTACCTAACGACTGAGGAGAAATTAAAGTTGAAAATTTTAAATCTTCGTATTTTCTTCCTGTGGCTAAATAGCGAAGAGTGGCTGTTAATCGCTCATGTGGCGAAATTGAAGACCTCAAAATCGTGTCCTGTTTTACAATTAATGGAGACACTAAGGTTAGTAGCGTTGAGTAGCTTTCTTCATCCATGCTCAGGTAATTTCGCCAATCGTCAGGTTCTAAACGCAGTTCTTCTAGCAGACTAATATGGGTATATTGTGGGCGTTTTGAAAGCCATTCCTTTACCCATTTCTTCCGGATAGGTGGCTTTTTAACTAATCTATTTGTTTTCCTTTTAATTAAAGCAGCGTACGCCGCTGCCAATAGAATGTACTCGTCTTAACTGCCCCTTATGCACTTTCTAACTAACAATCTTGTATGCAGGTCTGGGCTCAAAATCTATTGACATACATGTATGTCACACATGTATGAAAAAAGTCTATGACGCACATGGTTGCTAATTTGTGGGCACCTTAAAAGTCTCGAATCATCAAGCAAGCCTGATGTTTTTATGACATACCACAGTCGTTTTTGTTGCCATATGTTACACACAGACATAGACGGAACATGATAATTTTCGTTTTCCGTATTAGAATATATTATAATGAATGAAACGATTTAAATCAATTTTTAAGCCTTGTGGTAGCACTAGACGATATTCAGGACGTCAGGAATGCGTTATGAGGCAGAACTAATAGGTACAGGGATTTGCAGGGGAAAAACAAGACGCCAAAGGGGCGTATCGAGGCACTGGCTGAAATAGGCATGTAGTGCCCTTTTAACGAACGAGAAGTCTTTGTTCCACATTCAGATGCCTTAGGGGACTTGTCACGCAACCCTCTTGGTTTTGTGGGCTCTGTAAGGTCCCTAACAGTGGGCAAAAAGGCACTAAGGTCCCTTTTGGTTGTAGTTCAGGTTTAAATGCACATTAGAGTGGTCAGCGTGCGGAAATTGCAACCTGGACGGAGCTGATGCACTGCTGGACGTCGGGGAGGCGCTAGAAGTTGCTATAGGCTCTTTTGGGACTTGAAACGCTGCAGGGTCTGATCTAGCCCTTTGGAATGAGATGCCCTAGGGGTATGGGCACTCATTTTATAGGATACGCCATAAGGCATCGAATAGAGATACTTTTGATGCAATCAAATTCACTACGTCGGCGTCACGACGTCGAGAAGATTCGCAGTGGCAGGCGGTATGGCGTAGCGACCAAGGTCGGTTCTAGAACATTGGTGAGCACTATAAATGCACGGGCGTATGTACGCCGTGCCTCTTTTTTTCCGTTCTTCTATCCTGGCAGCCAACATTAGTACCGAAGTACTCGCTTGTACCAAGAGGTAAGGAGGTGAGTTGAAAGGGTGTTTCGTTTAAACCAGTGCGTTCCGTTTTAGTGGATTTAGGTTCTGGATTTATTTTTTTTTTGAAATTTTGCGTACCGTATAGAGCCTAATCCAGAATCCAAGTGATTTTATTTTTCTTTGATTGACTCGTTCTTTAGTCATAGAAATTGTAGTGTACCGTTTTCCGTGCATATCTTTGACATACGAATTTTGAGAAGAGAGTTGTCTGCTTTCCGTTTATTTTTGGATATTGACCGAACTAATTTGCTGAAAAGAAATAACTGTGAGTTAGACTTTGAGAATATTTTAGAATCAAACCGGTTATGAATGTGTTTACCAGCCTTAGCGTACTTTACATTTGAGCCTTAGTGAATTGTTGTGAATTCAAGCTGAAGGATGCAAATTTAAAACTGGAATGGCGTAAATGAGGTATTGCTTATTAAATCTTGTTATCTGCTTTTGAACTTGGTCTAAGCCTACGTTGGCCATAGTGGACTTCTCTGGTGGCAAATAGGAGCTGACCGGTGAAACAAATCTAACCTAATACCGACAAAATGCCGAACCGTACCGTCCCGTTTGGTCTATAGCTCTTACTTTGGGCACTTTGAGAGTTGACTTGTGTCAAGTAGGTAGACTCTGCGTGCCCGTGTTGGTTAATTGCGGTTCTCTGGAACCTCCATTATACAAAAGCGCTTTTATTGAAGATTATTTGTACATACTTATACATCCGATTGGTGATCCGACATACCCGACTGCATCTACCAGGCAGTATTCTCAATTTCTCTGAGTACGACCCCCTCCCTCGCAAGTTAGACACCGAGTTTTCCGAAATGACCAGTGAGGCAGGCCTTACTCGGTTGTAATTGCGAAACCCGGCGAGATCAGAATATGCCCGATTGGGCTAAGTATCGCGGACTCCCACATAAGTTAGACACCGAGTTCTCGGAAGTGACTAGTGGAACCTCGGTACACCTGACGACTGTCTGGAATATGTACTAACTTATCCCTAATATCAATCACGCAGTGAAGTTCTATTTCAGGAAACTGAAAGCCGAAACAAACGGTGCTTTTATTTTTGGTTGGCCTTGCAAATTATACATAATATATTTTTACGTCCCTGAAGGTCCCAGAACTATAGAAAGATACGTACCAATATCTAATTGTGATCATTATATCCCAGCAAAGTTCCAGATATACAGAAGTGTTCTATAGGTTGAGTCATTGTGTCGAAAATGTTGCGTCTCCGGTATTATTTTTTTAAAGGTTTGGTAAACACATTCATGAGGTAGATACTTATTAGTTTAGTTTAGTAAAGGTCCATTAGCGATAGTACGCGGCTTGACTGTAGGAGTTTTATAATTGCTTTGGGGTTCAAGAAACAAGTCAGGGAGGGACATCTTTGTCTGCACTGCTTACTTCCCTGGGGTGCAGATTGAAATCCAAGCGAGTACGAGACAAGCAGAGCTTGAAGTAGACGCGGGTTAACTAAACGCCTGGTCTTATTCTTCACCCAAACATAACCATATTGCTGAAAACCGCTCATCGCTTTGGGCTTATCGCATCGGACCATTACCGCTTTGCTAGCTTGACTGCATATTATTTCCGCTTTAACCATTGCTTTTTAACCGCTTTTGATTCCGTTCGATCCCGAGTTAGCCGATTGTCCTCCTTCTTCGCTCTATCGCTAGGGTAGCAAGATTCAGGTAGAGTTTTCTCTCATTTGTACATGTAATTTGAGATATCCCGACGTTGCATGAAGTGTACATATTTGCTGTTAATATACCAGGTTGTGTTTTAAGTCTTGCTTTTAATCACAAATACCGTCCTGCCTGAAGTAAGAGATACAAAAAGAGAAGTAGTAGAAGTAGAAAGTAAAGAGTAAGTATCTCGAGTCTGACCTTTTGAGCGTGAAGCATCAAATCCCTGAATTATTTTCTTCACTGAAGCTACCCAGGTCCACACTCTTAACAGGAGGCTGGCGCCCGCTGAGTTGCTGAACTAGAGAGGCAGGTAGTTCGCCAGTTATTGACCCCGAGGAAATAGCGTTTCACAAGTGTGATCACTGTGCCAATTAGTCGAACAAGTTAATCAACTATTGCCAATTTTAAATGGTACAATTGTTATTCATCCTCTACTACTGTTTTTCGTTTTATAACAGTTACAATGAATGAGGGTGAGCTTTAGTAGATATCGGAAGACAACAATGTATGACTTAGATACAAAAAAATGACAAGATGGTGATGAAGGATAATTTACGTTCAAGACATTTACGTAATAAACACCATTGTTTGTTACGCATGACCTACACCTTTATATTTTTTAACCTACAAAAATAACCGCTTGCATGCTTGAAGCTGGTTCACCCAAACTGTGGGCGGCTCAGCTTGGTAAACAGATTATGTAAAGCAACCCTGATAAAAAATGTAGCCTTGGTGGCAATTAAGTAAGGCGCGCAGCCTGATCCATCTTGATGAACGTTCAATTTTTGTAACTGAAGCGGCCTCGATCTGACCGAGTGTGATGTGGTGGAGTATCATAATTGAGTGTTTCAACCCTAACAGGATCATTTTGTACTTAAATTGGGAGAAACCTATAAGGAAATTATTCTGAAGAAAAACAATCTTCACGTCTGTAAGTAAGGCAAATACATCTGCTGCAACATAATAATACTAAATAATGCTCCAACACATCACACTCTGTCAGATTGAGACCACTCCAATTACTCAAATTCAATATTCATCAAGGTGGTTCAGGTTGCGCGGCTGACTTTATTGCCACCAAGATCGTTGCACGTAAATCCACTACATCTTTTATCGGAATTGGTTTAGATAATTTATATAGCTGAGCTGATCAAATTTTGGGTGAACCAGCCTCGAGCATGCTAGTGGCTATTTTTGTAGGTTAAAAAAAGAGTTATGGGTGAAAAGGTTGGGTCATGCTTAGCAGTCAATGGTGATTATTACATGAATATCGTAAATGTATATAAATTATCCTTCAACATCAACCACGTCCATTTTTTGTTATAAATTGTCATTCTATGATACCTATGAAAACTGGCCCTCCGCCATCGTAACTGCCATAAAACGGAATAAAAAAGCAGCAGACAGCGGATAACAATGATACCATTTAGAAACTGCAAATAGTTGAACAACTTTCTCGACTAATTGGCAAACTGATCGTACTTAATGATCTCACTCATCATGTTATCAAAGTCAGACGTAAGATGGGGTTTCAATGAAAGTTTAGACTTTGGCACGACTTTTATGTGGGTTTTTCGACATCTTAAATAAAAATAATACTGGACGACATACACTGCTTAAGGTAAAGCTGATCGAAGAAAGTTGATATTTGCAGAAAAGGCACGAAGTTAACTTTTTTTTATACTCCAACTACCACGAAGGCCTAAGGACTAAGCACCCATTGGGTACCGTGGGTCTATAGGGGCATACATGGGAAAGGGGGGGACGCCACACGGACTCTGGCGAGGGAACATGTGTGCATGCAACATGCACACATTCTGGCTCCGCCTACGTGAACCGCCGGGTGGTACCTCCGCGTTCGACAGTCAGAGACCATCTACCACCTACGGACAATCACAACATCCATAGCCAATAGAAAAATTACGGGACGGGACTCGAACCCGCACAGCGCACGGCGACTGATCAGGAGACCGAAGAGTCTACTACTGCGGCCACCGCTGCTGCCTAAAGCAAACTGAATGTAAGCAATTTTTTTTAAAAAATATTGAATTACGAAAATCTCTAAAACTAGCTAAAACAAAATTGCGTCATATAGTAGACTATGACGTGACCTATCTACAGTTCCAGGATTATCTTTAAATTTTGGGACTCCCTGTCGCTAGATGGAATATACATAAAAAATCCACGAATCAGACATCTCAGGTCACTGAAGACGCAGAAACCACCAACAATCACTTTGTGAACTCGTTGCCATCCAGTCAACCTGATGAGTTACTTCTTAACACTTTATCTGGACAGAAAAAGTCACTTTTAACTAAAAGTTCGTTCCATATCGAAAAGAAACTAAGAGAAGTGAAATCAAATGCTGCTGGTATAGATGGTATTACTAAAATCATGATGAAAAACGTATTTAAGATGAAATAACGGATATCATAAATCAATCTCTGAACGCAGGAGATGTTCCAACATTATGGAAGGAATCAGTTGTAACTCCACGAGCAAAAGTCAATAACGCTATACAGAAGAAGGATTTGAGACCGGTAAGCACCTGACCTGTGATGTTTAAGCTTGCAGAGAAAGCGGTAGCTGATCAACTTCGTGACCATCTAGAAGTAAATAAAGTCCTCCCATATACACAGTTGGGATTCAGAAAGCTACACAACATATCCACAGCTTGGAATCCAAATGATGTTAATTCACTGATTTCAGAATTAAATGTAAATCTAGAAATGATTACAAACTATTCCAAAAGTTAATGTTTGAAACTAAGTCCCTCAAAAACTAAAGCTTGCTGCATTGGCTCTAGGTTAAATATTTCAAAATTTAAAGAACTGATGAGTACAGATATTGTTTTGGGTGATACAGCTGTTGAAATTGTAGAGAAGACTAAGAATTTAGGAATTTTATTGGACACAAATTCAGTTTTGAGAACCATGTCATTAATAAACTTTGACTATAAGTTACTTTGCAGATACAAACATGTTTTAACCAGTCATATAAAATTAAGACTTACCAATGTACTAATCCGCACTCATCTAGACTATGGCGCTACAGTATACTATAATTTTCTTACGGAAGAAATGAGGCACAGAATTCAAGTATTACAAAACTACTGCATGAGATTCTGTTTCAAAGATATACGTATACAAGATCATATTACTGGATATTATGTGAGAGAAAATGTTTTAAAATTCAAGTATCGTGCATTACTTCAGTATGGAACTCTACTGTATAAAGTTTTGAAGTATAAATTACCCAGATATCTGTTTAATGCTTTGAATAAGATATGTTCACTCCGCCAAGTTCCATAGAACGTCTAAATTCAAAAAATGTTTTACTTAGGTACACGGCACCATATCTATTGAACGATTATATAGAGCTTTTTGAAGCACCTTCCATCCAAAACTTCAGAAATGAGATAGAAGAAGTGCTACTACAGCTACAAAGACTTGAATCCACAAATTAAATGTATGACGCTTCCATCAACACTCAGACTATATCGTATTATATTCTGTGTTGTGCATATTTGTTGTGAATCATACTAATCATTGCGTTGATGTTACATTAACGCTCATGAAATTAACTTTTTAGTGGGAGGGTGGGGGTGAAAAGTGGCCGCGCCAATCCTCTTTCCCTTTGGAACGTTGTCGTTTTTATATTTTTTTTGTATACATTCCAATACAAATTATTATTATTATTATATTCAATAACAAAAAACAATTCCCAAAAAAATAATTCCATTCGAATGAAATTTTGTTGAAATTTACACATAAGCAATGTCTAAATGTCAACAAAAGGAGGAAGTGAAAATGTTTGCGGTATTGCTAGTTATCACTAACGTGGTGTTGGTTCACCTGATTCTGTACTTTTTTTTTCATAGGAAAAAGCTTTTAAAGTCACCCTCAGGCAGAAAAACTCGAAGGTTTAAAACCCTATTCGGCGCCTCGGTCGGCCCTTTCTGCATGTTCGATGAGATTGTCCAAAAATATGATACACCCACTAAAATCCCTTAATAAACAAGTCAAAGTAGGTATAATGAAAAACTATGTATAGGATCTATGAGCCAAACCCAGGCACACTTCGCGCAATACTGGGTTTTTCAGTAGTCCTAATCTGACTTATCTATTCCGTACCCATAGTTATTAAGAAATATGCAACAACATCGTATATGATTGGTTGTGGTCAAACAAACAGCCTAGTTATATGCAATTCCTGCAACTTGATGGGACGCCTGTGTGTGGTTGACGACTTTGTGCGATTCGTTGGGACGGTTGTCAATCAAGGATACCAGGAAACTGGGTAGGTTCCTGCTGCCGCGCTTTTCTCAAAGATGGCAGGTCTACTTCTTTGCACTATTTTCTTTTATTTTTTATGTTAAGTCTCCACCTCTTTTAACCTATGTGCTTATCCCAGTGCGGGGTCACATTATTGATTTACAAGTAATAGATATAAATATAACGAGTTTTTGACAAACTTTCAGGTAATTTGTATCACACAGATAAGCCTTCAAAAATCTTATAATAATCCATCTAGGAGTTACTAATATTATACAGCAACAATAGAAGATGCGGAAAACAAACATATGGACAGGTAATCTCCGCAGTACTTCCCCTATTTACAGCGTGACAACTGCAGCTAATTTTTTTTTGCTTTTACTACTGGCTCAAACACAAGCGCTGATTGCCTAATAACGATTGTCGAGATAGTCCACCCATTCCGTTCCTTCGAGCTTGCTTGATTTGTTCTCCGTTCCAGCTGCAAAGGAATTGTGAATTCCCTTCAGAGGAAGCGGGGAACTCAGACTGCGTACAGATTACTTCCGGGATTTGTTTATGAACCGAATGAGATGTTTGCACAATGGAGTTCTCTAGTTTGTATGCGACGCTACCCTTGAAATCGTGTAGAATAATAGGTTGCTTTAGCAAGGGCTTATTCCATGCGTATTCAAAGGTGTCAGATAAGGTAACCTACTTTTACTTTCCATGAACAAGAAAGGAAAACGGTAGATGTTCACTTTACTTTGAGATTAACTGATACATGCTTATTGCACGTATAGGTTTATTTGATGGAAAAAACTCGGCATTAGGTAAGAGGTATTAATGTTTTTTAAAGTTGATACCTACGAACAACAGGATCTTCAATATATAAAATGTATTGTCTACTCAAGTTCATATTTGGAAGGTGGTGCAGTTTATCATCGATTTTCCACTTCTGCTGAATAAAATGTATTAGGAATTCGTACATAATGTTAATGATATAGAGAAGATGGGTACTATCTCGGAACATTTTTTCGAATAATATAGGGTGTTATGTGACAACTTATTTTGAAGTTGCTCATAAGTACTTTGACCCCCTAGAGTGTAGAAAAACTTACTTCATCTGCAACTCCGGATTATTTGCAAGCTGGTACAACAACCATTCACAAAACGCTTCTTTACCGCACCTTGTACAAAATGGTGCAATCCATTATCACGCATTATTTGCCACACTTTAGTCTCGGAGTCTACACCTCCTTCGTGCTTGTTGAAGGGTAAACGATTCAATAATCTTTCCGGATTGCACTATTTGAGGCGGTCCAGGTCGCATATTCGTAAATACCCGACGCGTTATATGCCCGAAGTAGCTTCATACTCGTATATACCAGAGGCATCGGACCTACGTACCCGACGCGTTATCCACTCGAAGTAGCTTCTTGTATTCCCCAGCAAGATGGTGCTGCACCACACTACTTCAGGCTAGTTAGGAATTACTTAGTTAACAATTTCCCCGGTCGTCGGAATGGCCGGCTCGCTCGCCAGACTTGATACCTTTATACTTTTCTTTGAAACAAAAGGTGTTCGAAACGGGACGTCCCTCAATATTGGATATACGACTGAGAATAACAAATATTTGTATATATATATATATATATATATATCGATGTTACTATGTTTGAAAATGTTCGACGCGAAATTACGGATGGACTGCTATTGTGTCAAGAAGTTCAAGGCAACCATTTCCAGCATCTTCTAAAATGAACTCAACGTATTCATTCGAATTATCAAGTTATATGTCAATGTATTCTGGTACTAATTGAATGTATCACCATTATTTTGTAGCCACAAAACCCCCGTTTTCGTATAAGGGCCATCTGGACATTTTCAAATATCAATTTTACTCTAAAATATGGTATCCACGCATACATTTCATTGCCTCAAGTTTTAATTTTTTGAATTGATCCGTTCAAAAAATCGTAGGGGAGGGGGACATTAAAGAAAAGCACTGTATATGCCTCTAGAAAAAAAAAACGCACATTTTGTCAAGACACATACGCTGAGTAAAGGAAAGCCCCAACTTTGCGGGCACCCTGAATATTAATGGATAAAATCTAAACAATCTAAATGATAACATGTATTATTATTATTCTCCATCTGGTTTGTAGTATCTGCAGCAGCAGCGAAAACAGACCGTCATTCTGTTGGCGGGCCAGCAGTATCGATTTGCGCGGGGTGGCGCGATGGCCTTCCTGCTGCTCCTGCTGACACATTAACATAGACAAAGGTCGGGGCGTTGCTTTTGTTTCCGTCACTACCAGACGACGACGGAGAAAAATGCTGCTGACAGTCCGGTCATTGCGGTATTTAGAACAAGAAGATAGAAGTGTCTCCATGAAAGCTTTCTATTCTATTTCGCCTACGGACACAAAACTTAGAGGCCGAGTTCCCACGCCCGCTGAAAAAAATGGCTCTAAGTAGGCTGACACAGAGCTTCTCACGCAACGCTTTTGTCGATTCATAGAATGTTTATGTTCGGCTCCAGTTCGTCCCTCTTAGGAAAAAGTTAACTACGAAAGTGTATAACAAAGGAACGTCTGTCCGATAAATTTGCGATCACAATTGAGATGAGGGAAATTTGCTAGCGGCCAGCTCGCAATATGTTATCTGCTTTGTGTTTAACGAGAGTATCGAAAACGTTTCTATTATTCGACGTCTCAAGGGTGAATGTATGGGGAAATCTATGAATGACATATATCTTTTCACAATTTGTGATATTTTTTTATACATAATGATGAATAAATATTCGAATATTATTGTAGTCGACCAAGTTAACAATTTCTAAATTCCTTGGAATAATTCGTCATGCCGCCTACCCTTGTAAAGATTCGTCGCATCCATAAAATAGAAATAAGGGCAGAACAAACACTCGCATCTGCAAACCACCCAGTGAACGCCAAGGGAAACCAAATTCATATTACGAAGAAAATATATAATAGAACCGGATGCTATAAAGTTGGACTTTTCAAATATGCCGGGACAAAAACAGGGTTTGGAGATATATTCTGTAATAATATTTGGTTGCTATAACTATAAAGTTACAACCAAAGGAGTGCCGAGAAATTTGAATCTCAACCATTTGGTTAGCAGGCGTATCATGGGATATCTAAGACTTCCGAAGGCTGACATATTACTAAAAATTGTCATAATTGAGGGAAAATATAACGTACGCGTTGACAGATGCGGTTTGGAAATTATCATTAGAGAGGAGCAGGTGAAACTAACGAAAGACTGCGTAGTTCCAATGAAGCTAATTTTGTTAAATATATATAAAATATTCCAGAAGAGAGTCACCGTTAATTTTACCTAAATGCTATGTATAATTTTATAATTATTTAAGAGGACATCTCGAATTGTGGCCTCAGAATTACAGGAATTCCCAATCCATTGAAATTATTGAAAACTGCAGGGTTTGCCCCAAAGCAATTAAAGCATCGAGACGCCACTGAAGGGGCGTGTTGCGTAAACTTAAGGGAAGACTGTACGCTGACGACACTCCTTGAGGTGGGACAAGGGAACGTAATTAACCAATAGAGTTTAAGGTCATTTTGAGTTCAAAAATTAAGTCTAACAATCATTGGTCAGGTTAGTTTCCATCTTTAGAGAATCAGACGCTCATCGCAAGGGTTGTAAACTGATCGATCAATGAGGAGACAAGGGCTGAACTCACTAAGTCAAAATGACCAGCCTTCTGATGGAGGGGAAAATCCGCAACTGACCTCCGATAATTTTGAAACTAAAAACTTCAGTTCTTCTCTTATCTTTGATTTGTACGGTTGAAAAAGTTGCTTCGATTTTCCCTCAGATAGTGGCTGTTAATAAGAGTTGCATTGGTAGAATTTATGTCAAGTTGTGTTCTCATCAGTAAGCAGTTACTTAGAAGGGGGCTTTTCCCTTTTTTATTAGCCCTTCTGGCTAAAGCAAACACCGAGTCAACTAAGGATTCTATGCATTAGCTTGATTAATTAGCATTGTAAAGTTGAGATTCTAGAGTTTAATTTTGCTATTAGGTTCAAACTTAAATTTATTGTAATTTAGTTGTCACCGTTCCTTCTAACTTAGTCGTAATTCACTCCTCCAGTGATCTTTTCCCCAGCCTATTAGTTTTACGAATTTAACTGTTCTTTATCATTGCTACTTCACTCTTCACAAGTGTATAGATGTTTTGAGTAATTAATAAAAATTAGTCTCCTTTAACATGAGTTCCATTAATTTCATTAACTGAAGCTCTGTTCGAGGGTTCCGAAAGTATTCATTCGGGCGTTTACCACATTCTCTGATTATTTGGAGAACAGAGGAAGCATCATTCCGCGTAAAGTGAGTGTTTCAATTACTTTATATCAGGTTCTACGCGAGTCTATCTCCTATAGGAGGACAAGTAAAAGGTAACAGAATCTGACATTCGAGGGGTCTCGGACCAGTCCAGAAATTGAAGTATTGGACTGGAGATCCGAACTATATATTCAAGGCACGACATTGAGAGGTCCGGGAGTCTCGGACGAAGATCCTGTTACATAATGATATTTATTTGAATCTGCCTGATTGGTGTGCAAAACTATCGCGGTTTGATGAGTGTAATATATACAAGCGCCAAAAAATTGAGATATTGTCACGTGCCAAAATCACGTAACTATTTTTTTACTATTTTTTTATCACTTATTAAGGATTTGAATTTTTCTTTATTGATAGTAGAGTGTCCATTCCTAGGCTAAACCATTTTCAATGATTTTATTTTGGCAAATTTCATAATTTATTGATTGTATAATTTGACACCAATTAAATCTTTGTTTCTCAGCGACTCAGTATTGAGTTGAAATGGACACTAATGTTATAGTATTATTACGACTACTTTCGAAATTTCCTCATAAAACTTTGTTGGTCCCTCGTAGAGAGTTGGCAACCAGCGCGCCACCTTGTGATTTTTACACGTACTAGCATATGTTCTTTCCTACCAAGATACCTCCTCTAACGGCTTTTCTCCGGCTACTCATTCAACATTCGTTTAAAAAGATAGGTTTTCTGTCTCATTTACTTTCCTGCGGATATTGTGGTGTATACCATCGAACCACGTCCGCTAATGCATGTCCTGTCTTTTCTTTTGTGGGGTGGTCAACCAAAACAAGTCCCGACTAACATCTCGGGGATTTGTAGTTTAAGCCGTCTTGAGTCACTGGTGCTCTTAAGCCCCTACTCACCGCTATATTGAGCTAGGCCCTAAGTTTGCAAGCCACTTGACAGCTGTTTTGCATCGACTGACCTTAAGGGTTCATTTATGGTGTTTTACTCATTTAACAATTAATTTAAAAAAAGGAACGAGGAATCACACCACCATTTTCTCTTGTTAATGACAAAAGACGTGGCAATATACTCTACGTTATGCCCTGCGGGAGTTGTGGGGGACCAATTTTTCACACGTTGAAAAGTTTCCAAATTCATGCAAAGACCTCGGACATCGAAAAACAGCGTTCTTTTAAGTTTTGCGATACATTCTCTCAACTTATCGGATATGAGAGCTTTTCGCCAGCGAGCAGTTTTCAGTTCATCCTGGGCAACAGATCAAGAAGAATCTCTCCGTAGTAAATTGTTTTACACTGGACAGCAGTGCCTTTTGACTAACTGAGACTCCTGATGCTACAGAATGTCTTTTGACGGAATATCGCACATTTTCGGTATTCCGATAAAAAAAAGAAAATGGAAATCAGGCCACTTCTGACCTTTTTTACTGAACTCCTTGTACCAACACTACTACTGTGTATTTATCTACTGGAACTGATTATTAAATAAACGAGCTCCATTGGTACATATTTGATAATGCACAGATCTGGTACGGACATACAAATTGATAGATAAACGCGACATGCATGGCTCCAAATGTGTGGAGTACGGGTTAGTTACAATGACCAACCTGTTCAGTAGGTCGATTATGCGACAGCATGGAAGGTAAAACACAGTTTTTTGTCGACCGCCAGCTCATCGATGAGAAGGGAGCTTCTTACAAAGGTTGACGAAATATGAACGATGTAGCGGAAAGGTGAAACTTTTCACTCAATAAATCACGAAGTCTCAGCCTAAGTACCGCAATGCTGCAACTTTCGTAAACTAAAGTCATTTAGTTGAAACTTGTTTTAAGCTGGTGTGCTTCGAAAAAGTTGTCACTAAGTAGACCATTCCATATTCCCGGCTACCTTTTTTTAATGCGGATCCATTGCCAGATTCTAGCTATATTGATATATATTCATAATATTTGGCTATTATAATATTATATCTATCTGTTCGAAAAGATGTCGTAGCTTCAAATGTTTAAGGTACGATAGTATTCTCCTACGATAAGTTCATTTTCTACCTTCAAATTTGACTTGAGGCGCCAGACGCAACAGCTCGTGCCTGTTAGGATATCCCAGGTATATGATAAGTTCCTTAGCGTTTTTACCATACCATATGAATGAAAAATGCTCTTAACTGCGTTTGAATATTGGTAGAAGGAAATTTGGAATATTGCTCTCTGCAACAGATGGACGGGGTTGTAGAGGCCGTAGCCTGCAAATATGTGAACAGAGCTCTACATTAAAAAATAGTATTTTCTGGAACTGTATATATGACTTAGCATTCTCGCATCAACCACAACAGTTGACAAAATTCATGTTCACGTTGAATCCATAACTTCGGTGATTTTAATGCCCCCACGTAAGATCTAACATCTTACTGGCAAAGCTCTCCCTTAGAACCAGGGTTAGGGAGTCTTTTCATACAAGACTCAGTGTCGAGATTTGTGGATTCTTTGACTCACATTTCAAAATAATCACCTACTAGGCAGGTTAAAGTTACTTGCATAGTGTCTGAATGGAAGAAATAAATTTAATATCTAAGTAGTACCTTGTTGTCTTATTTGTTTACGATCAACATCTAGAACCATAAGTTTACTAACCGATTTCAGGGGTATCTGGTGACTACTGGCCTGCACTAACACAAAGAAGAAAAGAGTAATGGCAGCAAAATTTCAGCAATTTATTGCGCACGTAAGAGGGGCGAAAGTTTCCACAGCGTCGGTTATGTATCAGCATGGAACTGGATCACAGGGTGGTCAGATTCCGGTTTTTTATCTCTCTACACGGAAAGCCCCTCACCGAAAGCGCTTTTTCAGAAAACTTGCTTAGATAGAACGAAACAAGGAGCTTCGACTCGAAGATGTCCAGCAGGTTTCTGGAAGGTAGTATGTATCCCGTCAGCCACCACCCCTATAGGATTCTTGCATTTGTCGATTCCAACATACCAAAAGTGATTAATATCTAAGTAATACCTTGTTGTCTTATTTGTTTACGATCAACATCTAGAACTATGAGTTTACTAACCGATTTCAGGGGTATCCGGTGACTATTGGCCTGCACTAACACAAAGAAGAAAAGAGTAATGACAGCAAAATTTCAGCAATTTATTGCGCACGTAAGAGGGACGAAAGTTTCCAGAGCGTCGGTTATTTATGAGCATGGAACTGGATCACAGGGTGGTCAGATTCCGGTTTTTTATCTCTCTACACGGAAAGCCTCTCACCGAAAGCGCTTTTTCAGAAAACTTGCTTAGATAAAACGAAACAAGGAGCTTCGACTCGAAGATGTCCAGCAGATTTCTGGAAGGCAGTATTTATCCCGTCAGCCACCACCCCTATAGGATTCTTGCATTTGTCGATTCCAACATACCAAAAGTGATAGCATTACTTGTAACGCCAAAATCTAAAGAGGCTGTAATAGGTATCACTTTATTCTCAACATTGAGAAAATACTGCCATAAAGGGAGAAATCGCTGTTAATAAATAAAACGGTGGCATTGTCACATACGCAAGATATTGTGGATTGTTAAGGTACTGTCCTATTAAGGAAATGAGACGTGAAGAGAAAAAAAGCGAATGTGAAAGGAAAGTGATAGATGTCGTCGCGATTCTTTTTGCGTTGCTTCTCCTTAGTGGGAATGCAACTGTAGAGTGCAGCATGGGATTATTGGTTAACCTTATGAGTTCACAGTTTTTTAATAAAAAAGGAAACAAGAGGGAAAATGAGGCGGGGGTAATATACTATGATAACTGACTAGCATTACTGTAATTAACGAACTGGAATAAGTACTACTCTGCACGTAACAAAACTAGCAACTCACTACGAAATACTGTCTTAAACTAAGTGATACCATAATACCTATTAAAATGTTGTGTTTTTACCAAATACAGAACAGGTTGGGCACAGAAAATTTTTCCCTAATGTACCCACTATCTACGCCTTTGTTTGGTTATGGAACTCTGAACTCGGAACTGACAGCAAGCTGAATTGTATGCCAGTTCAAGCACCGAACTAGTTTATCATGAAGCAGCTGTCCCGTTCGTCGTTGTGACAGGAAAGTACTCTGAAAAAAATGGGAAAAGGCACTCGTAAAAGAGATATAATATCTCGGCCTCTCTATAAACTGGAAATGTAAATGTAATAATTTCATCAGTAGAGTGGGCTGGTCGTACTTTGCATTTAACAGGGAGATGTTTTTGAAAGGCAGGATTGGCATTTTTGTATTAAAAAAAGTCTGAATAGGCGGTGCTGATGGGGTCTAACAGCATTTATTTTCTGCCTCCGCACTTCTGTAGGCCTACCTAATGGTAGGATTGAGAGTACATCTACCACTCATAATAACGTATCCTCTCATGTTATAATCTAACAATGATGTATTATTTCCAAATGAGGTTACATTAGTACTATAGGAATGTGTGACAACATCAATAGATTCAGAGATGCTTCACCTTTTAAAGATGGCTAGGTAATAAGTATTCAAACATTTGCGTCAATATCATTAATACGTAAGGATGTTAATGATGTAATTCTTGACAAGTTTTCAGTTAAGATCAAAAAAGTAAGTTGGGATGAGTAGCTTGACATTTTTTCCCAAAAAATACTTGTGAAGTGGCGTGCTTAGTTTAAATTCGAAGTACTCAGTTAAGATTTGTCAGGTCTTCCTCTGGGGTAATTCAGTTGGATATAACCACTACAATTAAGTCGCCAAATGCCTACTTCCAATTCAAAGGGCCCCATCCAAATCACATAAGTAATTTAAGAGAAATTATAAAAATGAGTATTAAAAGAAATGAACTTGAAACCCTGTATCTCAGTAAAGAAGCCTTAAAATACATAGGTTAAACTAAACTTTTCTATTCGTTTCAATGAGATCTGGTACCTGTATTATAAACCTAAATAGCCGCATACGTGAATTAACAGGATTCAAACAAAATAGGAGGTTAAGTTGTTTTTAATGTGCAGTGTCGTGGGCATATTTCACCAGAAATATCAAAAATCGATCCCGTGGTTCCAAGGCTAAAGCCGAAGAGCATTCCACTAAAACGCTGCTCTAAAAAGTACTGTGGTAGTTAGTTTCAATCCTTCCCGGAGATTGTGTTGCTTAGATGTCCTTATAGTTATCTTATACCTCTCATCCTCAATGTTCATCTATAGCAACACGTCTCAAACGCCAAGACTTATATACATCGCGGCTAGAGTTCGCCATTTCGCCCCATATATGCAGAAGAATGGGGCTAACGTAACATCTGAACATGTAGATTTTAGTAATTTTTTGACTGAATATGCTCTTGGTTTTGGAAGTGAATGCCTCCTGCGCCTTCTGAAACCTCATCTTGACTTTGGTGGAGTGCTTGTTCCCTTTGGTCATTCAAGCACCTGCTCAAACTGCAATAGCTCGAGAGATGAATTATTATCCACTAGACTTAACTCGCAGCTTCGGTCCAGTGGAAGTAGTGTAAACGATAGGTCAAGCGTTTTGCATTAGGCTGGAGGAAATTGGTTTGGAAGAAAGAAATGCGGTATTCAAAATAATGCAATAGTTAGGTACATTGACGATGAACATTTTAATGCAACAATTAATTAATTTCAATGTCTCGCTCTTTTATATCAAAGGTAAGTAAATTACAGTGAAAGCTCCCATAAGCGGACACTCACGGTTCCGTAACTTTTGTCCGCTTATGGGAGGTGTCCGTTTAAAAGAGAGTATGTAAGTATATATATATCTATATAATATATGTACATATACGCATACAAAAACATAAATGCTTCAATACATGGTACGAGGATTTAAAAAAACATTATTCTTTAGCTTGTTGAAAAAAGTTTAAAATGTTTGTCTGACGAAATTTCACCATCTTTTGCTGAAGGAGACAATTTTCGTAATAACTTTCTAAATTTTTCAAATGTTGAAATGCAGTGAAATCATCTTTAGCAAATTTTTTCAATATAGAAATATGATTTAGAGCTTCCCCATATGAATTTATCGTTTTTGAACCGCTTAGTGAGTCCACCAGTTCCACTTCATCTTCTGAGTCGTTTGGACTACCATATTCAACTTGGCCTGGGCTTTCTACATCCAAATTCGAAAAGTTGCCAATGGCATTTTCTTCTGCTGTTGTGTTATTGTCTATGGCCAGGAAATCATCTACTTTCTGGGGATCTGCTACTCCTAAATGTTTGGCATGTCGCAGTAACTGAGCAAGTGTCGCTAAGGGCAGATCGTCTTCAGCATCGCAATAATTTTGCTCAGCAAATTCTGAGCTACATTCACTTTTTCTGAATCCAGCTTTGCCAAAACAGTTTTTAATTGTAGAGGAATTTACTTTATTCCATGCTGTTTTTATAAAATACAAAGCTTCTAACACATTGATAGACTTTGTAAGCTCAGATAAGCTTTGACCATCGTCAATTTTTGTTAAAATATGTTTTAAAATCAAGTGCCGATAATAAAATTTAAAGTTCTGTATGACACCTTGATCCATGGGCTGACAAACAGAAGTTGTGTTTGGCGGTAAAAATATAATTTTCACATTTTTCATTTTCATATCACGAGGATGAGAGCATGCATTGTATAAAAATAAAAGAACTTGCCTTTTTTGGATTCTCATTTTCCGGTCGAATTCGACTAACCACTCAGACATGATTTCTCGTGTCATCCATGCCTTTTTGTTGGATTTCCAAGTCGCTGGTAGATCCTTAATAGCAACGTTTTTTAAAGCACGGGGACGAGCCGCTTTCCCGATCACAATCAAATCGCATTTTTCACCGGCCATATTTGCACAGAATAAAATGGTTAGTCTATCTTTAGACAACTTTCCACCCACACATGTTTCTCCTTTAAAGGACAGAGTTTTGTCGGGCAATGCGCGAAAAAAAAGTCCACTCTCATCTGCGTTGTACACATCTTCTGGTTTGTAGCCAAGCAACATGGACGGAAGTTTCTCCAAAAATTGTGACACATCAACTTGATCTACTGCAGCAGCTTCGCCAGATATGCATTTGAAACTCGCACTATGTCTCTTGCGCCACCCGTCGGACACACTGAAATTATTATAGCCCAAAGTAGTGGCGATTTCTTTAGCTTTCATTTTCACTAACGGCCCTGAGATTGGAATGTTACTTCTAGCTTTCACAAACCACTCAAAACATGTTTTGTCTATAGCAAAACCTTCCTTTTTTAAAAAATCCTTCTTTAGATTTATATTAGTTCCTGATTGCCATTTACTCCTGATATCTTCCTTATTTTTGGCAATTTCAGCTGCTTGCGTTTTCCCAATATTAAACCTCTTTGCCAAATGACGAACTGAAACACTTTCTCTGTCTAATACGTTAACAACTTCCATCTTTTCCTTTAACGAGAGCATCCTTTTTTTTGGTGCCATTTTACAGTTACAATAATAAAATACGTAACTCAATCAACTACGAATTTACCTGAACTGAAGACAAGCCACAAGATTACATACAGGCTACCCAACGAAATGCGTAAATGGGGAATCACCTAATATAAACCGGGGAATTACCGAATTTTATGTATGTAGATATGTGCATTGCAATAAGCGGAACTAAAAAATCGTCCGGGTATTAGAGTTTCGCGTCCGCTTATGGGAGATTTTTTGATCGCATACAGGAAAATCTAGTGTCCGCGTCCGTTTATAAGAGCGTCCGTTTATCGGAATGCATTTAACATTGAAAATTGATGGCTGAAATTTGGTTCCAGGAACTTTGTCCGGTTAAAAGAGATGTCCGCTTCTAGGAGCTGTCCGCAAGGAGAGCTTTCACTGTACTTGAAAATTAATCTGATCTTAAAAAGGACATTGAGGTCATGGTCAGGTTCATAAAATGCTCCGTCATTTGCATTTCAGGAATTAGAAATAGACGTTTCCGGTTAAGAAATCAGTTAATTTTCAAATGACCTTGACTGTCTTAGTCTAGGTCAGAATCATACATAAAATGTCTTGCTCTTTTATTTCCGCAGGGGCATTATGTAAGAAACCTAAAAAAGTAAAAAAACTCGACGAAATGCCATCTTGCAGACTAGGTAGGCTTTAGTGTGCGAATAGTTTATTCCACGTTTGCTCGCTATGATCGCTGTTCGCTGACATTTAAGCAACACGTACAGCTACAAAAAGGTCATGGGCAAAGGCATATTTCGATGTGAAATTTCCCAGCCTTTACAGTTCGAGCTTCAAAAATAGGGATTTCTTCTAAGAAAAGTTGAACTTGACGTTCAAATTACCTTGAAGAACGTTGTTAAGGTCACAAATTATAGCCATTTTCAAACAAGGGGATACTCAAGAGTTATGCAACTACAGGCCCATTTCCTTAATACCTATTTTTGCGAAAATTTTGGAATTATTGTTGAAAGATCAAATTAATGAATACTTTGAGGCTAATAATTTATTTTCCTCAACACAATTTGGTTTTAGGAAAAATAGTTCCACCACAGCAGCTATTAACAGTTTTATTCAGTTTGTGAACGAGACTTTTGAAAACAACCTATATGGCGCAGCATGTTTGTTGGACTTGTCCAAAGCTTTTGATTGTGGAAAAGCTCCCTTTTTATAGCTTTCATGAAGCATCCACTGCAATGATTAAATCTTACTCGAGTAATCGACGCCAATTTGTATTCTTTAAAGGTTCATCATCCTCACAGTTAGTCGCTGCTTACGGGGTACCGCAAGGCTCGGTAGTGGGACCTATTTTATTTTTAATTTACGTCAATGAAATGACTAAATATAATGTGAATAATAACTTAATCCTATTCGCTGATGACACTACCTTGATGAATGGCAATGCCTCTTTAGCCTCATTGATATTCGACTCTGAGGCTCATAAAAGAAAACTAGCAAACTGGTTAACCGCTAATAAGTTGACCATCAATGAAACCAAGTCTCAGATGATTCTTAGCTTGAGGCAGCACAACACTAATACACTCAAGTCCGTGAAGTTACTAGGAGTCTACCTTGATGAACACTTGTCGTGGGAAACTCACGTAATCCATGTTCTCGATGCACTAGCAAAATATATATATTTGATAAGGAACTTGAAACAAAATGTCTCTCAGTCAGTTCTTCTTCTAACATATTATTCCTACTTTCAATCAAGAATATCATAAGCATTGTTAAACTGGGGTCACTCGGCCCATTGGTCAAAAGTTTTTGGATTACAACGACGTTGCTTGCGGTACATTGCTGGCCTCAAATACACGGAACCTTGCAAGGAAGCTTTTATAGAATTGAAAATGATGACAGTACCTTCTCTTTACATCTTCACATGTCTGATGTATACGTATATAAAGACTAACCTGAGCCAATGTACTACCCACAGTGATGTCCACAGTTATAGAACCAGAAATATGGATAAAATCTTAGTACCTCATAGCCGTCTCCAAACCATCAGGAACGGCACAAACTATTATGGGATAGTTCTTTATAACCTGTTGCCAGACCGTATAAAGAAACTGGATGCGAAAGTTTTTAAAAATAAAATTAATGCTTATCTGACTACTAAAGCATTTTACTCGATCAACGAGTATTTGAGCAATAATTTTTCAGACTTGTCGGATTGTTAGCAAATATAACAGTGTTCCTACACCTAGGATCATCTAGGCGCCTTGAACTTTCTACTAAGTCATCTGGTAACTTTTTGTATCAACATTTCATATGCCTTACCATTTTAACGTATATATGTGTATATGTGTATATATGTATATATGTATATATGTGTGTGTGTGTGTAGAAGTAAACATACGTACTGTGGTTGTGATTAAATGAATATGCGTGTATCTATGTACGTATATATGTCCTCCTGTTTTTACAACTTATATGGACTTGCTTTATCTGATTTTATTGAATCATAATGTCATAAGTTGATGTTTTTTCTGTTTAATTTGAACATCAGTCTTTTGTCAGTCTGCTTTTTGTATTAATTTTTTTTTCTTTTGACATGTGTAAACACGCTGGTGTACCTAACACATAATGAATTGAATCAAGTTAGATGAACCTGTTCAAGCCTTACAACTTTATTACAAAACATTTTTATTTATGAAATTTTCGAAGATATTTTACTTATACAATTTCTCGTATATATATTTCTGGTGTGAAAAATAGGGAATTTATTTGAGGAATCTGTTTTGACCCTCAAACGGCCTTGATGGTGATATTCAAGGTCACTTTCAACATTACCATTACATGAATCTTTTCAAAAATTACACCTTTGTTCTAGTAGAACATGTTTCTTTAGGAAACGTATTATTCGGGATATGTTGATCTATCCGTACTTTTTGAACGCCTCTGTATATTCTTGCAGATAAATCTATCCCTATTACCTTCCTTGGGTTTCAATTAGTAAGTGTATTTTTTACGTCTCACCGTATTGTGGTTCAATATCAAATGTGATGCTGACAAATTGAACAGACATTCACATATACATATATAGATACTTAGTAGTACTTGTCACCTTAGCCGAATGTGGAAAGTAGTATAACCTTCTTCTCTACAAACTATATGAAGCAGAACAACCATCCTGGGTATTCAAGCCAGGCTGCCCAATCCTCTTTCATTATACACATGATTCCTGTTCACTGTATCACGGAGATATTAATCCATTTGGAGGCAAAATAAACTGA
This sequence comes from Acanthoscelides obtectus, assembly GCA_963669975.1. Lineage (NCBI taxonomy): Eukaryota > Metazoa > Arthropoda > Insecta > Coleoptera > Chrysomelidae > Acanthoscelides > Acanthoscelides obtectus. Next base: position 73,240,555 of record CAVLJG010000005.1, read on the forward strand.
AGAGGTAAGAGGAACATCGGAACACAAACGAGGCAATCGCGAAGCATCAGCAACCAGCTAGAGGCGTGCGATCTAGAGCAGACGATTCCTAATTCCGAAGATGAAAAACTTCGCTACGTCGGCCTCCCTGGAGAGAAGCCCACTTCCCGCTGGAAAAGCTGGAATACAACGCGGCCCCTGTCCTGATTTTCCTCCTTATTCCTATACAAGCCATTGTCGATTCGCATACAGGGCGATGAATCTCCAGGACAAGGTTTGTGTTTCAACGTCTACTTAAATAAAATAAGAAATAAAACAAAATTCTCTTTATAACTAGGAAAACAAATGTTATACATAGTTGAATTCGTCTTGCAATTAAATGGCTCGTGCGCGAGTTTTTTACTTCCCTCTCTCACTGGCGGTCTCGGAACATGCTACCTAACATTATACTATGTCCATTTAAGTAGGAAACGGTCTGTATAATAGTGCAACCTTATTATTATGCTGCGACATAGCTGGCCTAGATGTAGAAGAAGGAAATCCCTAGAAGAGATCACCTTAAGAATCATAGTGTGTAGACTAAATCAACATATCAGGCTTGTGTACTTTGCTGTCCAACTAAAATCTGAAAAGGGCTCGAAGCTCGAACAACAGTCTTTTGAGTCACTGTTAAATATTTGTCAGGGATACAGTCACTGATATTTCTAAATCACGAATCACGACTGTTACCAAATACCGTTGAAATGCGTAACGTGATCACGGCTTCGAAAATTAGGCGCAACGACAACGATATACAGGGTGACTTCGAAGTTGAGTAATTTATTTTAACAGTGAGTAGATCTGATCAAAAGAAATGTTTTTTTCCTTTACCATTTTTCTGGTAAAATTAAAGTAACAAAGTTATAGCCCTTTGGAAGTTTAAGTACCGCCCTGCCTATTATATGCTCGTGTTTGGCGACAACGGATATAATCCGCTTGACCGGTTCATCGCATCGGAAACAAAAAAGCGAAAGAATTTGAAACGTTTATCACGATGTTTTTCGTCAGTCGATAACGCGTAAGTGAATAGTAGTGTGTTGCGTGGCTCAAACGAAATAAAAAATGGCACATGTTTACGAAAATGCTGAACTTGTGGACATGATTCTTATTTACGGGGGGGGCAGTCTTTACAAAATGCTCCCGGATGCATCACGGATTTTTGCGAATCGGTTTCCCAATCGAGTGCAACCAACCCCTCGTGCCTTTGTTAATGTAGTGCAAAGGGCTCGTGAATCAGGTGACTTGAGACCTCACAGGTGAGGGCATGCTGCTCCAAGACCGCACGATCAAATACAGGTCCGCACTGAAATACTTGTCAGGAGGATACTTTATTAAACAAGGTAACATTTTTTTTTATTTTTACACACATATTTTGGTTTATCTTCCTTCTACAATCATTATCTGAAAATTAATGACTCAACTTCAAAGTATATATCTTGAGACGTGGTCATTGTTTAGGCCAGTCAGGTGAAAAATAAAAGCTTCAGCCTTTTGTTAGGTACGTCGACAAAAGTTAAGCAAATAGAACTTTCGTCTTAAATATTTTTAATCCGTTTAAATTTGTTGCTACTTTTTCTCAATGATATTGCAGCTCCTGATGAAGATGGCAAAGTACATTGAAAGCTAGATATTAATAAAGTATAAAGAGCCCTCCTTGCTCAAATTTTGTCGATATACATATATACAGGGTGACTTTGAAGTTGAGTCATTAATTTTCAGATAATGATTGTAGAAGGAAGATAAACCAAAATATGTGTGTAAAAATAAAAAAAAAATTAAAAAAAAAATGTTACCTTGTTTTATAAAGTATGCTCCGACAAGTATTTCAATGCGGACCTGTATTTGATCGTGCGGTCTTGGAGCACCGGCATGCTCTCCCCTGTGAGGTCTTAAGTCACCTGATTCACGAGCCCTTTGTACTACATTAACAAAGGCACGAGGGGTTGGTTGCACTCGATTGGGAAACCGATCCGCATAAATCCGTGATGCCGCGGCAGCATTTTGTAAATAAGAATCATGTCCACAAGTTCAGCATTTTCAACACAAACAACTCTATTCACTCATGCGTTACCGACTGACACATTGACTGAATACAACTGAATTGTAGTAAAACATAAGCGTTTCAAATTCTTTCGCTTTTTTGTTTCCGATGCGATGAACCGATAAGGCGGATTATATCCGTTGTTGCCAAACACGAGCACATAATATTATCATTGAGACGGGACGGTGCTCAAACTTCTAAAGGGCTATAACTTTGTTACTTTAATTTTACTAGGAAAATGTTATAGGAAAAAAACATTTCTTTTGATCAGATCTACTCACTGTTAAAATAAATGACTCAACTTCGAAGTCACCCTGTATATATACATTAAAAAAAAAAACAACACTCCAAAAGGCTGAGGATTGGCATTGCCATTTTTCACCGTCGCCTACAGCAATTACATAGAGATTCACTAAGTTAAAACTATTTTATGAAGTCATGAGATTCATCTTATCTCTAATTTTACATGGGTAATGAAATGTATAAAATTGAGGATCCATTGTAAATAAAATACAATATTGAATTGTGAATTAATAATCTGTAGCTTCAGAAACTTGTAACTGGAGAAGCATCTTCTTCAATTCCTTTCTGAAACTACCACCGAAAGTAATTTAGAAAAGTTCTAAATATTTATTCAACAAACAAGGTGCTGTGTAAATTAAAGCTTTTTGGAATTTAGATGCTACATAGCCTGGAATTTTATAACAATTATTGTTTCTTAGAAAAGCATGGCGAACAGAGTATCTCTTCTCTAAAATGTTATACAGATAACATAATTTGGAGATTCATATCTTAAAACTTCATATAATAGAGCACCATAAAAAAGCAATTAACGATAATTATATTTTAAAATGTCTTCTCTCACGTAGTAGCCAGTGATGTATTCTTGTATAACTATATCATTATACGAGGGATGTCTTTTAAGTTTTGCATATAGAAACATAGTAGGCCGCGCGGATCGAACGTCAGTACTGAATCTTAACCTCACTCTTTAGTAAACTTAAATTCAAAGTTTCACAGCAATACGTGCAGTGAATTTTTAAGTGTCACCAAGTCATTAGAAAAATGGAACCAAACCGAGAACATTTTCGCGCCATAATTTATTACAACTTTCAGAGACAATTATCGCAACAAGAATGCCTTGCTGAGTTACTGTCTGTTTTCGGCAACGAAGCACCACATCAGTCGACAATTTCCCGTTGGTATGGAGAATTTGAACGCGGACGGGTGAGTCTTAGCGACGATCCCAGGGTGGGTGCACCAAAAACGGCAGTCACCTAGGAAAACGTCGATGCTGTGCGCAAACTCATCATTGAAGACAGACATGTGACATATCGCGAGATTGAGGCGTCCTTGAAGATCTCAAAGACCTCAATTCAAAAAAATTTACATGAATAATTAGGAGTAAGAAAATTAGTTTCTCGTTGGATACCCCATCTGTTGACTGAAGAGCAGAAAGCAGCCAGTGTTAATTGGTGTCAAAAAACGCTTGACCGTTTCAATTCCGGAAACTCAAAAAATGTGTGCAGCATTGTTAGTGGCGATGAATCGTGGATTTACTGTTATGAATCAGAAAATAAACGACAGTCGGCTGTTTGGGTGTTCCAAGGTGAAGAAAAGCCAACAAAAGTCATCCGTTCTCGAAGTGTTTCTAAAAAGATGGCCGCGACATTTGTGTCAAAAGCAGGTCATATTGCAATAATTCCTTTTAATGAGCAAAAAACTGTTACTGTGGATTGGTATACCACCATTTGTTTGCCAAAGGTCATCACCAAGCTTCGAAAAATCAACCCCGAGAGAAGAATCGTCCTTTACGAAGACAATGCAAGCTCGCACACAGCTCAAAAAACAAGGCAGTTTTAATGGAAGAAAACGTGGAATTATTGGACCATCCTCCATATAGACCGATCTAAGTCCTAACGATTTCTTTACTTTCCCGAAAATTAAAAACAGACTGCGTGGTCAAAGGTTCCAGTCACCAGAAGAAGCTGTTGACGCATTCAAAGATGCCGATTTGGATCTGCCAGCAAACGAGTGGAACAAGAGTGGAATAAGTGCTTCAAAAGTTGGTTCGAGCACATGCAGATGTGTATTAATCTTCGTGGAGAATACTTCGAAAAACAATAAAGTCATTTAAAACTACCTACCGTGTTGTTTTATTTCCATATGCAAAACTTAAAAGACATCCCTCGTAACAAAATCTTATGTAGAATTTGAATTTTTTTATTTCTTCTTTAAGGAAGTTGTAATAGACTGTGGCACCATATGTGTGTATGGATTAACGAGTTTACAAGCATTAATTTAATATCACTTGTCAGTATGTGTTTATATCTCCAAAGCGTTTTATATTTATAATAGCACAATTTGAGTTTATTCATAACATGACATTCAAAATTCAAATTTGTATCTAATAGTATTCCCAAACTTTTTGTTTTCTCTACAATTTGAATTACTAGTACTGTACCATCTAAAAGTATATTTGCGTTCACTGCTTTTTTGAATTTTGGAACAACTAGTCTCGAACCAATACAACAAGCCTTAGTTTTTGTGGGGTTAAGTCTCAGACAATAATTTTTTGAATATCTTGTTATCATTTCTAAATTTGTGTTAAGCTCCGATATGAGGGTATTTGCATCATCTGGTTTACATGCCTTATACTTCGAAGTTGAGTCATTTATTTTAACAGTGAGTAGATCTGATCAAAAGAAATGTTTTTTTCCTTTACCATTTTTCTGGTAAAATTAAAGTAACAAAGTTATAGCCCTTTGGAAGTTTGAGTACCCCCCTGTCTCAATAATATCATGTACTCGTGTTTGGCGACAACGGATATAATCCACCTTATCGGTTCATCGCATCGGATACAAAAAAGCGAAAGAATTTGGAACGATGTTTATGTTATTCAGTTCAGTTATACATACAGTTAGTGTCAGTCGCGTGTGAATAGTGTCTGTTGCGTGGCTCAAACGAAATAAAAAATGGCACATGTTTATGCGGATCGGTTTCCCAATCGAGTGCAACCAACCCCTCGTGCCTTTGTTAATGTAGTACAACGGGCTCGCGAATCAGGAGACTTAAGACCTCACAGGGGACCTCACGATCAAATACAGGTCCGCACTGAAATACTTGTCGGGAGGATACTATATAAAACAAGGTAACAAATTTTTTTAATTTTTTTTTTATTTTTACACACATATTTTGGTTTATCTTCCTTCTATAACCATTATCTGAAAATTAATGACTCAACTTCAAAGTCACCCTGTATAGGCAGCAGCGGTGGCCGCAGTCGTAGACTGTTCGGTCTCCTGATCAGTCGCCGTGCCCTGTGCAGGTTCGAATCCCGTCCCAGGATAAATTTTTCTCTTGGCTATGGATGTTGTGATTGTCCGTAGGTGGTAGACAGTCTCTGACCCCCTGTATCCCCCTTTATCCCCACGGTACGCAATGGGTGTTTAGGCCTCAGGCCTTCGTGGTAGTGGGGGTATATACAAAAAAAAATATCACAGGAACATGACGCTAATGCTCCAATGCGCAAAGATCCGCATGTGCGCTAGCAGCTAAAGTCGAGAATGGTACAGCACCCAAGATTAACGCATGGCTTGCATGCGATATCGTGCGTTATAGGTCTTGGTGGTTTACGCCATGCTCAGGCTATCGCCAAGTTAACCACACCCTCTTATTCTTATAGATTATTATGAACTCGTGATGATTCAGTCACCAGCTGAAATTACAAATCATTATCCTTATCACGTAAAATACCTATATAATGTCAAAAAACCGATAAAATGTCAAGTTGTTAGCGTCCCCTATGGAGGAATGACTCAACAACATGCTCAACGACCATCCTGCAAGTCAGTTTACCAGCGTGCTTTGTTGATTGCAGAATGCCGAGATAGTATGTAGACTACGTATTTCAGAGCAGAGGTGAAGGAAAGAAAATTGGTTGACTAGCAGCGTTTGGACGACTGTGTGGTGAATGTGTGTATTGGTCTGCGTGTGTATAAAATCAGTGATATTTGCTATATGAGAAAATTATTATTGAACTTTGTGTTCGTGCAGTATATCTATTAGCTGAACCAAACGGGTTATTTGTGTTGGACTCTCTTTATTTCTAAACTCATAAATTAAGATTCTCTTTCGTTTTTGGAGAATCAGTATGGGAAATCACCACCGCGCCAAGCTGTTATCTATAAAATTTGAATGAATCGAAAGAAAAAATTATGCATGTATATAAAATCACGTTTCATAAATATTCCTCTCTGTAGCCTATTTTCTTATCTGTCAGTTTTTATATACACATAGTCATATAATCAAGGACTTTTTTATCTCTCAGCAAATTTACATATTTGCATGTGTAATTTCCAGGCTGAATAAAAAAAGTGGTTGCGCAATTTCCAGCTTTGCATACTACTCTCAATTGAGTGCGTTCGAGACAAAAAACCAGGATTACTCAGCAAATAAATCCTCAATAAGCAGTTATGGACTGCTGATTTCTTCCAACTACTACCTATTACAGCTTAAAACTCCAACCAACAATGGAATCTCTGAAGCAGACAACAGAACCAAACCATGATAGCTTCATGACGTTTACGTTATACGTACAGCTACACAACTAGTGCACATCAAGTGAACTTGAGATCTCATAGTAAAACCTTCATTAATACTCCTGTCGTTCTCTACGGCGGATCAGCGGAAGCTCTCTCGTCGTTATACGAAGCTTACGAGTGACTACGTCTGAGTTCAAATCATCGGCCGTCTTTAATTCACCCTTGGGTCTGTCAGTATCAGTGAATTTCTGCGTAAGCTCATACATTAATAGACACTTACGTCCAAGCTACACAGTCATTAAATATCACATTCTATGACAAACACTGATGGATGACAGTAGGTTTCGATAGCGTGACATTCATCTTATAGTGTTCTTTCGAAGATTTGAGGTCTAAACCTCAAAGATGTGTGTACTATATGCAAAGTGCTACATTAATTATGTTTAGTCTGATTGAAGGATGGAAGCTGGGTGTAATGTGCTTCAAATATGCCTTTTAAGGAATTTTGTAATGCATGTCTTCCAATGTAGTTCTTCAGCGTTTGACCAAAATCAGCCGCACTTGGGAAATACGGTTCAAAGAAAAAAAAATGACCTTTCAGAATCGATTCCTTTTTCTAACATAGCAACAAAGCAACTCACGCTTTCTAGAAGAAACACTGGAGATTTTACAAAGAGTCACATTTCTGTTCTTTTGATATTCATTATTCTCTCCCTACTCTCCCGTTGGGATTCGCACAGAGCTTGTTACAACACATTACGATCAGTAGGCGATATTGTTAGCATCGTCGAGACTCGAGGGCCATAAAAAGTCCGATTTAACAAGCTACAGAAGTCAACAAAGGATACAGTAGTATTTTCTGCTAACTGGCTATTATGGTAACAAAGTTAAGTGATTTGCAATACAACGTACGATGGCAAATTAACAGCCAAAACAGTTAAATTTGATAGATTTGGTAATACTTGTTGGTTGATGGTGTATCATTCGCATCAGTTTAACCTGAAATGTTATATACTGATGTATCGCCAAAGATTTTTCTAAAAAAATTTTCCTCAATGTGGTTGAAAATACATATTTTTTTAAGATGTCCGCCATATCCTGATATCGGAGCCCCATGTAGTATTGATTTGGGATTTTTTGTTTACGAGTGGCGTTTAAGTATGTCACGTATAGAGTATCGCAAGGTCTTCCAGTATTCGTATAATGTAGAAAATTAGTGCAACAGGTAGATATAGCAGTAAATGAAAAATATAAGAACTAAGCAAACATCCCGAAAATCCGTGTTACCCATTTTAGGTCTATCTGTGCATCTGGCGATTTTCTGCCCTCGTAATCCTAGAAACGGTTGCATCGGTTTTGATGAAATTCGGCTACAATGCGGTGATAATCAGCATTTTTCAAAATCCTTTCAGATTGTGTGTAGTTATTTGTACGCAGACTGCGCCAATGGTTCTCGTACTGAATATGAAAGAAACTACGTACTATTGTAATTTTATCTTTCCAAATAGTCACCTCTGATTTCGATACACGTTTTGTAGTATTAAATAAGTAGCTGCATGCCCTTATAAAAATAATCCAAGTTTTCAGAGTCAAAATGCTCGTCTGTATGGAAGCTGCGCCAAGGCAGTCCTGTTTTACTTGGGGAAATAAGTACCAGTCAGGTAAAGCCACGAAGGTTATTTGATCCGGTTGCTCAAAACCGAGATCTTGATCTTGAATGACACCAGCAGCATGCACAAGTGTGTACTACCCTTCAATAATTTTCAAAAATTGTGGCTTCAATTTTTTAATTCGATGCGGACATATTCGGTTTCCTGGGAGCTCCTTTATGTGGCGTCCGCCAATCTAGTGCTGAATGAGGTTCATAGCAGAGGACAAAGGCTTAATTTTCTATAATAGTTACATTAGTGACTGAAAGCATTCATCCTCAAATGATCGTGGAGAATCCATCTGACGATTATTTCGGCATTATAAATTGTTTCTTTGCTTCAATCGACTATCACTTAGAACTAACTATACGTCCTACAAGAGCGACGTGTTCCTTAAAAGGAACCCTGACAGTTGAGTGCAAATGAGAAGTATTGCGTTGATTTGCTACAGCGATTGTCTTCTTTTGCCAGAAACTTTGGTAGGTACTGTCTGGTATTCAATTCTCTACAGCAACATTTCTGTACTTTTACTAACAACTATTTGGTACTGACGCAAAAGTTACGTATGCGACTGTGGAGACAATACACTAAGTGCAATTATAAACTAACCAGCAGACAAAACAACCTGTCAGGTTAAGACATTTTGACGTGCCTTACGTACGTCAGTCAGGAAAAGTAAATATAAACTATTGATTTGATATTCCGGGAAACTATAAGCCTTTTGTAGGTCGTTTTTGAGGCCACATTTTTTAGTTTATCTGTCTGATTCTCTGACTCCTACAATCTCTAATACATTGAGAATCTCTGAGTATTATGGTGTGTTATCATCAACATGCTCCACGCTGTATATTCCTAACGATCTACTGGACTTATTTGCATAGCTGTTGTCCTTTGTGCCCATGCACTTTGGCGGAACTATAAATCACCGTACTCGCACAGTGCTCACCCCTTTTATTTTTTAATTATATACCGTTTCTTAGTTCTTAGCAGTACGTCTACAGAATGAAAATTAATGGACTTCTGGTATAATGTGCCCCCCATGAAAAAATTAAATAAGCTCCGCTATATTTCATCAGCATAAACGCTAAAGCGATGAATGAGAGAAAACCAGAACGAAAAAGTGAGTGATATACTCGAGCTTTAGTGCGTCAGTGGCGCAGCTGCAAATACGTCTGCAAATCGAGGCCTGATTCCTCAAACGATATAGTGGTATCTAACTTCTAAATCTTGTCTTGCGGACAAAAGTTAAAAATCACAGAATTTTGGAAAAGGAACTACAGTTATTCTTTTTTGGTCCAGTTGACCTATTATTTTTGTCTGGCGACTTCTTTTTACCGAAGCAGCCACGTAAACATAGCGGTAGAAGAGAGCGAAAGAGTCCCGAGAGTGTCCGTTAGAGACGAGTCATCGGTCAATCGGACAGCGCCACCTCTGAAGAGCATCGAGGGTGGATAATGCAGTCCGGGCGGCAGCAACCAGAACATGTGAGAAGTATTCGAAGCTGGGTCTGGTCTGGGCCTTGGGTTTTGTACAGAGTGAGGTGGTTATGTGTAGAAAAGGTATCTCCTAGCCCTAAACAAATAGACGAGCTTTTTACCGGCAGCTGTTGCGACTGACAAGATGTGTCCATTCCAAATCAAGTCCTAGATGCGACCAGCCGAAATGCACAGCTTCTTGGAAGAACTCGGCCACCAGTCGGAACCACATGAGCGCTAAGGCGCTTCTTCTTAGTGAAGGTACAGTACCGTGTTTCGGAAGCATCAAATTGTACCAGATTGATGAGTCCTCGAGCAGTGATAATCTTCATGTCCATCGTCAGAGCCCTTATTTGTCTTGCTCAAACGCAGAAATCAGCTTGTCACTCTGAATTCCCGCATTTGGAGTGCTGTGATTAGCAAAGCTGGCATATAACTGGTGGAAGGCTGCCTTTTGAGAAGTTCTCATCAATCTGCTTGTCCAGCGTTCAGAAAGACATTTCGCTCCGACATTACCCTGTTACCTAATTCTTACATCGTGTTGGTTTTTGGCATTGCGAGCCTTTTCGGTGTTCTATGACCAATATTATGTCTGAGTCTTGAATCCGCCATAGCCATATATATATATATATATATATATATCTATGACGCAAGCGTGCCTTTAGCCCCATATGTATCTATGGCGCAAGCGTGCCTTTAGGCCCCCGCGGAATGAAATTAGTCCGAGGGTCACGAACGCATATTACGCTCTAGTTACATCATTTTAAATGTGACCATCTAAAAAACAGTATCAGTTAGGCAAAACTAGAAATAAAAATTAATTTGTCGTAGTATTGTATCTCCGGTACCCGTAGCTGCAGCATCGTCTAGCAACGAATAAATAGAGAGATTGTGTTCAACAAAGGCTAATTTTTGTTATAGAATCCATCCTGATGGTTCAATTTCATTACATAAATATGGAATTTCTTTGAATCCATAGAACATTTTTAATCTTAATGAACGTTTAACTTTTTTATAGTTCTGCTATATCTTTCATTTCAATGGATAATGCTACTTTTGAAGATCATCGTGTGCAACTTTGAACAATTCCAAATAATACAAAAGCTCCATACAGGAAAACCAGTAAACTGCAAAGAGAATGTGCGTAAAACTGGAGTTTAAAAATGTTAAAGTCTACAGAGTGTTTTTTCAAGAAAAATTAATTTTTGTGATCTTGACCACCCAGTATTGATCCTTCAAAAATTTTAGAAACGAAATACATTAGACTAATACTGAGCTTGATCTACCGGGGTAGATACCTAAGCTTCTATTGACCCTTGGCAAGAATGGACAGGCCAGCGTCGGGGTATGCCAGAACCCCAGTTTAGCGACACCACTGGACTTGATGATGGCTTATGTAGATATATTCTGTTAGCATCTCTGGGCGAATATAACAGACGAAAGGGCTCAGTAACTGATTCGAGTAAGAACGAGGGTCGCATAAAACGCTTTGGACCACATATATTATATTCTGCATAATGTCGACATAAAAAGCAGCTTATTATTTTAGACAATAAGGTGCAGATTTATTAACTTGACGTGGTACAAAAAGTTCCATATTTCACCAGACATACACACACATACATGTTTTTGATGGCCACATAAGGGATGAGGGATATGATAAACGCAAAGAAATAAACTTCTGGAACCCCGGAAAAACAAAAAAAATCTATGTTTATGCGCTAAGGTGTAGTCTTACCCGCCAGCATGAAAACACACCCGGAACTATTGTTTGATATGTCAGACAGATGAAGAAAATATACTGACGTTATTGATTGTACATGAAAAAGACCTCAGTGATGGTCGAAGCGTCGTATATAAACATACATATATCGATGACTTAGTTCTAATTGCATCCCACAGAGTGTCGAAATCGAGATTTGGATGGATTTCAAATAAAAAAGGGTATTTCTATGTCGTAGCCAACCTGCTAATAAAAACACCATTTTTGCCTATAGAGTCATGTGGGGTAACTGTACGCGATTTCTAGTAAATTGCTTCCAGAATAAAAGTTTTAGTTAATTGAAAAAAAATCAACGTTTAATCTAATGTAACAAACCTTTATAAACAAAAACAAAACATAAATTTTTAATTCTAATAATGATTGTTATTTTAATTGAAACTTTTAATCAACAAGGAAAATGCGGACACTTACCCTCATCAGTGGGAAAGTGTCCGCATGCCTTCAGTTAAGTGTACGCACAACAGAAACTTAACCCATTGCACATAGATCACAAGTAAATATGCCACTCTCGTAACTGGTACAGGCTTCCTGCCACCAATGTTTACAAATTGTACACTCAATCCACACTTCAGCCGTATCTCCGTACTTTTCTCGACATAGCGGACAATAGTATTCTTGTTTCGAAGATTTATCTGTAGCCTTATCCTGTTTAATATTATATTTCTTCTAAGGATTGCTTTTGGTTTTCATATCTATCTTTGGTGTTGTAATCTTTCTAGATTTTTGATCATTTTATTTTTGTTTCTCCTCCAACTGAGTTTTAAAAGGACTATTGGTGATTATTTCCGACTTGCTGCCTTTGGTAATGGGCTTATATCGATTAAGGAAATATGAGACTGGTTATGGAAATGTTACGAAAAATAGAGGGCGAAATAATTTGTTGCTAGTGAAATTCTATTCTATTTTGTCCATTGGATCTGAAGGTGCGTGTAATTGTTCATTGGCTATGTTAATTTCAGCTGCAGCTTCCATGTTCCGTTGGCTAGGTAGTGTTGAACTTTGTTGATCATGCACATCAGCAATAGTTACAATGAATTTACTTCATTGGGGTAAGTATACGCATTTTAATACTGCGGACACTTACCCGCGTATACTTTCCCCATCCCGTCAAAGCAAAAAAAAATTATGAAAAAAATAACTACGACTTGCCTTAGAGAAAACACGCAAATAATAAGAAAATATTGGTTAATTTCTCCTGTTCACAGTAACTTTGTATATACAATTAGATTAATTGTAACATTTTCACCATGTAAATGAATTTCACGAAAATTAATAATATATCTATACAAAAATAATATCGTCGAATAATTATCCGCAGCGCCCTGTACGGCAAACCTGTGATGCAGTACTTTCGCTTGGCGGTCAACAGCGAACTAAATGCGGCAGGTTTCGACAAGTTGTCAACCGTGGTATTCGCACGTTGTTCATTTCGGACACTTACCCGCTGCGTAGAGTTACCCCACATGACTCTATTCTAATATATCGTATCTAAATCAGCCGTTATTTTCGGTTCCAATAAGCTGTATCCCTCAGCATCCACTTGCTAACTGAACCTGATTTGTGTTGGTTGATAGTCAGTGCTCTCTTTTTTGGCCAAATAATGCTCTCTATGTTTTTTACAATACAGCGTTTCGCCAAAGTAAGTGTCTAAGAAATCTTATCACAACTGTATACTTCGATTCGAAAGCGTCATTTGTTTATTGCTCGGAAGTTTGATTAAATGGTAAATATTAGTTAGAGCCTATTGGATGCTGTAACTGTTCTGTTGGTATAGTATACGATACATTAGAATTAATGTACAATAATCCCAGGGCTAATGGGTTATCTAGATGTTTATTTATATGTTCTTTAACACTTAAGTCGGATTTTTGTCAGCCATACTACCATAAAGGGTACTCATGGCTTCACTCTGTCTTCCACTGACACATGGGCTGCGTTTATTACACTGAGCTGCTGGACTTTAGCGCTATCTTGAATACGCTTCAGCAGGTTGTATTCATTGTCAGTGATTATCAGTTTCTTGAAATGATATTCTAAAAAATACTCAAAGATTGTGTTTAGGTCGCAGGGTCGAACGTTACCGCTTCATCATTAAAAACGAGGGAGCGGTCCGGGAGGTACTGCGACATGAGAACAATTCAGATAGATTCACTTGGCGCATTCTATGAAGTGACATCTAGCAAATCAGCATTAATCTCCTAACCAGTCGTATTTTCTGAATTTCAAAGTACAACTGTAAAAGGTACAGTTCCATGGATCCAGAAAATAAGAAAAGGTGAACGATCTGAGATGCCAAAGATATGATAGCACTGGCCAAATCTATTACAAATCCTTATAAAGTTTTACCTCAACCTCAAAAGCAAATTGATATAGCCTATAAGCCCAAACAACTCTACAAGACTAGGCTTAAGATAACAAAAAGGAAATGGGATCATTTGCAACGATTCAAAAAAGTAATGTCTAAAGATGTAGACTTGTACGATGCACTCTAATATGAAGGAAGTACGGAAGAGAGAATAAACTAGGAAGTCAAATAACGTCGAAGAGTAACTGGAATAGTCGTCGGCGGAGAATGATTAAACTAAAAATTGAAGGTATAGTAGCTAAAAGGTAAGAAAAAGTTGTTAATTGGCTCACTAACAAAACAAAATTTCAAAGTATTCTAACAAGTCTACAAACTCCAGGAAAGAAGATAAAGTGATTGTAACCATAATTGAAAGTCAGGGAAACCTAATTTGGAAAATGGCGGTAATCAGAAAAACACAAAGGATAGTAACAGGTATTACATTTGGTCTTGTATAATCATTTTTTATAAAATCTATTTATTTCAGAAAAGCAAAGAGGTCCAGTAATGATACGGATAAGTCCAAAAACAAGAAACAAAATTGACTCATCCAGGACTCTCCCATTCTGTAGCGTGTTAGCGAACTTGTGTGTAAGAAGTCGCCAGTCTGGATTTGTTTTTATTTTTTATTACAAGCCAAAAGTTGAAGTTGTATGATCTCATATTTTTATGTTTTCTTTGTTGTTAGCAAATAATAAACGATTATGCAACGTTAAAATGCTGTGTCAAACAAAATTATATTCACACAAAATGCCGTATTTCAGCTGGAGTGGTCTCTACTTGTCGATATTTTGTCTAAAACAGATGAAGCTAATCTCAAATGTGATAATAAAAACATCTAACTCATCGTTTTTCTTTGTACTGTAAAACTCACTTTTTGGGGATACGCCGTAGTAGAACTAAACCATCGATGTGTGGTTTGTTTCGGCCAGAGAATGGAGTCCGATGAGCTTCAAGCCCACAGGATAAGTTTCAGGAGTTACTCTGACTATAATATTCGAATCTTTAGAGAGAGATTTTAAAAAATTCAAAACATATTTTTTGTTACGCTCCAAGGTGATCAATTCCTTGAAAAGCACTTTTTACTATAGTCGAAAAGAATCTAGGGCTCAATAATCATAAAAGAGCCATTTTGGGAGGGCTTAATGTATTTTTGCCCATGAATAAATACTCTGTAATTGGACAGAGAATATGAAGCAAGAGATTCTAGGATGACCCCATAGTCTAGGGATGGCCACGTTCTATTGCAATGGAGGCTTCGAAATAATCCAAGGAGATCCGAGGTTCATTCGCAATCCTATGTCAAACTTATAAGAGATCCGAGGCAATGCGAAGGAGAATTTCGGTTTCTCTGGGAGAAGATCCAGACAGTCAATGGAGATATTTATCCCACTGAGACGAGGTCAGAGGAGATCCAAGAAGATCCTATAGTCCAGGGCTGCTAATTGTGCCGATTATTATACAGGGTGGCGCATCGAAAACGAAACAGACGCATTTACTGGCAGCTCAGTTTTTTTTTAAAAAAGCTCAGACCCGTCGGTTTTGTTTTCGAGGGGGACACAAGTTTGGCAAAAAATCACGTTAGCACGTGCAGCCCCCTATGCGAGGGAGACACCACCCCAAAATCTTAAATGGAAAGAGGGGTCGAGTGATACCTTTTTTAAAGGTCTTTCAATTCCCTTTATAATGATATAAAATTAATGTACTTCAGTTCAGCAGTCTTGAAGACTTATTTTTATTTATTAGATTTATTTAAAGCTTAAATCAGACTAATACATCATCATTAGTGGAGGTCAATACATTTGGTAGTTACCCGTTAGGCAAGTGAATGTTGAAAATGGCCACCATGACTCTCCATGCAATAATAAAGATTTTGGTCAAAACGTTGCCGCACATTTTGCAATATTTGAGGAGTAATTTGAAGGCACTCATTCAGAATTCTTTGTCGGAGGTCTTCTAATGATGTTGGCTGAGTAGCATAGATTTTGCTTTTTAAATGACCCTACATAAAGAAATCCAAAGGTGATAAATCTGGTGATCTTGCGGGCCATTCAATGGCACCTCGTCTACAAATCCATCGATCTAGAAACGTCTGATCTAAATATTGTCGAATACGTAATGCGTAATGTGGTGGGGCACCATCCTGTTGGAACATCAACCTATCCGCAATGTACCGCCGATCATCCTGATTTTCAATTATGGCTGTTAATGCAGGACCTATGGCATCTTCCGGTAATTCCAAATACATTTCACCGGTCAAATTTCCAGGTAAGAAAAAATGACCAACTAAATGATCGCCAAAAATACCAGCCCAAACATATAATTTTTGGGGCTGCTGTGTATGAACCTCATGATAAATTCTGGGATTAGAATCGGACGAATATCGGCAGTTGTGACGATTTAATACGCCATTTAAGAAAAGGGAAAATTCGTCGGAAAAGCAATTGTTGAATAGAAAATGTTCATCGTTTATTATTCGTTCACTCATATCTTCACAAAATTGTAATCGCCGATCAAAATCGTCTTCATTACGTTCTTGTACCAGGTGAATTTTATACGAATGTAAACTATGGGCCTTTAGAATCCGTTGGACAGTACGTCGACTAACACCCCACACAGTCTCCAATTTGCGGGTACTTAACGTAGGATCTACATAAACTTGCCCTAAAACCCCCACTTCTATTGCTTCATTCCTTACGGGATTTTCAATGTTGGGTTTTTTATTGGCGACTGACCCAGTTTCCCGGAATTTAGCTACAAGTTCTAGAACATATTTTCGATGCACGTTACTGTTCTCATGTCGCTCATTAAATATTTCTGCTGTTCTATTAGCGCACTGATTATTTCCGAAAAATGTTTCGATAATTTCAACTCATTCTGCTGTGGAATATACCATGGTTAATTTATATAATAAAGCGTTACAAGTTATTTTAGCAGCAAAGTTTGGTCAAATCAATCGCAAGCTATGTACTAAATTCCTATTTAAAACAAGTACGAGATATTTCCTTATCTTTCTTCAAGAAATAATTTTTTTGCCACAAAAAAAACGCTCCAACAGCTATTTTCAACAACAAAATGATAAGCAGACCATGGGCGTGGTGAAGAAAAGAATTTACTTATTAAGTAAACTCTTTTAGCCAAATTTCTTCTGAACGTAGTACAAACTAATCTCATGTACCTATTAAAGTCTACTTTAAGCTTTAAATCAATAAATCTTCAAAACTACTAAACTGAAGCTCATGTATTTTACATCATTGTAAAGGGAATTGTAAGACCTTTAAAATAAGGTATCACTCGACCCCCCTTACCATTTAAGATTTTAGGGTTGGCTCAAACGAAATAAAAAATGGCACATGTTTATGCGGATCGGTTTCCCAATCGAGTGCAACCAACCCCTCGTGCCTTAGTTAATGTAGTACAACGGGCTCGTGAATCAGGTGACTTAAGACCTCATTGGGGACGGCATGCCGGTGCTCCAAGACCTCACGATCAAATACAGGTCCGCACTGAAATACTTGTCGGGGGGATACTTTATAAAACAAGGTAAATTTTTTTTTTATTTTTTTTTATTTTTACACACATATTTTGGTTTATCTTCCTTCTACAATCATTATCTGAAAATTAATGACTCAACTTCAAACACACAATTTACTGTAAAGCGATCCTCAGAGGTAACCCTATACGTTTTAAGTTAGACCGTAGCAAGTGTGAAAATCAAATGGGTTAAACTTAACCCTTTTACGTTTTTTATCTTAAATTTGACCATAGATCATGTGAACAGTTTTGGTTGGCACATATGTAACTTAGAAGCGTCATTAA
The DNA here is from genome assembly GCA_963669975.1 of Acanthoscelides obtectus. Lineage (NCBI taxonomy): Eukaryota > Metazoa > Arthropoda > Insecta > Coleoptera > Chrysomelidae > Acanthoscelides > Acanthoscelides obtectus. Next base: position 73,258,228 of record CAVLJG010000005.1, read on the forward strand.
TAGTCTTCACCAGCTGTTTAACCGAAAGGGGACGTAACACATCTGCTACTACAATAGTTACATAAAAGGTGCAGGGCTGATTTTATGCCAGCAGATTTATCTTCCGGGACCCAATTTAGCAAAAAAATTCCATATTTTTCGAGGCTTACAAATATAGCTGAAGACCATAGCCTTAGTTGCTGACTGCCATGTCATGTTGACGTCTCTCTGTTCTGAAAGGATCAACTCCAAGTTCTAGAGCATCATATCCATTTGTTTGACCGTGTTAGAGTTCTGTTGAATGAAATCAGTTGATGACTTATTTGGTGTGAAGCAAATAGACCTTTTTTGCCACTCTCACCCTTGCATTTTTAAGATGCAAATGCCTTCAAGATTGCCTCATTAATATAACACTTCAAACGTATCTGCACAATTCGTACCTTACTTCAAAACCTTGGCAATAACTACCGCAGGTGTTAACAGGCACCTTAAGTACCCGACTCCGTCTCGAGAATCCGCTTAATTATCAAATTCACATTCTAATTACCAGCCGACGGTGGTAAACAGGAGCCGAAAACAAACTTGAAGTTAGTTAATTTCGAAGTGGTCTAGTTCTTGGGACAATAAACCGACGACGACTGGTGTACAATGGGACTGTGGGCCGCGCAAGACCTTTGTTTGCTTAAGCACAATACCTCCTGGTTGATTTAGTATAGGATCTTTCAAATTACACCCCGCGAGACTTATGCCATTAGGGAATTCAAGAGACGCTATCAGCTAAGATGAAGTTGCTAATTTTAAATAATAAAATTACTTTTGTTTAAAGAGTAATGAAGAATCAGTGTTCTGGAGAAGTTTTTTGTGCAGGTAATCCAAGAAGCAAGTGTCTGCACGAAAAAGTATTGTGATTCGGTCATTGCGTCGAAACCTGTTTAAACATTTTTTAAGCAAATTCCAATAACACGCTACTGGGAAAGTTTTTTAGATGCTTCGAGTATTCTGAACAAAAAGGTTCTCACAAATACCCGCCAAGGTTCATAGCATTCGAGACATAAGTGATTTAATATTTGGAAAACTGTGAAATATGCCAGTTTCGACCCCGGGAAGCATTATGGAGAGAATGAACATTCTGATGCCAAGTTCTTAAATCTTATTCCAGCATCCTCTAACAAAATTCCAAACCATATCAGGGGATAATTTTATTGTGAACCTTTGTCTTTTAATTAATTGATAGTCAAGCGCATGCTCAATGTACACTTCGCCTGAACGCGAGGGAGATGCAGTAGAGTAGAGTAGAGAGGCAGCCGCAAAGGACGAAAAAACATTATAGGTTTTGAAAATTGACCCAGTGGCGGCGGATCTACCGCCAAACAACGAGAATATAACACTAGTTTACACGAAAAATGTACCTCGACAAAAAGTTGTTTTTTAGACTAATTTGAGGTCGCTGAAAACATAAATGCCTCTCATTTAGTTTCCCGAAGAACCGTTTATGAGATTTTTGCAGAAAAACGTGTTTTTGTGTCATAGTGCAGTTATTACCTGAAATCTCGGAAACGGTAGGCGTCATTTTCTGGACGTGTGCAACTTTTGAAAGCCACTTTTATTCCCTGCACGGCAATACATGATTTGTGTGAATTGAATTACTCATGTGCGCAAAATCGCCGTTGAATGTTGAAAAAAGGACTATTTGAAGCTTTTTTGAAAATTATCAAAGTTTACTGACTCTTATCGCAGTAATTTTTTTTGTACTAACATAAATTATGCAAACTTAAAGATAACTGTGTCACCTACATAACAAGCCAGCCAGTGTCTGAATCATAGAAAACATGTGGAAGTTATGACGCGTAATGTGACCATATGCGATTTTACAGTATTTGGCACAGTTACATTTAGGGTCCAAAATACGCTTCCACTCTCAAACTTTTTCTCTTATGTTGCGTGGAGTCTTCTTGAAGTTGCATCCAGAAGTAGACGCTCATCATGCCTCGATCCCAAAAGCCTTCATACCGCTTTTCAACCGCAACAATGTCTTGATGAAATCGCTCGCATTGTTCATCACTTTCAGCACCCAAATTCGGAGGGGAAAAATCCAAATGACTGTGAAGTAGGTGCATTTTCAAAGACCTGTAAGCATAAGAAAAGTTGAATGTTGTTTTTTATAATCTTTAAGTAAATTAATATGGTTAATATATTTTGAAGTATGTACGTATTTCAATACTAACCAATAGAATTGAACTCCTTCATCATTGTATGAATTAACTGACAATCGCTTTTTCTCCTGTTGTTTCCCAAGAATCCATATACAATTTTTTGGTAAGCTTTAGCTTCGGAATTGTTCAACCATTGTTGAAACTTTCTGTCAGAAAATAACTGTTCAGTTTGTAGACAGACGAATATACCTGCTTTAATTCTCTCTGTTGTCAGTTTTGGAAACTTGGTTTTCAAGTATTTTAGAACTTTTCGCCAAAGCGTTGACTTGATGTTTCATAAGCCAAAGTTTTATATGCAACGGGGGAAAAAATAACTGTTTTTTGTCAACAAGTACTTTTTTGAAAACGTTGCTTCTTCCCACGACATGTGTGCTATCCCAAAGACACAAAGAACAACTGTATTCTGTATAGCCGCCCTGTGGACCAGTCAGAATAATAGTAATAAAAATAAACTCCGATAATTTTCAAGAAAACATCAAAAATGCCCTTTTTTCAACTTTCAACGACTATTTTGGGAACACTACGAATTCGATTGACACAAATCATATATTGACGTAAATTGAATCTGTATGCCTTTCGCAAATAACACACTTCACCAAAACTATGCTCACTGTTTCCGAGATTTCAGATTATAACTGCACAAGTTTTTTGCAAAAATATAGAAAGACGGTTCTTTGGAAAACAAAATTAGTGTCATTTTATTTTTCAGCGACCTCAAGTTAGTCTACAAAACATCTTTTTGTCGAGGTACAGCAAAAATTTGTATTCTTGTGTAATAATTACTGAAACAACGTTTTCTGACTTCACTTTCGGACGTGAAACATTCTTTTGTTTGTATCTCAGAAGACTATGGATAAACTCAAACTAATGAGTCTAAGAGCAACCATTATAGGAGTTGACACGCTACACCACGGCCGCCAAGTTGTAAAACGGCTATTCAACAGATTTTCGTAATCAGTGAGCCAATTTTAACTTCACACATCTTACTCCTTTTTATAAGAACAAACGTATTTCATATCTACACATTTTTTTTAATAATCGAGTAGTTATTCAGATATATCAAGGTCTCCGGTTTTTATCAATTTGTGCAGCTACTTGAATAACACAAATTTAAATGTGGAAAAGGTTCATTTTTGGCAGATTAAAAAACAATTTAGAACAATTGTATATTATGTAAACACTAAACGCGAAAACTGTCCTCAGCATTTGCATATTCAACATTTTTTCGTCTGTTCGAGATTGGTTATTATTCTACTAGAAATGGAGCCTTTTATCACTTGAATAAGAACTATTTGAACAACTGCACTGCAACCAATTCAAAAAGATATGTAATAGAACATATTTTTTTCAAAAAATAGTAAAGTCAGGTTCAAAAGGTAATATCGAACCGCTCGTTACGACATGTTGAATAACTAAAGCTTGACGATAATTTTTGAAAATGGCCGCCATACAACCACGATTTGGATTGCGTGACCCGATTTTTCATAAAACATGCTCCTATAGGTGTCAAGTAATGTCCCGCATTCAATCTGGGGGGCGGACATTAGTGGTGGCTCCCTCATTAGATACATTACACAGGTACTTATAGGATTTTAAAAAGCAGTGACGTAGATATGCATCAACATAATATGTTTGACTCATTTGGGAGTGCTTGTATTATGACTTTTGATGCTGCTAAAGTTTTCAACTAACTATGAAAAAACATCCACTGTTTTGCAGTTCCATTTAAGCAGTGTGGTTTTCCTGATCGCCCTGTGATGTCAACATGGTTGATCCACAGTGCTCACTTTTCGTCATACCCTTATTTCTGAAAATATCGGCAAATGAATTAGGAGACAGGCAAAGAAGCTATATTCCCAAATATGTGGAAAGTAAAATTACTGCAAGTCAGTTGTACAGGTCTGTGAATAAAACCTAAGTTATCCGTTTGATGCTGAATGGTTTCTTATTATAAATGCTCTGAAAATAACTACAAAAGTTATACTGCAAGTCAAAGGTCCAACTGCTGTGGCAAAGGCTCAGAGTGCATTAAAACAATACCTGCATTTTTAAACTTCTGCCTTTCCTTGGAAAATTAGCCTACCTGACGTAATTTTCTCCGTAACACCATCGGAAGTCCAATCTGCAACTATCTTTCTCGCTCACTTAAATATGACTTTCAAAGACGCTAAAGACAAGCGCAAACTCAACATGAAACAGTCTTGAAGGAGCTTTAGATCCATATTCATATTTAATAGGATAATTCCAGCACAAAGTTGGCCTGAGGAGATATACTTGAAAGTCGGGTTATTCAGAAAGCTGCACCAATTAAAAGTTTATCTGATGTGCACTTTCCGATTCTGGAGTTTCGTTGCTTATATCTTTGCAGAGTTGGTGTATAATCAGCAGCAGTTGTAGTAGTAGTAGCAGTAGTAATGATCGGGAAGTAAATCAACTAGGCGACCTTTCACCCATTCTACCAACACTGTACTACTCCACATGCTCATCTACTGGTAACTCATTGATTGAGCAGGCCCAGCTTCAGCGATACGATACACCTGTCTGATCTTGTACTTATCTGGTGGTTTACAAAGTTGCTCTTATAGATAGCTGTCTATACTGTAATTGACATTAGTGGATATGCGGGGAACACATGCATCTAATATATTTTTTAATTTACTGCACTCAAGCAGCCCTAAAACGAATGTTTAATATCTTGGAAACAAATCCTTGATAACCTAGAAGAAAAGGAGTGGTTGCCTCTATAATAGTTTTTTATCAGCATCAAGAAGAGGACGCCAAAGAACTATGCATAAGATAGATTACCGGTAAGAAAAGCTCAGATTAAAAAACGTCCGTTGATGTGCGAGACGGCACTACCAAAAAGTGTAAATGCTCTTTCCTGAACTGCATCAACTATGAGCAGTGTGGTTAGAGCAGCACCTAGCCAGGTATCTGCGCGGCACTTTAGACAGGACCTTATCAGAGTTTTGCACAGAGTAAATAGGTAAGATCACTGTAACGCGTGACACACGGTGCGCGTGCCTTCCACTAAGTCGTAACCAGAGCCAATGAGACTAGGGTTCGCTTTGAGGTAGGGGTTCCCTTTGGTAAACTTTTTCTTCAAACCACTTTTGCTTCAGACTCAACCACACCACTGCATTTGATGATGAATTATGTAGATATATCCTCTTAACAGCTCTGAGCAAACATTACAGACGAACCGGACGGAGGAGAGACCGGGGATGGTCGAGTATAGGGGTAAGGTAGACTAACCGCCAAAAACTCGTCAACGCTATGAGTATTACGTCGTGCCGGCCCAGCTGCGCATTACTCTCCGACCCCGCTCAGACGTCCGGAGCGTCACGTCGTGGATGCACGCCGTTTTCGAGCGTGATTTGTTTTCGTATCATGTAAGTAATATTTTCATATTGCATATTTTTCCACCTGATACTTACACATTTTATGTTAACCATTTGTTTATTAGTCAGAGTGTTTCGTGAGTGCATATTGATAATATTTCATGTATTATTTCTTAAGTTGATGGCAGTGTTTATGTAACCCATGCCATTGAAACTTGATACACCAAAAGATATCCTAGAAAGACCTTGTCATCTAATAATTTTTGACACAAAAAGTATTAATGCAACTTCAAAAAAATATGACATTCCCTATAAGACATTTGATCGTTATGTGGCGAAAGTAAAGGAGAAATTGGCACGTAATCCGAACTTGACGAGATCAGAATTAACTTTGGACTATATTACAAATAGGCAAGTTTTCACTGATGAAGAAGAAGATGCTTCAGCATGTTATTCAAAGAAAGCCGCTGATATTTATTATGGATTGACACCATATGAGATCCGAAAATTAGCATGTCAGTTCGACATAAAAAGTAACAAAGCTATGCCTGATTCTTGGAGAACAAAATTCTTAGCTGCCGAAGATTGGTTAGGCTCATTTCTCAAACGTCATCTTTCTTTATCCGTAAAGACACCTCAAGCAACAAGCCTTTCAAGAGCTACATCATTCAAAAAAGTAATGTCAGTATGTTCTTTGCTAATTTAACTGCTGCTTACCAACGTTTGAATTTTAGCCCTGGTGATATCTGAAACGTTGATGAAACGGGTATGACAACCGCGCAAGTACCTAATAGAGTAATAGCACGACGTGGTGTTAAAAATCTAGGCAAGATGACATCTGCTGAGAGGGGTACACTGTTGACAGTTGCAGTAGCTGTTTCAGCTGTAGGAAATATAGGTCCACCATCCAATATAAGTCCCATTTTGTTAGACGTGGCCCTATAGGATGTGAAGGTGATGCTAATCCGTCTGGCTGGATGAAAGAAGAGAACTTTATGAAGTACGCCAAACATTTCGTGAAACATGTTAAATGTAATAAAGAAAAACCTGTACTTTTGCTGTTGGATAACCATGACTCCCACTTATCAATTGAAGCGTTGGATTACTACTACTACTACAAGCTACAACCCCTTGAGAGATCTGTGCACGGACCATTGAAGAAGTATTTCAACCGAGCAGGTGACAACTGGCTGGCTAGTAACCCGGGAAAGACTATCACAATTTATGAAATACTAGAGCTGTTTAAAACGTCACTACCATTGACTGCTACAGTTGAAAATATTCAATCAGACTTCGGAGTATCCGGGATTTCACCATTGAATGAAAACATTTTCCTGACTCCGAGTTTAGTGCTTCTTATGTGACAGATAGGCCGATGCTCACTTCCCCTGATGGTGATAATCCTTCAGCATGCGATGTGAGCACAGTGTCTGCCATCGACTTCCGATGCATCTAACAATAACTGAAACTCACTCTCTGGCACCGCAATGTTTATCTGTAAATGCAGACGAGATTACTACCACAACACCCTCTCCTACAAGATCTTTGATGACTGAATGTGAGTCACCTCCTCATTTTGACGAAATATTCAATTCTGTATTTGAACCGGAACTGAGAGAAATCCTCAAAACACCAGAAAACGTTCATCCTACAGAAGCAAATGTGCCCCCATCTTTACACAATCTAAACCTTTCCTCAACTTCAAAGCTAAGACTATTTCCAAAACCACTTTTAGAAAATAGGAAAAACATTCGTAAACGTAAAAGTACTATATATACCGACACCCCGGAAAAACTAAATCTTTTAGATATGAAAAACAAAAGAAAAACATATAAGAAGAAGAAAACAGATACAAAGGACAGAATAGAAAAAGGAAAAGTTAACGGCAAAGGAAAAGGCAAAAGAAAAGGAAAGGGTAAAGGAAAAGGAACGGATAAAGTTGACGAGATTGTTGATGTCACCGTCGATGAAAATCACGGTAATGCTGTAGATTCACATGACGAGAGTACGATTTGTTCAGAGTACACTGAATACTACGTCGATAGTGTTTCAGGCGAAAAATGGATTCAGTGCGTAACTTGTAAGTTATGGGCTCGTTTCAAATGTGTACTAGGTGATCTAATATTTTTGGAATGCAAACATTGCGCTTCTGATATTGAAGACTTATAGTATAATATATAAATGAACTGTTTAATTAATGAAACTAATAAATCTTTAAATAAAAATTAGGAGTTGATAGTTTTGTTAAAGACTCATTGTAAGATAATGTCTGTAACTGATTAAAATTGTTTTTGAATATTAAGTTTTGTTAAATTATAAAAAAAGTTTCATAACTTGACCCTTCTCATAATTTGTCACTTATTGATACGTAGATCTACTTAACCCGGGCATATAGCCAATCTACCCCGGAGCCGGGGTAAACTGACTAAGTATTGGTGTTCTGCAAAATGCGTTAAATTATGATCATTATATTGAATAATGGACTAGTTTGTATATTTTTTTTATAAGTTAAATAGTTCTTCTATCCATTGATGCAGTTTTATTGTCTGTATGCATAAAACCACGAAATAATAATATGTATGATGCAAAAAACTAGCCATCCCCGGTCTCCCCTAATTAATTCGAGTAAGAATGAGGATAACGTGAAACGCTTCAGACTCACACTTATACGATGTTTTTCATGATGATATAAGTTAATGAATAAGAAATCTTATAAAGGCAATTAAATCAGCTCCTAGAACTACGCTTGATATACAGGGTGATTGACAAGTCGTGACTAAAAATAAAACATCATACACATACTATATAAATTATTTTCTTCGAGGGCATTATTAAGAAGATACGGGGTGTTTAAGTTTAAAAATAAATAACATCTTTTCTAATATCTTCAAAACCGTCTACTGGAATGAAATTAAATTTGGTATGTGGATTTATCTAAGGATTGTCCACATTCAAAGGTCTTTTCTTAAAATTAACGTGCACCAGTGGTGGAGATATAGGGGATTAGTGGTGTTACCTTTTTAAATAAAAATAGTACGACACTGTATTTTTTTTCGAAACACACAATTTTCCGAATTTTGCCTTCAATTTTATATAAATAAATACCCTTGTGTTCTTTTTATAGAGCCCATTGTTTTCGTAAAAGTAAAAAAAGACAAATTAGATAAAACTTTATTTCAATAAATGATCACCATTCAGATGGATACAAGTGCGGCATCTTTTTGGTAAAGAAAAACGTATTTCCGCAAAATTTATAGTGGCTTGAATTTGGTGAAACGCGTTATCTATTCTTTCTTGTAACTGATCAACGGTATTAATTTGTTCAGCATACACTAGTCGTTTAAAAGCGCACCACAAAAAGAAATCCAGGGGGTTAAAATCAGGAGACCTCGCAGGTCAATGTACGAGTCCGTTTTTGCCAATCCATTGTTGTCTAAAACGATTATTTAACCTTGCAGCTATGTCATGACGAACATGCGGTGGAACACCGTTGTACTGATACCACATTTATACTCGCGTTGCTAACGGAACTTCAGCTAACACATTCTCTATGTAATTTTCTAGGAAAGCTAGATATGAGTTTGCATTCAAACGTTGTGGCAATACGTGCAACAGTTGGCCATTGAAAATGCCGCACCAGACATTTCCAGAAACTCTGTGTGTGTGTGAGTGGATTCTTACAGAACGGGGACTTTCTAACGACCAAATATGTTCATCATGAGAATTAAAGGTTCCACGCCTGATAAAAAGCGATTCATCTGACCACAAAACCAAATAATTAAAATCCGCATTTTGATTATGCATTTGTAGTAACTACTCACAAAAATTTCGCTGTTGCACTTCGTCGCCTGGTTGCAGACATTGCATATTTTGCCGACGGTAAGGATGTAAAATGAACGCGTAAAAATTTTTGGGATAGGCTGGCGTCTGTCTGGAAATATAAGTTGATACTCCCGAGAATCCGCTAGAGCATTTCCTTTACAGAACCCGTACACAAAAATAACATCGGCGTACTCATAATTGCTAAATTCCATTTCGGAACACATAAAAATGAAAAAAAAACGTTTGATTTGGCTTTTACAAATAAAAAAATTGTTAGTGGTAATGATAACCGTATAACACGTAACTTTGTCAAACTATCTACCAAGAAAGGTCAAGCTGGTACCAAGGCTTCCTATTTTAGTTTGAAAGTAATTGTTTCTCGGCTCTTCATGAATGATCTAATTTGTTTTATTTTTATTTTCACGAAAACAGTGCAATCTAAGAAAAAACACAAGGGTGAAAATTTGTAGCAAATTGAAGGTAAAATACGGCGTACCTACTATCCTTATTTCCTGGTTCACGTTAATTCCAAATAAAGACTACTGAATGTGGACAATAATTAGGTAAATCCACATAAGAAATTTTAGCTCATTCGAGTTGATGATTCAGAAGTTATTAAAAAGATATTTTTAAACTTCAACTATCTTTTCAATGAAGCCCTCGAGGTAAAAATGTTATATAGAAGACCCCCCTAAAATGCGGTCCTGTGTATGATGTTTCACTTTTGGTCACGACTTCTGAATCACTCTGTATCTATATTCATTTTCATGAAATATTTATATCTTTATATCGATAAAGTACCTATTGCCAATAATATTATCATGTCGAAATTGACATACGAAAAAAAACAAAATATGTGCTACTCTGCGAAGTGATCAATATAATCGAAAACATTCAAAAACGATTTGTAGCTTTTTGAAATGCATATGTCGAAATTTTTTTGAATTCAAACGAACATGGTCGAGTACCCAATTAATCATGAAAAGCTCAGCCTGGGGATGGCGCAATGCCTTTCTGTAATTCATTGGTACGCTTGGCACGATTTGTCATGTTCTTGTAGTTTTTGTTAACCTGCTGTCAATTTTCATGAGGTTCTACTCCAGATCATCTAGTTTCAATTCAAAAAAGACGCTAGGCAAAGCACCGGATAAAGTATTTTTCTTATTCTCCGAGATGCTAAGAGAAAAGTGGCGTAAAATTCTGAAAAAAGATAGTATATCTTCATAAAGGAATGGATTCTGTTATGAACATGACTTTAACGTAAGTACTGAACACATGACTTCAATTTTACCCAAATATGATTAGTTGTCTTTAAGTTTGATTACAGAGATTTTGTATCTCTGTAACTACATAATATTAATCTTTAATACTATAAGCCAGTCTCATTCATTGTTGATTACACCCAGGAAGGCCATATCTGAAGAACTACTTCCGTTGTCTAAAGTACACGAGAAGGTTATAAGAACAACCCGATGGATACCTGTCTTCTTTCCAAGTGATCAAACTGACAGCTTGACAATTAACAACAGTCTATTCGTCATTGTCCGTCACAGCGGTCCGTGGGACCTTCGCTCTTATGAACAAAGACCTGCCAGGTCAAACAAGAAGCGGTTGACTGTTTGAAGTCGAGATGGTGATTACGGTTCGATATTTTGAATGTACTGCGTACTTTTTCAATTCTTTATTAATCAATATTAGTAATTTCATAGAGCTTAGAGCTGGGGGTTATATACTGATGATAAAAATAACCGATATATGACTTAATCATTTTGTTACAACTATAAGTTTATTTTTCTTCACGTTACCTCATGCCTACATTGCTTACGGGACATATTGTGGTGTTCCATTTTAGTATAGTCGCGGCGTTTGCAAAAAGTGTGTTGTTCAAAATTTCTCCATTAGTAAGTAGTCAGTCTGTCGAGTCTGATATTGAATATATGTCGACTATACACAATAAAAAACAGTGGTGATAGTGTAAATCCCAGGATAACTCTTTCCTGTTTTTAGACTTCTTGTGTGTTCTGGATTTCAACTCGTAACATGGAGACTTGATTCCAGTATAAGTATACGGGGAGAATATCGGACCGCTTTTTTTATACCAGTCTGTGTCATTATATCAAAACATAGACTGCAGTATGGAATCACGGCTTCGCCATTCTTTCAATGCTTCCATCAGGTACCCCCTGTGACGAAGAAGAGCCCCGAAACAAAGATAATAGCTCCAGACATGCCACAAGCTATAACAATAAAACTACACTTTCAATATTTACCTTTATATACTCCTTTCCGGCAGATTAATCTTTTACGACCCCGTGCTGCCAAACTGCGTTTTTACTGATTCCTCCGTACGTGATCTGCCGTACTTGAGGGAATGAGGAACGTACACTCCGACTACAATCATCATTTGTGGAACGGCCAAACTTGGGTTATGCTGAGACGTCAATATTGTTTTATGTTCCGAAAAAAGAATCTGGAGCCAAGATTAATATCTCAATGGCTGGAGGATCATAAGCTGATTTATATACCAGGCAGGATATTGTTGGTCGTTTACTCAATCACCCAGGGAAACACCTAAGCCAGGGTTGATTCGAAGAGCAGAAGATTTTCCGCAGATCACCAGACACAAGATACTTTACACTGGAAAAACTAATCAAATAACTTATTTAGTGATCAATTTTATGCAAAAGATATTTCATACAGTCCCCAAAATACTGTATATATTTCGTTATATGTTCCGACATATACAGAAATCGCTATGTAATGCAATACATAACAGATTATGGGAACGCAACTTCTGGCTCATAAAATCTCATAATACATTATTTAGTTTTTACTTGTTATACATATTATGATATTTAATACGTCAGCTTTTTTATCTTCTGTACAGTGCCCCACATCCAAAATAAAGCATCAGATTTATACCAGATCACTACACTAGCGTTTTCATTTGTTTGGTAGAAATTTACAGTGTAAGAGGTACACGGAATTTTAGCAGTTGTAAATTTTATAGTTGGGGAAATATTTTCTCAAGAGTTACTTTATTTAAAATCTGGAATTTCAATTTCAATGTGTTTATAATAGAATCCTATATAAAAGAACTATATCATATTCACATTATACGTCTTTGAACTAAAAAAAAGAAACTGCACCAAAATGACCACCATGCTGTAGCCATATAAAGTACAAACCAACTAAAAAACATGCTCTCAAACTACTGCAATATGAACTTGCTTCCAAGTGGGACATCCTATAGGTATACTGAACAAGCGATGTATGTACTGTATTTTAAAAGGAATAAAATCAGCCTTAATAGATGAAAAGAGTGCAGTGGCAAAAATAAAAGCAAGCAATCAAAAAAAGGTTAAGAACCCACAACAAACCATTCGTTTGTTTGTGACGAGCCATTAGCACAATGATCATGAGCCATGGGGTCAATGAAAATAAATTAATAGTTCAAAAGCACATTCTAAACACAAAACCTTATCCACAAAAAATCCTATCTCACTTTTGACTTTTTGGAGAGAATAAAACCGCATACGACAAACTACACATGCACAGCACCATCATCTTGTTGAAACTTGTAAGACCTAGAAATAGCTAGATATAGCTTAATCGCCTCCAACTAACATGTGCCGAAAATGAAAGGTCGTGTTCCATTAGTTATCTGGCACTTCCATAGTATGTCCTGCGAATTTACAGAAAAGAATTAAATATATCATTTATGTGATTTTACTGCTTACATTTCACTGATTACTCGTGTATATATATATATATGTCGGTGTCAAACGGTGAAATCCGTCACTGCCTGAAATGCCTAGTCAGCCCCCGTATTGCCCGCAAACACCGCAACATTTTGATTATTACAACGTTTGACTAAGTATTTCAGTTATTCCCTGTGATGACTGAACAATTTCAGTCATACACCGTAACGACCACATTAACTTCGTTACGACATTTGCCTGATTCAGTCATTCACTGTACCAGTTTTGTGTTCATTTGCTTGAGCAAACACAACGTCTTTTCTTTATATGTAAAAATTTCATAGCATTCAGAATTGTTTTACAAGAAACTAAGTGAATAATATGACAGTGTGTATAAGAAAAAACCATGGAATACAAATGAGTTAAAGGAGATAAGTTAATTTTTATAATTTTGTGAACCTGATTCAAATTATAACGTACATAGGATTGCTCAACAGCAGCATCCAGTTGCTGGATTTCGTATATATAGTAAATACTTGATTAAAGAAACAATAATGTAATGATAAAGACAACGTTATAATCTATTGTTATTTCCTTTTAGATTAATTCATGCTTGATTATTTTTCTTTTAATATTACTGCTAAAGTAGTACCTACCTTATTATATTATGTACTTCACTGGAGCAACATTGTATTGATTACAGCGCTTGACTAAAATAGTTGAATGCAGTAACGAGGTTTATGTGGTTGTTACGGTGTTTGACTGAAATTGTTCAGTCAGCACAGTTAATGACTGAAATGCTTAATCAAACGCTGTAATGATCAAACTTACAGTGTTTGCCGGCAATACGGGGACTGACTAGGCATTTCCGGGAATGACTGATTTCAGCGTTTGACGCCGACATATGCACAGCAACTGTATTAAATTAATATGTGAATCTACTCTGCTGGTACTGTAAAAATAAAAAAAACATGCTATACTTCAGGTAATGGAAAATGGCCGAAGATATGTCTTATAGAAGTATTACAGCCAATCTTTGCAAATATTGAAAACATGCCATTCACATATGATGTCCAAGTTTCATATTGCAAATTTTCATACAATTATGTGAATCTAGAGCTATGACTTTATCAACTTTCGAGCCACATGATAGTGTAGATTTGATTTGTGATTTCCCGTAATTCTCCAGTTTTTAAAAACACAAAAAACATAAGGGATCGTAATTTATAACTTTGAACATAACCTGTCTTCAGAAAGGGCAACATATAAATAACCCGTCGGGTACAGCTAATAGATATATTTCATTGGCAGCGTATCAGTAATGATTTTCTCACACTGCAATTTATCACTGATTTTATACACATGAAGACCAATACACCTAATAATCCAGATGCGAGCTTGCTATTCAACCAACATTCTTTTGCGAGATAAAAGCTACAGACTACTCGGCTTCACAAAACGTATGAAACCAACAGTACGTGTAGTTGGGTCATTCCTCCATGGACGCTCACAACGTGGAGTGACTGCTTGCATCCTAAGAACTTCCTAGTCTGCAAGATGACATTTTAAAGGTCTTTTTGATGTTTTATAGGTTTTTTACATAACATCCAAGGCCGGAAATATTTGCACACTACGAGAACGCTTTGAATCAAGTGGAGCAGCGGAATATAGTAAAAAATGAATGAATAACCCAAGTGTCACCAATGACGCAAATTAGGTGAAGGTTCTATTAAAGCAGCAGGAAAATCCCCATTTAAGTGCACCTCAAATTGGAGCAGAAACTGATTATGCAGATCTTCTGTCCAAAATGTTATTCACAAGCATAGGTAACATCTATATCACCTATGCTTGCATCAAGGCCTTTGTCCTCAGGATTTCGCAGCTTGAACGGAGTTTAGTAGAATAATGCTAAATAAAGTGAGTGAAGACACTACTTTCCTGCATAACGATCTTTTAGCGATGATGCAACTCTTAGCAGCATAGGTGTTGTCAACAGGCATAATATGCACCATTATGCGACGGAAAACCCTTACTGGGTTAGGAAAATAGATTTCTAAAATAAATAGGCTTAAATATTTGGGGAGGAGTTATTGGCAGACAAATTATTGGGCCTTTCTTTTTCGACAACAGATTAACAGGTACAGAATACATTAATTTTTACATGTACCTGCGCATTATCATAATCGTGTGCGTAACTATTTGGACACCGGGAGTAACAATCGTTGGATCTGTCATGATGGGCCTAGATCTTGGCCTCCTAGATCACCAGATATGACACCGATGGACTTCTTCCTATGGGGCTAGGTTAGGCAAGCGGTTTATAGATATCTACCATCTACTCCGAAAAATATGAAGGAAAGGAGTAAGGATGGTTTTCTGAACTTAACGGAATACATGCTGGGGGATGTGCAACGGTCATTTATCCAAAGACTACGGCTGTGTGTTCAACATGGTGGAGATATTTTCGAGCAGTTTTTGTTATAGTTGTTTTTCTCTATTACGCTTGGAGCTGACTTACAATGTTCTGATTGTTATTAATTTTTACGTTAAATCTATACTCTTAGTGGCAATATGGAACTAGCCCACTGTTTGTCTTTTGTTTCAATGGATGATGTGATTTGTTTCCATAATTTTGGTGTGTTGTTCTATTAAAGGCTTAATAACTCAGAATCTAGTGATTTCATCTGAATCCTTATACCAAAACAAAAGCTTATAAAAAATTTGATTCAAACTTAGACAAATATACAGGGTGATGCGTTTGAAATTTTCGAGAAAAAGTACAATTCGCGTTTTTGACCACCCTGTATGAGCAAAAATGAAAATTCGAAAAAGTAACAACTAAGATATAAGCTGAGGTTATAAGTTTTTTTTATACAAAATTCAGCACTAAAAATTTCAAAATGGCGAATTGCGGGGTTGAATTGGTTAATCCAAATATCCAATAAAATTTGAGGCATTGCATTTAAAAAATCAGAACTTTGATGTGAAGGTCAAAATTGCGACACTCTGTATAATTGCCAATATTTCATAAATGTGCCCTCAAATGTCATATATAACATGCCATAAATCGATTTTCCCAAAATATATTTCTTTGAGTAATATTCCGTCTACACATGGATGGGCCACCCAGTATATGTAGATGTCTATGTTTTGTGTGCTCCAAGCAGATCCTTGGCTAAAAACAACGATCTGGCGTCTCCGTTGAATATTATGTAACAATTACTGCTGGTAGGTCATTGTTATTATATTGCTTTTTATTATATCAAGAAGTTTGTAAGCGGTTTGATATAATAGGTTTTTTGAGGAGTGCTCATGCTTTTCAAATGAATTACTATTCATAACGCCAAAGTGTTGATGTTCACCCTTAGATTAAACATAGAAGTAGATGAGTCTAACAAATGTGTGTCTAATGGTTTGTATTTACCAAAGTTTAGTTAGAACTGAACGTTTGTTAGCAAACTTCAGGCAGAGCACTCAAAAAAACAACTAGAAAGAAAAAGTATGTCATAACTGTGTGTCATATCAGCCTTTACGTTAGATACCTATATCACAGGAAATGATAAATCGCTTTGCTGCGGAGATCGCCACAATGATTTTAGAATAACCTCACTTTAATTTTTGTGTTCATATCATCATCATTTGATCCCTATACATATAATCGGAGTTATTACGAACATGATAAATCTACATTTTGAGCATCTGCCATATTGAATTCAAGATGAATTAAAGTAACTAGTATACTGACATACCTACTAACGGGCCAAGTTAAATGAGAGCTTAGAAGCTAAACTCTACAATAGGAACCGTTTTACTGATACGTCTAGGTATGCCTCATACGTTGTATAGTCCATTCTGTTCTCCAGAACTGTGTCGTTGGCGTCATTTGGCCATGTATTTCAAACTTACACAAAACTCCTCCTTGGTGACAGATTTACGGAGGAAATCCCGGCCGTACTCCGCGTAGCGTAGGTAAGCATATAAATACAGCCAACCAACTTCTGAGAAATCCTCAGAGCAAGAAGCCAAAGGCTTCTCGTCGTCCTAGTCCGCTTTACATCTACACTGATATATGGCAGTCAAGGAAAGGATTACGGCTAAAGTTGTATTTATGTTGTGCCGCAATGATATATCTGCGCTTTTCCGCTTTTCATGCCAGTTTTGTACGTTCGTTGATATTTTCGATTAAACTATGCTGCCTTGGTCTATGTGATATCCGGCTATGCGATGGATTTGATTTCCAGTAGAAAATGCTTAATAATTATCCACGATTCGTGAATTTTGCGGAATGCTGTGATCTTGATGTTATGTTTTTTCAAATACTCTAAGTCTCTATCTAGGGATTGTAAAGTCCCTATATCTGTTTGTCACTCAGACCTCTCCCTTCTAAAAGTAACTGCTAAAGCTTATGGTTGTTTTGACGTTATACTCATCGCTGGGGAATACTGCAACCGTTGGAGGAAAACAAATAATGATAATCTGACTATCTCTACTGTGATGGGAAAATCATTCGACGTTAAATTGGAAAAAGCAATGCTGTGTCAGAGTGTTATGCAGCTTGTTCTGCAGGTTCCGTTTCTCACCTTCTTTCAACCATGTCTTGTCAATAGATATCAGCTAAAAAGAAGCCTGAGAATAATAACCCAGACAATTTTGGTTATTCTTTGTTGTCATCAGGAATCCCTGATGTCAAGGGATTACGTCAAAGCATCACAACGGTCCAAGATAATCTTTTAAGCCTCCAAAAGAGATAAAGTACATATTTATTTTCCTTTTCAGGGTACCGTGAAGCGATATTTTCCATGAAAATTTGCAAACATTCCAGTTTTGTTCATAGTCGTACCTTCTGAACGGTTTGCGCCTCACAAGGCAGACTCACGCCTTCTGGCTTCTCAAAAACGTTAAAACCAATATTAGATATACCTGTGTCCTGAACTGGGCCAAGACTAAAATTCCAGGATCAGGCTTGGCCAGTCATATCTGAGATCGGGCTCAGATTTTTCCTTGGAGATTATCGTAGCTTTTTAAGTTTTCAGGGTCTTTGGTCGAACAGTTCGTTCAAAGCTTCAAGGTTCGGAAAAAATGTAGATTTTTTTATTTTTTAATAATTTATACACTATTCAACAGCAACAGCCACTTATAGAGTAGGACACAGTCCGAATAAAAAAAACAATTATTTTATAATACACGCAAGAGTGGGTAGTTCGAACACAAAGATGCTATTTACAAATATTTACAAATATCAGATACGAAAGCAAAAAAGACAGACAAAGCGTCACAAGCTTAATTGTATTCATGTCTTGTAAGTCATGACCAGAGCGTATAATAAAGCCCAATCTTTCGTAACACTCAGCAATAATAGTACCACCAATATTCTAGCCAAATACGATTGCTTGAGTCTTGTTGGTATAACTGACCACATTACACTTCGCAGCATTTAAAGGTAAACAATTTTTGCGACACCAGCTGTCAAGCATGTTGATGTTACACTGTAACTTTCCACAATCATCAAGAGACTGAATCGGACAAAGAAGCTTGAAATCTTCAGTATATAGGAGAAACTGGACATCTAATCGAATGTTTGTATCATTTAAAAGGATAATGAAAAGTAATGGCCTCAGAACAGACCCTTGAGGGACACCAGACGTAATCGTATATTTGAAGCCGTTGTGCATTACGTATGTGTGTGGATTTAAGCCTGTCTGGCAACATTTCCATTTTCTCGCGGCTCCTGCTATATGGAAAGTATTATGACCCGCAATATGTGACTATTCTGAAGAAATATTGTCCAAAAAAGTCAGAAATTGTCTTTAAATTGCGATCTAATGATTCGTTTGGCATCTTCTTGGGCTGACAATTAGAATCCTTTTCGTAAATGGAAAGAGTGGCCTATGGCTTTATATGAACAGGATTGTGTCCATGAACCTCCAAGTTGGTCTTGTAGGGCCTCAGAACAAGCTTTCAACATTTTGGCCTAAAATTCACCACCTTAGTCATGCTATAGGCGGTATGTGGTTATTATTGGAAGATTGGCGTAACGATAGAGGTTAACCAGTGGATAGCGTAGCCTTTAAGGGATATTCGCAAAAAATAATAGTCCAGAGTACCCAAAGTGAGGCATCACGATCTTAAAACCGCTTGAAGCCACAATTTTAGTTAAATTAGAAAAATTCGCCTAGTGTAAAAACATATCACATCTAGTTCACATAATTTGGCTGCCCTCTTCTGAATTTGAGTTTATTGGAAGAAAGAATAATTTTGCAAATTTTCTTAATTACATTTTCTTCCAAAAAACCCTAAATCGGAATTCGGCTGTAAGCTGTATCTAAAAGGTACTTATATTACGTAACTTTTCTCCATGCTTAACCAACATTGCTTTTGCAAATCTGAGGCAGTCAATGAACATTTGTCACATAGCTAACATCTTTGAGCACCTCAATTCCCAATAACATCCGTGTACCTAGCATGACGAAAACGGTGGATTTCTGGAAAAATATCGAATATTGGCTCTAAAGGCCTATTATATCAGCTTACAGGTCCAAGAATAAAATTCAACTCATATAGAGCTATAGATTGATTCTCTTTGTTTACAAAAAAATGATATTATGAATTTCTTGTTTCGTAAGGCACTCGAATTGTCAGATCTAGAAAACGATTCAAAATTTCGCCGAAAAAATCTTTGGCTGAAATATCTGCCAAACAAACTTTATCAGATCGCAATTTGAAGGCTACTTTTGAATTCTTCCAAGAAGCTCGCCTCGGAATATTCACACCTTGAAACTTTGACCGCTTCTCCAGAGCGAACTTGTCTCATGCCTCAGTAGTTTCTGTCCAGAACACAAATCTTAGCCTAGCCCCCAAAGTTGCCAGTTTTGGTCCAAAATATCGAAAATAAAAAGTCAACAAAATTCACATCTTTGCCGAACTTTCAGCGCGTCTTCAGACCAAATCGTTCGACATGGGACCCCGAAATTTCACAAAGCCTCTTGCCTGAATAGGTACTTTCGAGGAAACAATTTTGATCCAAATCAGAGATAGACCCGCTAAGCTGGGCCATGGAGTTTTAGTTTAACCCAATTATAAAAACCTTGGCGTAGTTGAATCAAAAAATTGGAAAAACACACGCTAAAATATCCGATTAAGGAGAAAAATACAAAATATAAAGCTTCATCCATATGGAGGCTTTTATATGATTGATTATCTATCTCTCTGTTAACGGAAAGCCGTTATATTTATATTTATGTTATAATGTCCATTAAATTTCTGTTGTAGATATGAGTGATTGATAACGTTCCATATAAATATTTGTTGTTGTTGTTTCCATTGTCTATGAGCACTTCGGCGGCATTGTTTATTTTTATTGTCCCAGAAAACCGCTCACTGGATTTGCTTTTAGTGTTATTTGTTAGCTCACATCGACCACCGATCGATATACCATCCGCATTGGATACTAAAAGAGTCAGATGAAAATTTAGGACGTCAACGGTCAATACGAGGGCATTTTTTTAGTAAGAACCGTTTCTTAATGGAGAGAAATTTTATTTATGGTCGTAAACTGCGTCACAGACTCAAATGTAGACGTTTAATTGTTTTTCAACTAGTCCACCATAAGTATTCAAACATTTTCAAGTCACCAGTACTACTCGTAGCTTTTGGATCCAATAATCGAAGACCGCTGCCGCCTGATGTTTAAACTAGTTAGTAACTGTTCCTTTCAATATACCATCATTTTCCAAAAAGATGAAAGTCTATGGTGCTAAGTCAGAGCTGTATGGCAGACGATTCTGTGATTCCCAATTAATCTTGTCCAGTTGCATTTGTGTTCTTGCCACAATGAGAGGCCGCGCGTTGTCGTGAAGCAGAATGACACCATTAAACAGTTGGCCCGTCCGGTGGTTTTGAATAGTGTGCCTAAACTTGTTTCACAGCACCTTTCAAAACCGAATTGTTGAGTGCACTGTACAATCGGCGGATTCACCGTGTAACATGTTGACGAAAAAACAGAATAATCACACAACCAACAACGGCAGAGACGTGAACATGAGGGCGGCGTAGCGAAGGCCTGGCCAAAAGTGTCTGAGGTTGAATGAATGCAGGATGCACGGGTGATGCGCAATCGTTCCTTACTGTAAAAATGACGTTCGTGGAATTAAGGCAGGCGCAATGTTGTGGATTGGCTAAGATCCTTGCTGCGAGCACCACTATTGACATCGATCAACGTAGTGCCATCTGTTTCAAAGGGCTTTGACGGAAGTACAGGTAGTCTCCTGAAAATCATCAGGAGGGTGCGGGAGATGCCTGGTAACAATAAAGACCCTAATTACTAGTTGCTTGCGCTAGCTTTAGCAGAGACCCGCGGGGTTATTACTATATAAAAAACCGATAAACTGTCACTTTTCAAGTTACGTAATACCCCTGCATGTCACTACTATTCGTCATTGTTCGTTAGTGCGGTCTCGTTGGTCTGTTAGTCTGACAGGTCTGGCTACCCAGATACCAAACATGTTTAAGGGGAAAATGGAAAGAAGGAAAGAAAGGAAGGAAGAAAAAGACCCTGCAGGTCACTATTGCCCTGGATGTATTTTGGGGAAGGCATTGACAGAGGTTTATAGAGACGACTACTAATGAGTTAGGAGGCACATATGGCCTCGATAAACGGCGGACGCTTTCGCTGTTAAGCAGGGAAAATTCTCACGGTCCACTGCAGAACAGATAAATAACGACTGCTTAGTTGCCAAGCCACAAGCAAGATATGTTTTTTGTGTTACATGACAAAAACCATGTCACTCATTTCCGTCGAGCTCTCTGTCTGTGTATCTGTCCGCTAGTTCCTTACCCCGTAACTTGGGAAGTACCTTTCTGATTTCGATAAAATGTTTAAATAAGATTACTGTTATGCCAAAGACGAAAAAGTTTAGTAGCTTTCAAAAATCGGTTTAGTGGCGGCGGAGAAAAAGGCCAAAAACAAAAAAAAACTTTGTTTCAGATAGTCCTGATCCAAAAATTGTTGGGGTTAAAATTTGGGAGTTGTAAGATGTGAAGAAGGGTGTATGAACATTTTTTAGCTATTAGCTATACTTCGCACACCATAGATTTTCCCGTACTTTTAAAGAGTAGAGAAAAGTAACATTTTGTCGGGCTTTTTGATATCTTATAGGTTTTTTGTGACATTACGTAGATTATTCTACAAGATATCAACTTAACACTTCCTGTTGTACACTTGTTGTGAACTGGTCTTGTAGCAGTGCGTGTTGCCTAATGATGCTTCAGCTATGACTATAATGTGATGTAAGATCTGCCTCAGAGATGGCATTATTGTAGGCCTAAGCTGTAAGCCATATATATCATAGCGAGAAGGAAGCGGCAGTACATAGGTGCCTAGTGAGGATTTGTGTGCTCATAATCTGTATTGATGATAATTCCTTTGGTTTCTTGTCTCAAATACACCCGCTGAGATGTATTCAAAGCTAGAAATCAGTTGCGCATTCACTTTTTCTTACTCATTCTGCAAATTGCATATGCAAATTTGCTGAATTTCAAAAATGAGAAAGATGAGAAATAAAATCCCTGGCTGGTGAAGTATATTACAGGTCATAGGTGAGAAAATATGCTACTGACGGGAATATTTATGAAACGTAGAAAGGTTATTACTTTATTGGCCTGGGCTACCGACGGAGCCATTTCGAACGCCAAGGCGTCATTTTTCAATTCTTGTTTGCATTTTGTATGTATTGTGCAACTATTTCGGTAGATTATATTTCATGTGCGTGGCCATGTTACCTTTACTCCAGGAATGATATAATAACACATAAATAACCCATCGGACACAGCTAATAGATATACCTACTTCATTTTTCATATTTAGTAACAATATTCTCACAAAGCAAATATCACTGATTTTATGCACATGCAGACCAATACACATAATCATGCGGATGCGATCTTGCTACTCAACCAACTTTCTTTGTTTTCTTGCCAACAATGTGGGTGCTGGACAGAACTGATGAGTTGGAGAGGTGAGGGCTACAGTCCTAAACAGAAATCCTTATCAATGACTTTCTGTTTAATGAAGTATCTGCATGTCATCATTGCCTGAGGCACCGGTTTCCGGTCTGGATTGATGCCGTTTCAATCGATGGGAGCCGAAGCTATTGAATACATTATTTGATGCATCAATACTACCTTTTCAAAATTTCGAGATAGCGGAGGTGCGACAATGTTTCTTATTTTGAATTGGCTTATCCTAATCCGAATATGTAATAGAAGAATTATGTGACATATCCTGAAAATACATCTGTACAGGTACTCGAAATTGTTCACAATGGAGAATCTCAACGTCTCCGATCCTACAAAACAAAGACAAGTCTTCGTTCCTAAGTTCAACAAATGGCTCCCAGTAGCACCAGCATCAATCTGCAAGGAATTCTAATTTGCAGATTTACGTTATTAAATAGCAGCCAGCCGATATTTCACGAATCCGAGATTCGGTAATTACTTCCAGGCGAGGTAGCTCGAAAAGACAGGCAGCTTCTAATCGAGAGTAAATACGCCGTCGAGCTGCGTTTGATCCAATCTGAGAGGATATCTCACACTTCAGATGGGACTGTTGGATTACGGTGTATAATGTTTGACTTGTGTATCTTCAGATGCGCTCAGTGTTATGCCGTTTAGTGTGATACTAGACAAATCTTCCAGATGATATACTCTTTAGTTCTCAGCATTAATGCTGCAGAGGCTTGAAGCAGCTATGCTTTTCCTGGGTATGCCTAAAAACAATACTACCCATAGTCGCCGATGCCTCTGGAATCATTAGACGGTTTTGGAAATTACAAATAATTCATAAGTAGCCTTAGCTTTACGTCATTGTGGGTGCCTGACGGAGTTTCAGTGGAATACGCAAGGGACTTTGGGCAGAGCACTTTTAATCTCATCTGTCACAAATTGCTGAGTAGCTTTAGCGCAGTACCGTCGTTAATAGGTTAAGCGCCACAATACTGAAAATTTTAATGTCTCCATTGGCCGATCACTTTTTTCAAGATGTACTTTTATTACTTTCTTCAACCTTCAAATCAATATGAGACACGCGAATTTTGGTCAGCATTTAATTTTTCAAAATGTGAGTCCACGTTGGAGTTTCACGGCCACCAGCAAGATTTTTATCACAAAATGCCATTGAGTCCAACGTGGCGTCGCGCCTCGACTTGTTTATTCCTGTTGGTAAATCTAACAAGCGAAGGCGCCGTCGCCGTCGCTCGTGGTTTTCTCTTGTCAGTACGTAGATCAGAGCGGTATAATGGAGTCGTACGAGAAAGAACAACAAGAGCTTGAAAAGTATTGGCAAGAAATTCTGTCGGAGGAAGAATCGGACGAGTCTTTGTTGGGCAACACGTATCTTTCGGACGAGTACCAACCATCTGATTCTAGTGACAGTGAATATGAATCAAGTGCTCCGGAACGGAATCAAAAACGAAAACGTGTGGCCGGAAATACCAAATCGTTGGAACAAGATGTACCGGTGGCGTTCACCAGTAAAAAACAAGAATATACGAATTTCGAAGAACATGTTGATGCTGCTATAGAATCTGTCATTGCTCAACATTCTAAAGACTCCGAAGAGGAAATTTTAGGAGAACCAAAAGTGTCCAATGCAGTGAATGAGGCTATTGTCTGGGGGCCGGTCAACGGCGAAAATTTACAGAAATTTACATTTGAGGACCATGATTCTGCAGGTTTTGATGCACAATTATACGAAAACTTCTACAACAAATCGGCATTTGAATTTTACGAATATTTTGTTGGCGATGGTCTTTTACCCATGATGGTAAGTGTCTAATTTATTTTCTTTCAACTGATTTTGATTTTTTTGAGTTTTTAGGTTGAAGAAACAAATCGTTATGCCCTGCAGTGTCAGGAAAAAAATAAGAAAAAGAGCGCACGTATTACCGCTTGGCATAACACTGATGTCGCCGAAATGAAACGATTCCTTGGTATAGTTATATGGATGGGATTCCATCTTTTCATTTATACTGGTCAAACAATGACCTTTATTTGAACAATATCAAAAAGTAATGTCAAGGAACCGCTTCCAGTTACTGTGGAAAACGCTGCTCTTCAACGACAATTCAGTAACAACAGATGACCGTTTGCAGAAGATTGCTCCCTTGATTAGCAGACTGAAAGATAAATTCAAGGCTGCCGTGGTTCCAAAGGAAAACGTGTGCATTGACGAAACTTTAGTGCCTTTTCAAGGGCGACTAAAATTCAAGCAGTATATTGCCAACAAAATGCACAAATTTTGGATAAAGCTATTCAAACTTTGTCTGGAAGGAAGTTATACCTACGATTTCAACGTATATTGTGGAAAAGAACGTGCTGAAGGTAGCAGCGTACCAACAAATGTAGTGATGAAACTTATGGATGGACTGCTTGACAAAGGACGAACACTTGCGATTGATAAATACTATACTTCTGTCACACTTGCACATGCACTCCTGCATCGAAAAACTCATATGATTGGCACGCTGCGTGCAAACCGCAAATATAATCCCAAAAACGTTATTTCCAAAAAATTAAAAGTAGGTGAACATGTAGCTGAACAAAGTAATTCGGGCATCGTTGTTCAGAAGTGGAGGGACAAACGAGATGTTCTGATGATTAGTACCAAATTCGAGGACGAAATGGTGACAATCCAGAAGGCACGCGGTGATGTTGTAAAGCCAAAGAATGTCATCGAATATAATAAATATAAAAGCTTCATTGATATATCAGACCAAATGAAAAGCTATAATTCGCCATTACGTAAAGGAATAAAATGGCACAGAAAATTATCTATGGAGCTCTTGACTAGCACAGCACTTATAAATGCTTATGTCGCGCATCAAAGCATTGCCAATGAAAGTATGACGATTACCAAATTCAAGGAAGAGGTAATTCGGGGCCATTTAGGAGATTTTATTGTCGCACCAGTCGTTATGGAAAATAGTCACAAACTCAGCGATGTTGGCCGTGCAAGCAGAAGACGATGTACAGCGTGTTACGCGAAAATAGCAGAAGAGGAAGGAAGACAAGTAGCACAAAGGAAAGCAACCAACACCACATTGACATGTGATGGCTGTAAAAAATTCTATTGCCTTGACTGTATTTTTTTGTCACACATTCCGTGACCAAAAACTAAATTAGTACTTCAGATAAAATTTTGATATGTTATGACGTTTTTTTTTTAAGAAAATAAAGCTAATTTTGCCTAAAATGTGTTCTTACTTTGAATATATAACAAAAAATATATATATATAATTACACAACTGTAATTCATAAATATTATAGGCCATGTGAGTCCTCTTTGACATCACAGAAGCACAGGCCAAGTATAGTTTCTAGACCATCTGGCTGGTCCCCGTGTATTTAAATGGGTTCGAGAAGCCGCCGTGGAGCTACTCAGCATTTTGTAATAAACTGGCATGTGAGTCAACGTCGGCATCACTCGGCCCGTATAATATTTTTATGTGTGAGTCCTTGTTGGCTTCTCATGGCACTTAATCTGTTAAGCGGTCTTTTCTACGTTGTGGCCAAATGGTAGAATTGGCTATTTAATGAAATGATCGAGCAGTTCATGTAATGGCCACATTTCATGAACTAAATTTAACAGTATCGTTAGATCATGAATGATCTGGTCAACTACGATTGACAATATATTGAAATAGGTTGTCTATAAAATATCTAAGGAGAATTAAGACTCTGTTACGAGTTCGTTTATCTTTATTTAAGTACGACATACATTTTATTATAACTATGAATTTTAGAAAATTAAAATAAAATTAGATTAAAACCACCTTGAAATACTTAAAACAGCACAAAGTGTTACAATTTAAGTTATTGCCACGCGTGGTCACCTTGTTCTACTTGACGTACGAGTATAACCTGATACAGCAATAAAAATACGAATCTCATGTTTCATATACAAAGGACACGTAGTTCAATAGACAAGCACCGTATTTTAGCTGACACATGATTTTCACTTCAAATAAGTGAATAATGTTGTAATTTAAGGGTAAAGTACCAAGCTGCGAAACACGTCCCGAACTTTTTGGACATTTCAATCGATATTTGCCAAACCCGCATAGTACTCATCGTAAAACAGGTCGTACAGTCTGTTAACCTTACTTTCTTCATCATTTAGTAATGAATTATTGTCAGAGGTTTTACTTGAAACAGCAACTTTGTTATTAACGACCGCCATGTTAACATGAAAACAAAACGCGCCAGCGCCTCTGTCGATAAATAATAATTTCACCATTTGATCAAACGTGCTTGACCATTTCAATAATTTGTTATCATGTATTTGGTAAAAATATTTACACTATGCATAGCCAACCACTTAGATAGCCACAAGACACATAAAACTGACGAAGTGGGAGCTGCACGTTAAACAATAGCAACACCGTTGACGTTTTGTCATATGGTTGCGCCGCCTACTTGCCTGGAGATCTGGACGGACTATCGAAAGAATGCCGAGAATTTGTAAAATCTGCTGAAAATGATATTTCCGATATTGGAAGACTATTTCATGAACATATATTCAAAAAAATATCCCCAATAAGGGTAATATCTGTTTCAGCAATTTTACCGAGGAAAATGTTCAGCATAAAATCCAACCAACCAATTATGAAGCACCAAATTTATTTAGTTTCAATAAACATTCATACGCTGTTGACAATGGTATAGAAATTGTGTTACATGAAAATATAGATAGATTTATTTCATACTCATGTTGAGTGTTGTAAAACACATGTGTCTCACTTCATTGTACCGCTTCTTGATCTCTCCTCTCCCGGTTATCGTACAAAAACTGTATAATAATCGTACATCAAGCAACACTGTGTCAAAAGTGTTAGGATGGGATGTCGTTGATATGCTCGGATCACGCGACACCTTATCATGACATTTGACCATAAGCGTCATTGTGCCTAGAGAACAGAACTGCCGCTGGACCTCGTTTCATGTTTCATTAATCTCTACTGAAAACCAAAGTAGTGTTACGGCTTGAGTTCATGTGTTCGGGAGAAGTGTCTATGGACACATATCGTCGGTCTCCGCACGTACAGGCGTAAATGACAAATAATCTAAAATCGAGTTACGCCGTAATTTCACAGATTTTTTTGTAGTCTCTTACTTTACGAAGTGCTGTATATCAGTTCGCTGCTAAGAATTAAAATTTCCAGAAAATTGACCAAGTTATAAAATTCCGAAAACAATTTTCACGTACCGACCTAAGTAGATTTACGCCTCTGCGTTAAAACTGGCTCTATCATATTAGTCTAACAAAAAAAACCGCAACGTTCAGACTAAAAAATCAGTATGTCATTTTCAATCTCATTTATTGCTGATTTTCGTTTTCTAGCTCTCCTGTAAAATTTGTAAAATGTTAGTTACGCCGGTACCTGCGAAGACCGACGATATGTTAGAAAGAGTTGGAAGCCGGCTGGATAGCGAAGCTCATCTCCGCATTGCCTATCAACGCGACGCGGCAATCAGCGCCTCGTTGCCATTATGTTACACCAGTTCTTTGAATTAAGGTGCATGCGTTAGTTTACTCTCTACGTATCTTGTACACTCCAAGGCAAGGTTTCCATCCCCATGATCATAGACGAGTGATTATGGTTAGTACCCATCTAGCGATCATTGAGGAGTGTCGCCCTGCTTCGAGTAGACCTCCTTCATGGGTTTGACAGTAACCTTGTAGAAGCCTGTGCGAACATTTTCTGCTTTAACATTTTAGCTACGCAGAAACTTGCACGAGCTTTTGCGTCGCGGATGCTAGGCCCTCGCTCTTTAGCCGGCTTCTATCTCTTTCTAATGTGTCGATACACACTTCTCGCGGTTCTCTCTCATACAAAATGGACTCAAGCCGTCAGACCAATTTGAATTTCAATGCATACACATATAAGCAAAAATTGATTACAAATTAATTGGCATCAGAAATGTTAACAATCGCCAGATATCGCCAGTTTGCTGGATACTGGGCGCCATTAAACTAGCCAATCGCCAGGCTATCCATTTGAAGCCATCAAATCGCCACTTTGGCGAAAAATCGGCACGGCTGGCAACCTGGAATCCCGCCAAGGACACGTCACGAGATACCGGTAATACAGTCACCTCAATTTTGCCTGGAGAAAATTACAACCTTGGTATTGCCAGTTTGCCCATAAGACGTTTCACCTCCCTGTAGATAACCATAGAGCTCCAGTATTTCGTGTGTAAATGATGCTTTGTGCTCGTTCCTACTGTAGCTGTGTACTAGATAAGACCTTAGCTAGCCGCTGTGTGTACATGGCCTGAGATCCACAAGTGAAAAATGTTAAGATCTACTTATGCGGTACTCGTGATTGCCAAAATTTTCTATTAGACAACATAAAACTAATGCTTAGATGCCATCCTACATTCCGCTACAATGCTTGATGGCTAAAATTATAACTGCAAACAATTAACAGAAAGACAGTTGTTCTCTAATCAGTGAATGGCAGTGTAAACTCAAACTCCGAGAACATCGTAATTGGATAAGTGGACTGAAACTGGAATTTTGTTCCGAGAAAGAGGCAATAAGGCAGTATAAGAGAGTTATCATTAATTTCAGTATCGCTCCGATTGTTTCTGGGAAGTTGACTTTAGTCGCGCGAAGTGAGTGGGATTCTTTTCAGGAGAGATGATTGGAGTGTACACAGTCTTGGAAGCAGCAAAGGCAAACAGGAAATACCCAGCTGAAGTGCTGTTTCATATGTTTGCTCTTCTGTGTTATTTTATCATCCGGTATCATATACGACCGAGGGTTGAACACAGTTATTGAAGTTTTATACTCCAACTGTTCCTTGGCATTCTGCCTTTATATTAGTACGGAGGCAGAAGAAGCCAAATCCAACAAAAACCTCATTTAGCTGAACTAAGGCCACACAAAGGCCACCTCGAACTAACAAGATAGGATGCTTTTATATCAAGACGCCACATAGGATTCAAGGTAGCGAGATAAGCTGTTATAAGGATAATGTAACGTTTGTCTTGGAAAATATGTTACTTAAGACTAACCTTCTTCGCTTTTGTTGGATCAACAACAAGAGTGCTAAACATAGAGATTTGAGTTTCTTATAGATTTACGCATTTTTGTGCATGTCGTTAGGCGGATCTCTTGAAAGCAGCAGCCATCAATATTTTGTCAAACTACCTGTTGCTACTCCAAAATTCCAGGCAATCCAATATTTCTCCTTCAATGTATCCCCGGCTATTTAAGAAATAGGACACTTTCGCTTACGGGGTTAGATTAAGGTAGCAATCGAACAGCCTAATGAACGGTGTGACGTTATACAGGGTGATTCACAAGTCGTGACCAAAAATGCAACATGATACACAGGACCGCATTTTAAGGGGGGTCTTCAACAAAAAGATACGGGGTGTTGAAGTTTAAAAATAACAAAAGGTTTTTTTTAATATCTTCAAAACTGTCAACCGAAATGAACTAAAATTTGGTATGTGGAATTACCTAACTATTTTTCACATTCAAAAGTCTTTACTTAAAATTAACTTGCACCACTGGCGGAGATACAGGAGATTAGTAGCATTATTTTTCTGATTAAAAATAGTACGCCACTGTTCTTTTTGGAATGCGCAATTTTTTGAATTTTACCTCTAATTTGATACAAATATTTACTCTTGTTTTTTTCCTAAAGGGCATTGTTTTCGTATAAATAAAAAAAATTGGATAATCAAAGATATATTTCAATAAATGTTCAAAAGGACCACATGTCTGACCGATAAAAGTGCGTGATTTCAATAAATAAAAACGTATTTCCGCAAAATTTGTTGCGGATTGAATTTGTTGAAACGCATTATCTATTCTTTCTTGTAACTGATCAACAAAATTAATTTGTTCACTATACACTAGTTGTTTAAAAGCGCCCCACAAAAATTATCCAGGTGTTTCAAATCAGGAGACCTCGCAGGCCAATGTTCGGGTCCGTTTCTGCCAATCCGCCGTTGTTTAAAATGATTATTTTATCATGCGGTTATGTCACGACGAAGATGCGGTGGGGTACCGTCGTGCTGATACCACATGCGTACAGGTACTCTCGTTGCTAACGGAACATCATTTAACACATTCCCTATGTAATTCTCTAGAAAAGCTAAGTATGAGTTTGCATTTAAGCGTTGTGGCAATACGTGTATAAACAGTTGGCCATTCAAAATGCCGCACCAGACACTAGAAAATATGAATTAAAACTGGTGGATTCTTACAGAGCGGGGATTTTCTAACGTCCAAAACGTTCATTATGAGAGCCAAAGGTTCTACTTCTCGTAAAAAGGGATTCATCTGCCTGCAAGACCAAATCAACAAAATCTGCATTTTGATTATGCATTTGCAGTAACCAGTTTCGCCGTTGCACTTTGTCGCCGGGTTGCAAACATTGCACATTTTGCCGATGCCAAGAATGTAGAACGTCCCGATCAAAATTCTCCACGCAAGACTGTGTGAACATGGTAACTGGGATGCAATCCGCCAAATTAATCCCGTTCAGTTCCTCTTGAACAGTATGCCGGACGCCATGGCCTCTAACTCCGGAAAGTTTGGCAATTCCATATTGCCGCAGTCTTAGAAATAAACGCGTAAAAACCTTTGGGGTAGGTTGGTATCTGTTAGGAAATCTACGTTGATACTCTCGAGGAGCCGCTAAAGTACGTATTTACATTACCGGTACACAAAAATAATATCGGCATACCCCTCATTGCTAAGTTCCTTTTCACAACACTCAAACATGGGAACTGCACTTTAGGAGAAAACACAAGAGTAACTATTTGTAGCAAATAGCAGGTAAAATTCCAAAAATCGCGCGTTTACTATTTTTATTTGGAAAAATAATGCCACTAATCCCCTCTGTATCTCCGCCTCTAGTGCGCGTTAATTTTAAGTAAAGACTTTTGTATGTGGACAATACTCAGGTAAATTTGCATACCAAACTTTAGTTCATTCCAGTTGACGGATTTGAAGATATTAAAAAGATGTTTTTTTATTTTTAAACTTCCACCCAGTATCCTTTTAATGAAGCCCTCTATGAAAAAATGTTATATACAAGACCCCCATTAAAATGCGGTCCTGTGTATGATGTTTCATTTTGACTTGTGAATCACCCTGTATATGTAAGGTATTTGTGTAGCTTACTGGGTTATAGGTGTTAACCTAGCATTTGACTCACCTCCTGCCACTGAGCCCCAGCCCTGGTGTAGATCCTGTATTGGTGTCTCCTAGGTAACTGCATAGTTGCTGTGGAATTAGATAGGCTTTCCTGACAGGAAAACTGTGAGCAAAGCTCAATCTTGGTATTCAAGCTTTGTTTTATATCGCAAGGAAGTATTACAGTGTCTGGCTTCATTTGTCAGTGCTATGAAATGATTTGATATAATGGTGAATGTGCGGCCCAGGCACTCGGTGTAGTATCAGCAGATCCCGGCGTGCTGATCCTGTGTGGGTCTTAGGCTACAGTTACAATTCGAGATGGTAGTCGACGGGTGGAGGCTGACAGATGACGTCGCTTGTATCTGTTTGGAATTGTTTTCAATTAAGCAGGTACTTCTGCGCGACACAGGTGGCGTGGCGCGAGACGAACAAGTTTTATTATTACGAGTTGTTTTTTATTGGAAGACCAATTACAATAGTTTTACTTTTTTAGTTACTTGAGGTCCTATAATATCAGTCCATGTCATCATTAAAATCGCAAATAGGTACTGTTCACCGATTCAAGGATCATAAAGGCTGAAGGAATGCTTGGCTGATGATATTATAAAACAAATGTCTATCCGATAATTTTAAGGACTACCTACTTAGATAATTCTGTTTTTTTTTTTGGAAGTATCTATGTATGATAAATCGCAATTGAAAACCCTCCTATCTAAAATCAATTTGACGGCCATAAGAAAAACAAAGTTAGTATTGAGGACAAGAGACGAACGTCATACTGAAACTCCCAATTACATCAACATGTACAGGAGAAAAAGTGGCAACGTGAAAGTACTCTTTATTTTTTAATCATATCTCAAATAATAACAATTTAAAATATCGAAGCTATATGTCTGGAAATGCTTCGTTCCTGTAATATAGGGTAACTGAACTTGGCCGTATCTGATAATTCACCTTACATTTGTGAAACACAGATTGGGATATTGAGACGACTTTTGGTTCATGTAAATGTATTGTCAAAGGTTACATTAGGATGTATTAATTTGTATTTGTGAAACTCTTACATCGGTGCTGTTCATGCCGTCAAGTGAAAATAAGTACGTATGAAAAGTAGCATCAGCATCATGTAGCCATTGATTTTAGGATTTCCAGTTGGAGCTTTTCGCTCAAATGCAGTATTTTCGAAGTGAATATTATTTTATTATCTAACCAATATGTCAATCTGCTACTCAATATTTAAACACAGTTGAACAATAGCATGATTTCAAAAAGGTAATACATATTTTTTTCAAAAACCATGACATACAATTTTTTGTTGAATATAAAGATAAACAACCTATATCAAATGATAAATTTTGTTTGTGATTTCTCGTCTAAGAGTATATTTTGATTTACTACTGACTCAGTCCACTAACTTCTGTCTTCAGTTATACGTATATTAAGAATTCAGAGTACCACAAAATGCTTTTTCGTTGGTCAGGATACACAGGACCGCATTTTAAGGGGGGTCTTCAACAAAAAGATACGGGGTGTTGAAGTTTAAAAATAACAAAAGGTTTTTTTTAATATCTTCAAAACTGTCAACCGAAATGAACTAAAATTTGGTATGTGGAATTACCTAACTATTTTTCACATTCAAAAGTCTTTACTTAAAATTAACTTGCACCACTGGCGGAGATACAGGAGATTAGTAGCATTATTTTTCTGATTAAAAATAGTACGCCACTGTTCTTTTTGGAATGCGCAATTTTTTGAATTTTACCTCTAATTTGATACAAATATTTACTCTTGTTTTTTTCCTAAAGGGCATTGTTTTCGTATAAATAAAAAAAATTGGATAATCAAAGATATATTTCAATAAATGTTCAAAAGGACCACATGTCTGACCGATAAAAGTGCGTGATTTCAATAAATAAAAACGTATTTCCGCAAAATTTGTTGCAGATTGAATTTGTTGAAACGCATTATCTATTCTTTCTTGTAACTGATCAACAAAATTAATTTGTTTACCATACACTAGTTGTTTAAAAGCGCCCCACAAAAATTATCCAGGGGTTTCAAATCAGGAGACCTCGCAGGCCAATGTTCGGGTCCGTTTCTGCCAATCCGCCGTTGTTTAAAATGATTATTTTATCATGCGGTTATGTCACGACGAAGATGCGGTGGGGTACCGTCGTGCTGATACCACATGCGTACAGGTACTCTCGTTGCTAACGGAACATCATTTAACACATTCCCTATGTAATTCTCTAGAAAAGCTAAGTATGAGTTTGCATTTAAGCGTTGTGGCAATACGTGTATAAACAGTTGGCCATTCAAAATGCCGCACCAGACACTAGAAAATATGAATTAAAACTGGTGGATTCTTACAGAGCGGGGATTTTCTAACGTCCAAAACGTTCATTATGAGAGCCAAAGGTTCTACTTCTCATAAAAAGGGATTCATCTGCCTGCAAGACCAAATCAACAAAATCTGCATTTTGATTATGCATTTGCAGTAACCAGTTTCGCCGTTGCACTTTGTCGCCGGGTTGCAAACATTGCACATTTTGCCGATGCCAAGAATGTAGAACGTCCCGATCAAAATTCTCCACGCAAGACTGTGTGAACATGGTAACTGGGATGCAATCCGCCAAATTAATCCCGTTCAGTTCCTCTTGAACAGTATGCCGGACGCCATGGCCTCTAACTCCGGAAAGTTTGGCAATTCCATATTGCCGCAGTCTTAGAAATAAACGCGTAAAAACCTTTGGGGTAGGTTGGTATCTGTTAGGAAATCTACGTTGATACTCTCGAGGAGCCGCTAAAGTACGTATTTACATTACCGGTACACAAAAATAATATCGGCATACCCCTCATTGCTAAGTTCCTTTTCACAACACTCAAACATGGGAACTGCACTTTAGGAGAAAACACAAGAGTAACTATTTGTAGCAAATAGCAGGTAAAATTCCAAAAATCGCGCGTTTACTATTTTTATTTGGAAAAATAATGCCACTAATCCCCTCTGTATCTCCGCCTCTAGTGCGCGTTAATTTTAAGTAAAGACTTTTGTATGTGGACAATACTCAGGTAAATTTGCATACCAAACTTTAGTTCATTCCAGTTGACGGATTTGAAGATATTAAAAAGATGTTTTTTTATTTTTAGACTTCCACCCCGTATCCTTTTAATGAAGCCCTCTATGAAAAAATGTTATATACAAGACCCCCATTAAAATGCGGTCCTGTGTATGATGTTTTATTTTGACTTGTGAATCACCCTGTATATGTAAGGTATTTGTGTAGCTTACTGGGTTATAGGTGTTAACCTAGCATTTGACTCACCTCCTGCCACTGAGCCCCAGCCCTGGTGTAGATCCTGTATTGGTGTCTCCTAGGTAACGGCATAGTTGCTGTGGAATTAGATGGGCTTTCCTGACAGGAAAACTGCGAGCAAAGCTCAATCTTGGTATTCAAGCTCTGTTTTATATCGCAAGGAAGTATTACAGTGTCTGGCTTCATTTGTCAGTGCTATGAAATGATTTGATATAATGGTGAATGTGCGGCCCAGGCACTCGGTGTAGTATCAGCAGAGCCCGGCGTGCTGATCCTGTGTGGGTCTTAGGCTACAGTTACAATTCGAGATGGTAGTCGACGGGTGGAGGCTGACAGATGACGTCGCTTGTATCTGTTTGGAATTGTTTTCAATTAAGCGGGTACTTCTGCGCGACACAGGTGGCGTGGCGCGAGACGAACAAGTTTTATTATTACGAGTTGTTTTTTATTGGAAGACCAATTAACAATAGTTTTACTTTTTTAGTTACTTGAGGTCCTATAATATCAGTCCATGTCATCATTAAAATCGCAAATAGGTACTGTTCACCGACAAGGATCATAAAGGCTGAAGGAATGCTTGGCTGATGATATTATAAAACAAATGTCTATCCGATAATTTTAAGGACTACCTACTTAGATAATTCTGTTTTTTTTTTGGAAGTATCTATGTATGATAAATCGCAATTGAAAACCCTCCTATCTAAAATCAATTTGACGGCCATAAGAAAAACAAAGTTAGTATTGAGGACAAGAGACGAACGTCATACTGAAACTTCCAATTACATCAACATGTACAGGAGAAAAAGTGGCAACGTGAAGGTACTCTTTATTTTTGAATCATATCTCAAATAATAACAATTTAAAATATCGAAGCTATATGTCTGGAAATGCTTCGTTCCTGTAATATAGGGTAACTGAACATGGCCGTATCTGATAATTCACCTTACATTTGTGAAACACAGATTGGGATATTGAGACGACTTTTGGTTCATGTAAATGTATTGTCAAAGGTTACATTAGGATGTACTAATTTGTATTTGTAAAACTCTTACATCGGTGCTGTTCATGCCGTCAAGTGAAAATAAGTACGTATGAAAAGTAGCATCAGCATCATGTAGCCATTGATTTTAGGATTTCCACTTGGAGCTTTTCGCTCAAATGCAGTATTTTCGAAGTGAATATTATTTAGTTATCTAACCAATATGTCAATCTGCTACTCAATATTTAAACACAGTTGAACAATAGCATGATTTCAAAAAGGTAATACATATTTTTTTCAAAAACCATTTCATACAATTTTTTGTTGAATATAAAGATAAACAACCTATATCAAATGATAAATTTTGTTTGTGATTTCTCTTCTAAGAGTATATTTTGATTTACTACTGACTCAGTCCACTAACTTCTGTCTTCAGTTATATGTACGTATATTAAGAATTCAGAGTACCACAAAATGCTTTTTCGTTGGTCAGGTCTAACATACCATCAATATTTCGACATCAGTTGTGGTAAAACTTTCTCGGTCAATCTAAGTTTCCAGAACGCTACGTTCTTTCGATTTTCAGTTACTAAACCCCGTAAAATTATCAAACTTTGTTCAGCGATATTTACACACCTTGCAATTTTGACCCAGTTCTCGAAGGTTTAACAACACATACGAAATTAAAACTTCCAAGTACAAACATGTCGACGTAACAAAAAAGAAGTTGTTCGGAATTTAATCTCCTTGAAGTTAGAGGCATGCTGCGCTTAATTCGAATACATTATTAAATTTAATTAGAACAGCCCTTTGTCATGTTGGACAATAGGCTGAAATTACTCAGCTAATGTATTTTTCTCAAAGGACTGTTGAATGGCATAACAGTTTGCTAAAGGTCATGCTACAGTATGGTCTAACAGTGAATTCGATAAGTAAATAATGGTAATTGCAACTCCGAAAATCCATCCTGTTATTTTGGAGTCTTTACTTTGCTACCTCGCGTTTTTTCCTTTTGCGACATCTGGGGATAATGACACCTATTTTTCTACAATATCACCGCCTTGAACAATGAATTGAGATTAAAAGATTTAGGAGCTAGTCAAAGATTTTTTCCTTGTTCCTCATAGTCTGTAGTGAGGATCAACGTGCACTTGGCATAAGACAATTTTGTGACAGTTCTTTCATTAAATTCGTAGTTTCAGTGTTATTTTTAGAAGTGCGTGTCAGACGATTTAAAGACATGCTACAATGATACAGGCCTAATGAAGGTAGATGTTTCCACCTGTAAGTATAATTATTGTCGATATAACGCTCTCACTTTGATAGGCACTGGTAGGCAAATCTATTAGAAATCATTGGTACCGACCAATGAACTCGAAGACGAGGTATGTAGCCGAAAGTTTAGGTTCCAGTTGGGCGTTCTAATATACGCATGATACATTTTTTAGCATACAAGGTGTAAAACATGTTTAGCAAGCTTTGGATCGATATTCTTCAAAAAACAACAGGAACGATAAAAATTAGGACTCACAACTGTCTAGGTAGCACAGTGTTGAGACACCAGCTCTTGTACAGCTTCTATATCAATACTTACCTATAAGGAAAACTTTTTATACGTCGTCGCAGAATTTAATGCAGAGTGTCAATTGCAAAGCTACAGGCCTAGACCTCATCGACTTGCAGTATGCACCTGCAACCTGAATACTAACTACGTATTTGTGGATCAAAACAAATTGTATGCTTGCCCTTTAACCAGTCCTAATTTATTTTTCCTGACTATTTCGATGGTAGCAGTACTTGTACAATACATTATACTAAGAGGAATTTCCTAAATATTATACATTTGTTTCTTTTTGGAAAAACAGGTAGTTTCGTAAGAGCTGCAAAAATCAACCCCGAAAGAAGAATCATCCTCCACCAAGACAATGCAAGCTCACACACAGCCCAAAAAACAAGGCAGTATTTAACGGAAGAAAACGTGGAATTATTGGACCATCCTCCATGTGGTCCCGATCTAAGTTCTAACCATTTCTTTACTTTCCCGACAATTGAAACAGACTGCGTGGTCAAAGGTTCCAGTCAGCAGAAGAAGCAGTAGACGCATTCAAAGATGCCGTTTTGGATCTGCCAGCAAACGAGTGATAAGTATGGCGAACAGATTGCTTATCGCAGCGGTAATTTTAGATGATACGGGTGCAAATATTTTCACATATAACAGCCTTTCTAGGTTGTTAAGGTAACCTACACGCGCACCCATCCCTAATAGAGCAATGGCTTCAAGATCGAACGGTCTGTCCCATAAGGTAATTATTATTTCTCTCCATTGTCATGGTCACAACTTATCTGTGGGAGCTTACCCAATGAAGGTTTCGCAACGTAGCATTTTTCCGATTGAATTCTCCAACAACTTTGAAATCAGACAAAAGCGGCTACAACCGTGAAATTACATTAAAGAATGAAAGTCGAAGTTGTTAATGGTGAAGCGCTGTTCCATAAATGCTCTTCCGACTCTTTTTCCTCATGCTCTGTGAAGGATTTCACGTAGTTAGAAAGTTTTTTATTCCGATAATAGCAAAGACGTGCCTGGTAGAAGTTGAAGGGTCGCACACGTACTGCCTATTGAATTTCCAGTGTACGTTAGCATAAGTTCAGAGGGACTCTGCTGTTTACCCTCCACATTTGCTGCTCGGTTGTCAGTTCATTCTTGGAGGTTAGACACGGTTAAGTTGGGAGGCCAAAGCCAGGCGGGTCTGAATGGTAGGTGCATCGTGCGGCGGTATCTTGGAGGAGAGCACTGATAATATAACAGCATCAATTATTCAGTCTTGGCGGCAGCACCCCAAGCCTGTGAGTAGTAGTCGTACATGGGTCTTTTCTGGCCCCTTTATGTGGAGAAAAGTACTTTTTAGTCCCAAACAAATACTCTAGCTTCTTCTCAGCAGTGCTTCGATTGACGAGATGTCTTCTTGCCGGATCAAGTCCTCGGTGATCTGGACTCCATCACAACAACTGTCTGCTAGAACTCGGTCATCGATCAAAAGCGGGTGAGAGCTAGGGCGCGTCTTGATGGTGAAGAAACTGCGTTTTTTTAAGCATAAACCTGTACCAGATTGTTGCATCCCCAGGCAGTGACAACCCATGGATCTCTCGTCAGAGATTAATCCGCTGCATGTCTTCAACTCTTCATCTCACGGGCAGAGGTCGACGTGGGACTGCGAATTCCTGCATGCAGGGTAATGTCATCAGCAAATCTGAGGGTCAGATTCGTCGGAAAGGATAGGAGAATCTCGAAGCCCAGACCGATCTTTAGAGATGCAGAGGTGAAGCCGTCTTCCGCAATGGATACCGTGAGGCCAGAGAGAAGGTCACTCCATCCTCTGGGAGGGCATAGGATGGACGTTTGCATACCACTGCTGGTCGGAAGCTTTTGTGATAGCAAGAGCAGCGACGTGAGCCTCACCATATAACTGGAAGAATTTACTTCACAGCAGCTTGAAGCAAACTGGGAGGTACCCAATTGATCGAAATCGTACTACATGACACTAATCTCTTCCTCTAGTTTTTACTTTATATGATCCATATCTGTAATAGTCGTTTTACAAGGAGAACTATGTAGCCTTTAAAAAGAATAAAGTACATGTAAGCCCATTGTATCACCTGTTCACGCCCGAAGAGTCTTCTAAGGGTCAGTATATCGTCCCCTACAAATTGCGTCATTATTGAGTAGGATGCTATACCAACCAGCTATACATTTCATGAACGATAGAATCTAACAGAGCTACCCCGTGAGAATATTTTCTCTGATTAATTGAATCTACATGGAATTTTCCCTTGAGTTCTGCTTGACCGGTGTTCCGTCCTTGTTAAAATCAAGGTAACATCTACACATTATTGATACATTTGTGAATGTGAAGCTATCCCAACGTATCCATTATTTTAGACTTTACTTGAAATATTTTCCATAACAGTTCTTTTTTATTATTAGATGGCATCCTACATATCGCGCCTCGAAACATTAGCAGATATATTTTCCATTCTACTTACTTATATACACTGTACTTACTGTTCGACATTTTGTATACGGTTTTCGGTACACACCTTACTCAATATATGAGTCGACTCACCATAGGCTATATGCTTTTCGAAATTTTTGCCTCGGCCTTTGCAACAATTTGGCAATGCTAGTGACTCTGAGTTTCTGGAATTACTTTTCACACTACGCGATCACCAGTTCGTGAAGGATTACAAGTTAGCTCTTTTGCGATAAAAGTTAGCTACGAACATGTGTAATGAAAAATTGGTTTACCCTCTTCCTACCCTGATTGGTATTGCTGCAGGCGCACATGCACCACAGCAGTGCGGAAGCGATTGCCCACTGTGATACATGACCACCGATGACACCGCTTATCCAACCTGAGGACCACGTCGTACGTGTCGGCACCCGACTGTAAGACATACTTCTAAGTTTTACGGCTAAATGTAACGGGTCACTTGTGGTGAATGAGATATGCCTAATATGTACGTAGAATTACTGGAGGCGTATAATAATAATAATAATAATATGTCTTTATTTTTTAGTTAAAAGAATAACAAAGGAAACAAAAACTCATTCGGTGAGGGAGCCGGCATTCAACATAGTTGCTCTTCCATGCAACCTCCGTAAATAATACTATACTAACAATTATAGAATAATAAATGGATATAATTAATACAACAAAAATAAAACTATTGTGGTATAAATATACCAACGTCAGAAAGTTGAGATGTACCCTCCACCACCCCCTGCAGCCCCTAACCTCTATTTTTTAACTACTGCAAAAAAAACTCCGAAAATGGTAAGAAGGATTGTCTGAAACGTCAAGAAACACAAAACAAAGTTTGAGCGGTTATTATTTTTTCTGTTTTTTGCCTTCTTCTCCTCCGTCACTGGTCCGATTTCCAAAAGCTACAAAGGTTTTGCGTTCATGGAATACTAGTAACATCGTGTTAAACTTTCATCGAGCTATATGCGCTCATAGAATTAGCGGCAGAGAGACAGATGGACAGAAGTGAGTGGCATGGTTTTTCGTCATCTACATGTCATACAACATCCAAAAAACATATCACATTTTCGAAAATTTTCGAGATTACTTCCTCGCCAGTAGGCGTGAGAGGTAAAAGGTCAGAATACTACAGTTCTGGTTCCATTTTGCATTTTGTTGTTTGACTTCTGTTTTTCATATGCCATTCTTCGACTAACATTATTTAGGATTTTCGATTATGTCGAGTTGTCATTTTGCTAGACTCAGATCATTGTGACATGGACCCATATTTTATACTCACGCGATATCCGCGAGATAAAATTCTGCCTCTTATGGCACATAACAAAAATCACATCAACCTCATGTAAGCTTCCCGTTGTAAGCGAGACTCTCAAATAGCACACATATGTATCTTTTACCCTCAAGGGCATCCCATTCTCACAAGAGGTCTAATCAATAGCACGACAAGGCAACATAGTGCCATCGCATTTACTTGTTTGTATTAGTACAGTTCTCGGAAATAATATTTTATAGAGTACTCAGAAAAATTAGTAACTGGCTGAAATTTGTAATGATTGTAGCAAATAATATTATAAACAAAAGTCAATCCCCACCCCAGCTGAAACATGTTGACGTTCAAAACATGTTTAGCCTCTTCACGTATGTTAGAACTTGGCTGACCGAATATGGTCGTTTGGGGCTTCAGTCGGTTGATGTCGGTTGTTTTTGTATTTATTACACAAAAGCAATACAACTTTTTGGGCAGCTAGAAAATAGTGAAATTTGGTGTTGCTAGCTATATACAGTTGTACAAATAGAGGCGAATAATATACTGGGTTTTGATTACAGACGTGCTAATGTACCAGGATATGATTCCTCAGATAATATTTCAGACAAAGGTTTAGAATTGTTTAAGACGTTTTTATTTGTATCTTGAAAAGTAGTATTATTTTTAATTTTAGTATATTATAAGTGAACGCAAGCAACTTCTATCTAAAGTGATACCAATTATAATCACTTGACAATGCATCATCA
This sequence comes from Acanthoscelides obtectus, assembly GCA_963669975.1. Taxonomy (NCBI): domain Eukaryota; kingdom Metazoa; phylum Arthropoda; class Insecta; order Coleoptera; family Chrysomelidae; genus Acanthoscelides; species Acanthoscelides obtectus. The sequence continues at coordinate 73,300,849 of CAVLJG010000005.1, forward strand.
TACAAACCGAATTTTATTGCGTTCATTATAAACACCTTATTTGTGTAGTGTGATTACTAGTTCAGCATTTGTAGTTGTAGGTGAAACTAGTAATAAACAAGAACTGCTTACTAACACGCTTAAAATCGGATCATCTTAGAGGTATTTGCTATAATACATTAAGTTGGCATTGACATTTGTTCATCGGTTCGGGCATTTTCTTGAATGATACTGCGAAAAGCGGAGTAGCATAACCGTTAAACTATACTCAACCATGTTCCTCTTCATCGCTGTTGCTTTTAAATCTAATGAATTGAAAGAAATATTGTAAGATGGTAAGGCTGGTGGAGCCATGTTCTTCTGTGAATAAGCTATTATTTTCTGCAAACGTTTGTACCCTGAATTGATATAGGAGTCTTTGTCATGACGCTGAAAAACATATATGACTATGTTACCATTTTACTTTAAATGTCGCTAGTGTTCCTTGGAAAACTAATGGTTTTTTGCTAAGTCAACAAAAAAATTGGCAGTTGGCCTTTTTAGGGTACAAGAGCCTTATTAGGAACATACAGGAATCACGAAAATAGTTATACAGGGTGTTTCAGAACTATGGGATCAAACTTCTAGGGGTTATTCAGTGTAACAGTAGAAAACATTTGAGTATAGGGACTCATATCCGGAAAAGTGTCACTACGACACTACGGCCCTAAGACGCGATAAAATTAAGAAAGTCGATGAATTGCCTAAATAGGACTTAATGCATTTAATTTTTGCCTTTTGTACATCACAACAATTGTTCAAAATGTCTTCCTCCAACCTGAATACACCGATTTAAACGTCGCACATGATTTCGGCGGACTTGACTAGAAATTTGATACTCGTTTTGAATGGTTTCAAATGCTACTCTAATTTGTCCAATTAACTGTTGCTCTGTTTCTACTGGAGTTTCGTAAACCAAAGACTTTACATGCCCCCACAGGAACGGTGTATTTATGTTGGAGGAAGACATTTTGCACAATTGTTGTGATAATATCATGTACAAATGGCAACAATTAAATGCATTAAATCCTATTTAGGCAATTCATCGTCTTTCTAAATTTTAACGCCTCTTAGGGCCGTAGTGCCGTAGTGACACTTTCCGGATATGGGTCCCTATACTAAAATGTTTTCTACTGTTACACTGAATAATCCCTACAAGTTTGATCCCATAGTTTTTAGCTGTCGAAGAAAGTCGGATATATAGAACTAGTTTTAAAATTGTCCTACCTCATCGTTTACTGGTTCGCAGATTTTTAACACCAGCTGTAACACTTTTGCCTTACAAGGAACGTACTCGTAAGAAGGCCTTTTTGACTGGTTACATTTCATCAACTTATTTGATGTCGGTACAATGATAAAATTATCTTTAATACATTTCCATGAATGCATTCTTAGTTCCGCGGTAATATCCAGGTAATGTTTGCTGAATATTTTTAATGAGAATATACTTTCGTAAGGATGTGTTATTTTAATCCTTTTTATACCTGTATAGTAATATAAGCATGTATTTCTTATTTCATCTATTCTGTACGTGAGGGAATAATAACCGTTTATATGTTATGATACCTACCATAATCCACCTACATTACTTCTATAACAAATTGTTTTTGATCATTTTTCTAAGGGTGATGAACTTTTACTTTTAAATGGTGACATTTGTAAAGCACCAACTGTATCGGGTGGGTGTTCCTAGTCCAAGTAGGACATGCCAATTTTCAGTCTGCCAGTAATTTTGCTGACCCCAAAACATCTGTGAATTGCACCGTCGGTTGCAATTCTATACAGGGTGATTCACAAGTCGTGACCAAAAATCAAACATCGTACACAGGGCCGCATTTTAAGCGGGGTCTTCTATGTAACATTTTTTTCTCGAGGGCTTCATCAAAAAGATACGTTTAAAAATAAAAAACAGTTTTTCTTTTAATATCTCCAAAACCGTCAATTGGAATGAACTAAAATTGTGGATGCACCTAAGCTTTGTCCACATTCAAAAGTCTTAACTTTTTATTTATTTTCGAAATGCCCAGTTTTTCGAATTTTTCCTCCAATTTCCTACCAATAATTGCTCTTTTGTTTTTTCTAGAGTGCACTGTTTTCGTAAAAATAAAAATAAAACAAATTAGATTATTCATGAATAACCGAGATACAATTAGTTTCAAAACAAAATAGGAGCCTTGTTACCAACTTGACGTTCCTTGGGAGATAGTCAAAGTTATGTGTTACACGGTTGTTATCGTTACTACTACCATTTTTGTTTTGTAAGAGTCAAAAGTTTGTTTTTTCCATTTTTGAGCGTTGTAAAATGGAACGGGTTCTGTAATGAAAATGCTTTGGCGGCTTTGGGGAGTAATAACGTAGATTTCCTAGCAGACGCCAACCTATCCCAAAAATTTTTACGCGTTTATTTTACATCGTTACCGTCGGCAAAATGTGCAATGTCTGCAATCCGGCGACGAAGTGCAATGCCGAGATTTTTGTGAGTAGTTACTACCAGTAATCAAAATGCAGATTGTTTGAAATTCATTTTGTGTTTGGGCACAAAAAATATTTTTTTTTAATTATTTGTTTCACATATATAATGCTATTTGGGGATATAAATAATACTCAAAACTTTGTATATTTTTTATTTTTACATGTCATTTTTTATATAATTGCCAAATAATAAGTGGTGCTATATATTTACCACCGGCCTTTTGTTGAGAATACAGGTTTGTTTTAAAAACAGTCAGAAAAAAATAATTGAAACAATTTAGACGGTGTTGGATCTGTCATATTCGGTACACAATCTGCTAAACCAGAATGTGCAGCAAAGTTTGGAGGTGGTGTAGGAGTTTCAACGTTAGACCAAACTGGAGATTTTCTTCCAACTAATGAAGTAGAGGTAGCTAGTTGCAGTTTTCTAGCAATAGTTGACAAAGGTAGATCATCTTCAGAGTCACTACTTGAATATTTCGACACGTTGCTTCTAATGGGCCTACCATACGCTCAAGCTTCACCACAGTTTTACCTGCGTAAGTAAGACTGAGGTGAAGCTTAACACGGACGTGGCTCCCATACGGCACAGCTAAGCACGCGCAAGCCACATTCCTGTCAAAATCGTGGTCGTGGAAACAATGTTTCCCAATGAATAACTATCTCTTGTGTTCTGTTCTGTATTTTAAGGTTTTGTTAATGAAGAAAAAGACACTGCTAAAGTCTAAACGTAAACGACCGAAGTGGATGGATAAATGCCTGTTGAATAGAAAAATTCATTTACATATAAATCTACTGGAGGATTTAAAAAATGATTCAAACGACTGGCGTAATGCCAATACTGAATTATTATACTGGGTTACGCTTCTTATTCAGCGTCACAATACGGTTATGCGTGAGAGTATTATCACCTCACGAAAGGCTGACCGCTACTTTAAGATTCCTGGCAACTGGAAGATCATATCATGATTTGAGAAAGGTTTCGTGATACAGAGGAATGAGGTCGTGATTGCTTCATTTCTTATTGTGAATGTTGAGTTTGAAAATAGTTATCTGATTGCGAGTATGGAGAGTGTGGCTTGAACACTGAACACCCAACCACACGCACAGGCAAGTACGCGCAGGTCATGCTTGCCTAGGCAAAATTTCGAACAAATTAGAACTCGCACAAGCCACGCTGCGAGGTTTGCGCAAGCCAACAAAACGCCAACCACACGCACAGTGTTCCATGTACAACCGGCCTGCGCAGGTAAAACAGTGTGGTAGGCGCATAAATAGTAGTTTCTGTATCACTTTCTTGATCGTATCTGTTACTGGCTAACGATTCACAGTCAGATGGAATTTATTCAACGTCTTTACGACTTTGTTCCATTTCTTAATAAATGTCTTCGATTTAGGGGTATAATTCACCTTGCGTCATATTGACTATCTTAAGTGGCAAGTCAGACATGTTGTATGTCTGAAAATAAAAAAAAATAGGGTGAAACATAAAAAAGTAATGTGTGGGGTGGTACGCATTGAGTACCACTCAATATAAAACATTTGAGTTATTTTTCAAATATATATAGGACACAATCATAACATCGAAATCAGACGATTTTACTTACTTTTTTAGTGTTTCCATACTCACAGCTCGTATATATTCGGGGCAAATGAATCATAACCTTACTTTGCTTTTGTATGTGGTATTTCGATCACCCGCACTATTGCCGTTATATATACACTTATAGGCACGTGAAGAACTTAATTCGAGCGATGGTTCATGAACTAAGCCGCTACTCGATCTGTAAATGAAATTTATACCAGTGGCGCTAAATATGTACCACCGCCTGATTTAAGCATGATTTAGGGTTAACTTCACCAACAACAGTCCGTTATTCTCCACCTATAGGGTAACAGACCGTCAGATACAGCGAATGAGCTTCAAGTTCCAATCAACAAATTTTAGCAACCAATAGCTATAAAATGTTGAAAACAAAATACTGTCAAAGTACGAGATGACAACTTGTCATTGAAACATCACCAGCTTATTGAATATTAAGAAATTACCTATAATTCAGTCAAAATTTTAAGAAATGTTTGATTCTTGAATTAAATTCATGTCCTAATTACTATTGTTGATTTTTCATTCATGTTTATATTATTTTCTTCATTCGATATGTATACTGGGTGTTTTTTCCTATAAACCTCTTGCAGATAGCCATTAAGGCCCTACTTGATGACAGGCTCTACCAAAAGATATTGATCGTTTCCAAACATTCATTCATTTACTTGCCGTTTATCAGAACCATTATGGCACCTTAAATTGATATTGCCACAAAACCATTCAGGTTTTTTGATATCCATACATCCATAAAGTTGAATATTTTTCGTTGTTCAGGAACTGAACAAACATTCACACTATATTCACGGCGATTAAGAAATTCCCAAATATATACCTTAAAGCTATCAGGAAACCTAAAACCTGCAAAAAAGAACCACAAATTTGCCATATCTTTCTTTTTTCACGAGTACACATGCTAGGTTATATTTATATTAGACATTATTTGAATACAGCTGATTATTGCATTTCAAGGAGTGACACATGTGTGGGATCTGTCAACTCTTGGTACCAGTCACAAAACATATACTCTGAAGGTTTAATTCCATGCTATTCAATGACAACACGGTGACTTGTGTGGTTATCAGCGGCCATTTTGTGAGGGTGCGTCAGGGCTTCCAGATTGTGCATTAATATCCCGTTTCACCCTCCTGGTCCCAGTGGAGTAAGTTCCGCCAACTGTTGACATATACTCTACTATGTTTTATAAGACTATTCGTGACATTTTTCCCAAAATCATTGCACAACACCTGAAAAAATGCAAATGAAAATTTAAAATTATATCCATGACGCCCTAATATAGCTCCGTCGATACCTTGGGTTATACATCTTGAAAGTAGGGATGTTCGATACGATCCGATATTTAGAAGTATCAATACATTTCACGAGCATCGTCATCTTTCGATCCGGACTGTGTCAGAAAGAGTGACTGCCATTTGGCTGCGACATTACCCGGCAAAATCAGACATATCGTTCATCACTTTCAAAGAAATTGTACAAAATCTTCAAATTTGTGGAATTAGCGAGTTTCACTTCATACGTTGTTACCAGACATGCCCAAATCATCAGTTGCTGCCGTGATATTCATCCCGACTACTGCACCCCCACTGCTAGGCGACCTGTATGTTAAATTTGTATTGATAGTGTAGCGGGTTATGCTATAAATCATATGTCACAGTGCTTGTGCACTGATTGCAACGGTTAGATGATACCAAAAATATTTTCATAAATAGGAGATCTTTCCCATTCCGGATCGGACAATCTACGAAAGATGCTTATAATCATGATACCTAGTAAACTTTCACGAAAAAAATTCAAAACCAGCAAATGTAAAAGATTAATTTCGCACCCTCCACCACGGGACGTGATCGTCGTCAGACTTGGCAACCCTGCAAGTGACAGATAGATATTCCCGCCAGTCAAAAAAGAAAAATAGACTAACAATAAACATTACTAGTTTTCTGGATTTTTGGACTTAAAAGCCATTATCTGTGAAACATTTTTCATAATTTTTTGTCTATGTCCATAGTAATTGCATTATGCCTCAGGGAGATGTAGGGATTGACACGTCTTACACATATTATCTGTGTTTTAGGACGGCGAGGACATCATGTTTTTATTGCTTTGAAGAAATTCATTAACCCTTAAATTAATAAATGATTACTATTATGACGTAAAGGAAGATGAGGAATTGGATGGAATGTATTTTATATTCTATTTTCTTGCAAAATACAGACAAAATCCACACTATTCAACAGGTATGTAATGATAACTTTCAGTATATTGAAGTTGGTAAATTCGAGAGTGCCATGCATTAACAAACGTCCAAATCTGCTGCCAAATTTAACAGCTAGAAAATCGACCTATTATTTACCGCATTCCCATTCGCTGAGGGGGATAATGGATTGTTAAATGTAAACCTATAACATATATCAAAATACATGAAAGTTGTCCTGTTTTTTCTGTACAAAAGCATCATGTTGAAATCAAAAAGTGGTTTTGTTTATAATACAGTCGAATTTTCACGATTTTATTCAATATTTCAATAGAAATCACTAATATTCAGAGACCTTTGACAGCTTCTGTCAAATTGCATTTCGATAAGGTATTTTCCCATTGGTCCATAACATTAATGTTGGTGAAATCGGCCCTGAAGGTGGTTTGTTTTATATACCATCGCCCTTGAAAGAGTTAAATGCAAACTCATACTTAGCTTTTCTAGAGAATTACATAGACATGTTAGATGATGTTCCGTTAGCAACGAGAGTGGATTGGCAGAAACGGACTCTTACATTGTCCTGCGAGGTCTCCTGATTTGAAGTCGCTGGATTTTGTGGGGCTCTTTTAAACAGCTAGTGTCTGCTGAACAAAGTAATACGGTTGATCAGTTACAAGAAAGAATAGATAATGCGATTCATCAACTTCAAGACACAACAAATTTTGCGGAAACTTGTCTTTATCAAAACTTGTATCCGTCAGAATGGTGGTGTTTTTGAACTTTTATTGAATTAAAGCTTTGATTATCTAATTTGTTTTTCTTATTTTAACGAAAACAATACACTCTAGGAAAAAACACAAGAGTAATTATTTGTAGCAAATTGAAGGAAGGTGTAATGCGAAAAGTTGCGCGTTACAAAAGAGAACAGTGGCTTACTATCCCTTTTTGGAAAGATAATGCCACTAATCCCCTGAATGTCCGCCTCTGATGCACGTTTATTTTAAGTAAAGTCTTTTGAATGTGATTAATACTTAGGTAAATCCACATACCAAATTTTAGTTCATTCCAATTGACGGTTTTGATGTTGTTCATTTTTTTAAGCCTTTAATGAAGCCCTCGAGGAAAGAATGTTACATAGGAGACCCCCCTTAAATGCAGTCCTGTGTATGATGTTTCAATTTCGGTCAAGACTTGTGAATCACCCTGTGTATCAACAGATCAGCAGCTAAGCTGAATTTATCGGTACTGAATCAATCATATTGGAATTGACAAGTATGCGAATAGAATGTTTCCATTCCCAGAATCTTTCCTATCCCTGTTTTGGTGCAGTTTCTGAGTTTGCTGACGTATTCAACGAAACACATCTTGATGTGGAATGTCGTATGCAAGGAAAATTGAGATATCGGGGCTTTTATTTTCCTTAAGTGCCGCCATCATAACCCAGGAAAGAATTTCCAAGTGTGATTTGTATTTACTGATATACCGCAGAACTTGGTATAACAAATATGCTACTCGAACACATTTGAGATGATCAAGAGCATCGAATATAACAAAAAATCTTTGCCAGCAAGACAATTAAAATCAAAGTAGACAAATATGTATATGGTAATTATTTGGCGCTGCTACCAGCTATAGCTTGAGGTTCAAAGACAGATTTCGCGACTTGAAATTTTGATATCACCTTGACAATGTCATGTTACAACCATGCTCCGTTATCATCGTTTCGACCCCCGCATATTTGGGCTACTATGTATGAAGATACTGTCAAGGCGACATAGAAATACCAAGTGTCAAAATCAGTTAGACCCTGGACCCTGAATTATCTATTTTGACGTATATGTTACAGGCAAAGCCCGAAGCGCGGGCAATCCGAGGAATGACTAGTCATTTCGCGAAGTGGCCAGAATATTCGGTCAAAGTCCGAAATACTCTTGAGTTCCGGACATTAACTGCGGCTCTTTTAGTCAATCCTAGGAGTGACTGACCCACCTCGTCAAAGTCCGAAACGAAGAAACGCTCATCGGACTCTGACTAGGCGATCCTAGATGTGGCGAAAATCGGGCTTGGACTAAATAATGTTAATTAAATAATAAACATTTATTAACAAAATATACTTCTCATATAGGCACACAAAATAAAAACTCTGTTGAGCGAAACATTTCAAAATGAAATGAAATACCTATCTTAAAATGTTGGATATTATTTTTAATCATTAATAAACTAAAATGTATTTTTTTAATATTAACATAAAAAAAGAAAATTGGCTGAGTTCAACAACGATACAATAGTGCAATAAAATATTAGCAGGTATATAGGTACCTACCTATACCTAAGTAAACTGAGCACACATTTATTTGTTTTGGCAATCATTAGATTTATGGCACTTAGAATTGCATAAAACTTTTGACCTTTTACATTTACACAAATTAGAAATGCATCGTTTACTGCAATCGCATTTAAGAAAACCCTGACCGCCAAATTTGGAATCTTTGCCACTAATTTCTCTTAAAGATAATTTAACATTAGGCACTTCATGAAGACTAAGCAAACGTTCCTTACATTCTTGAATTTGATTTCTGGAAAACAACGTATTAATCGTTCCATGTCTAGTACCTACTTTATAGAACCCGTCCTCAGTTTTCTCTGTTACAACACAAAGCAAATTTCGAGCATCACCTTTAGCCCTATCAACAGAAGGAATTGGTACCGTAACAGTGTTTCCCACTTCAACCGCAGGAAACTTTTGATTTGACAATTTTTTCATAGTATCCGCTTGAGCTTGAAGACCATCAATTGCCTTTTCTTTATTTGCAGACATACATTCTTTTTGCGCACACCTCGGACACGTTACTTTACTTCCAAAACCCTCTTCAGTTTCTAAAGTATTGTCTGCGCAAATCGCGTGGATAATTTGTCCACAGATGCAACAGGTATGTGCACCAGAACTTTCCTCTTGACAAACGCAGCATACATTCGTACCTGTGTGAAAGTCTTTATTAAAATTAGACGAGAAATAGGTTGTCAGGGGAAATGGAAGGTAACTTTACGCAATTCAATAATTATGTGCAGAAGATGTCACTGTTACTGCATCAATTCTTACTCCAATTTCCAATTTCCCCTATTTATGCTAATTTCAGTGTACTAATACCTACCGGTAGGTTCAGAATCTTGTTCCATTAGAACGCCTTCATTTCCTTGAAGCGTCGTTTCTAAAATAGCCCCGTCGCCGTCAGATGGGATCAGGGCATTTTCAAGATCTTCCTCAGTTCGAAGAAGCTTCTTTATTGTATCCGGGAGGGTCTGAATCCCAACATGAGCTTTTCTCCCTGCAACAAGTTAAAAATATGATTTCTTTTCTCATTCCCATAGCCCTTATTTTACATACCAAACATGACTTCAAATGGAGTTTGTTTGATTCCTGTGTGAAAAGCGTTATTTTTCTGAAGTTGGCAGAATTTCAGGCCTTCACTCCATCTGTTGGTCTTGTTGTCTTCCATCCATGCAAACAAAATTTTCTGGACTTCTTGGTTAGCCCTTTCGACGCTACCTTGACTCTCCGAATGGCGGGGTTTTCCATGTACAATAGTCAGTTGAGGCCATAAGGTTTTTAATTCTTCAATTATTCGGTTGGCGAATTCTCGGCCATTATCTGACTGAAGCACAGACGGGGCGCCGAAGGCACAAAAAATGTCTAACAGATTGTAGGCAACTTCTTCTGCGGTCTTGGTTTTTAAGGGACGCAAAATTACGAATTTACTTAAGTGATCCTGATAGTTCATTATAAATTTGAAGTCACCGTCACGGCACGTTTGCATGTCGATCAGATCAACTTGTGCCCGCGCTTGTATTTCCTTAAAAAGCAATGGTTTTACAACCAAACCCCGTTTGGGATGTTTTTTCTTCTTTTGACACGTTTTACATAGGTCTAAATAGATCGAGATACACTCTTTCGTAACATTTGCGTATTTATTTTTCAGCACCTTTATCGTTTGATCCCTACCGCCATGACCACATTCACGGTGAGCTGTGTGTATTACGTCGAACAGTTCCTTGTCTGTGATGTAGAATTTAACGTTTGGGTCGTCTAACACGGGTGTGATCAATTTCTTCACATTTCCAACGTGCCAAATATCATACCTTCTTAATCGTCGGTATTGCAGTGACGTTTTCGTCTTAGCGGCCTTAGCAGTTTCCACTTCAGCAATCAACTCGTCATATTTCTCTTGCGTTTCGATATGGAACGAACCCGACGATCTCTGTACACTACGCACTCTTTCCATAAATTTCACCTTCACTTCATCGAAGTTGTCTTCCTCAACGGTCCCGACAGTTGTCTCACTCATTTTAAATGCAACACAGAAATAAGGTTAGGAACATGTCATCTATAGCAGTGCTTGTGCTCAACTGAATGCGCAACAGTCAGAGTCCGATCTTCGCCCCATCTAGGATTGCCTAGTCAAAGTCCGGAGAGCGTTTCTTCGTTTCGGACTTTGACGAGGTGGGTCAGTCACTCCTAGGATTGACTAAAAGAGCCGCAGTTAATGTCCGGAACTCAAGAGTATTTCGGACTTTGACCGAATATTCTGGCCACTTCGCGAAATGACTAGTCATTCCTAGGATTGCCCGCGCTTCGGGCTTTGCCTGTAACATATATACCATTTTACGACCCAAGTGATCGTTAACATTTTTTTCTAAACAGTTAATTGGCACCCTGTTGGTTAAAAACACATAATTTCCTTTTTTCTTCACACTGATATTTTATTCCGTACACTATTAACGAGGAATATTATTGCAACCTTAATCGAAAGTGAGATATTCTAATTTATGGATATTATATGACATCTACATCACGAAACATCGCCGGTCTGGCTGTTTGTCGGTCTGTCTGCTAATAACTTGGACCCCTTGGATTTTGATGAAATATTCACACTAGAATACCACTATACCAAAGCGTTTTTCAAAAATAGATGCACTGGAGGCGGAGCTATGGGCAAAGGAAAAAAAAAATTAAAATCGGTCGAAGTAAGTTGTTAGATGTTTCAGACGCTCTCATCATTTTCAGCAAATTTCTTGTAGGGGTTAAAAACTGACGGTTAGTCTCTGTGGGGATGAAGGAGGGTATCTTTTGACATTAGTATATACATATATAGATTTATTTGTTTTTAAATATTTTTAATCCGTTTTAATTTGTTCCTGACATACAGCTGTGTGTAGTTTATATTAGCTTTGACGAGTGTACCATGTATCCAGCATTTACCAGGTTAGTGGTTACTTCCCTGGGCGGGGGTGACACCAACCCTAAAATCTTAAATGGAAAGGTGGGTCGACTGATACCTTATTCTAAAGGTCTTTCAATTCCCTTCATAATAATGTAAAATACATGAGCTTCAGTTCAGTAGTTTTGAAGATTTATTGACTTAAAGCTTAAATTAGACTTTAATAGGTACATCAGATTAGTTTGTACTACTTTCAGAAAAAAATTTACTAAAAGAATTTACTTAATGAGTAAATGCTTTTCTTCACTACGCCCATGGTTTGTTTATCATTTTGTTGTTGAAAATAGCTACTGGAGCTTTTTTTTGTGGCAAAAAAATTATTTCTTGAAGAAAGATAAGGAAATACCATAAGGAATATAAAAAAAAAATAAGGAACCAAACTGTGTTGCTAAGATAACTTGTAACGTTTTATTACATAAATTAACCATGGTATATTCCACCCCAGAAAGAGTTGAAATTATCGAAATATTTTTCGGAAATAATCAGTGCGCTAACAGAACAGCAGAAATATTCAATGAGCGACATGAGAACAGTAACGTGCATCGAAAATATGTTCTGGAACTTGTAGCTAAGTTTCGGAAAACTGGGTCAGTCGCCAATAAAAAACGCAACATTGAAAATCCCATAAGGAACGAAGCAATAGAAGTGGGGGTTTTACGGCAAGTTTATGTAGATCCTACGTTAAGTACCCTCAAATTGGAAACTGTGTGTGGTGTTATTCGAGGTACTGCCCAACGGACTCTAAAGGCCCAGAGTTTTCATCCGTATAAAATTCACCTGGTACAAGAACTTAAAGAAGACGATTTTGGTCGGCGATTGCAATTTTGTGAAAATATGAGTGAACGAATTATAAACGATGAACATTTTCTATTCAAAACTTGCTTTTCCGACTAATGTTCCTTTTTCTTAAATGGCGTAGTAAATCCTCATAACTGCCGATATTGGTCCGATTCTAATCCCAGAATTTATCATGAGGTTCCTACACAGCAGCCACAAAAATTAAATGTTTGGGCTGGTATTTTTGGCGATCATTTAGTTGGCCCTTTTTTCTTACCTGGAAATTTGACCGGTGAAATGTATTTGGAATTACTGGAAGACGCCATAGATCCTGAATTAACAGCCATAATTGAAAATCAGAATGATCGGCGGTACATTGCGAATAGGTTGATGTTCCTACAGGATGGTGCCTCACCACATTACGCATTACGTGTTCGACAATATTTAGATCAGACGTTTCCAGATCGATGGCTTGGTAGAAGAGGTGCCATTGAATGGCCACCAGATTCATCACCTTTGGATTTCTTTATGTGAGGTCATTTAAAAAGCAAAACCTATGCTACTCAGCCAACATCATTAGAAGACCTGCGACAAAGAATTGTGAATGAGTGCCTTCAAATTACTCCTCAAATATTGCAAAATGTGCGGCAACGTTTTGACCAAAATCTTTATTATTGGATGGAGAGTCATGATGGCCATTTTCAACATTTATATTGCCTAACGGGTCAGTTCATTCTTCATTTTTAAATTACTTTGCTGCCAAATGTATTGACCTCCACTAATGATGATGTATTAGCTTTATTTAAGCTTTAAATCAATAAATCTTCAAAACTACTGATTTGAAGTACATTAATTTTATATCATTATAAATGGAATTGAAAGACCTTTAAAACAAGGTATCACTCAACCCCCTTTCCATTTAAGATTTTGGGGGTGGTGTCACCCCCGCTTAGGGGGCTGTACGTGCTAACGTGATTTTTTGCCAAACTTGTGTCTCCCTCGAAAACAGAATAGGTGGGTCTGAGCGTTTTTAAAAAAAAACTGAGCTGCCAGTAAATGCGTCTGTTTCGTCTTCGATACGCCACCTTGTATATATGCCTACAGCCCCGGTATTTCTACCCTTCTCTCAGAAATGTTTCATTAATTATAGGTTTACCTTTCTTTTACTTTGAAAACTTAGAATGATGGAGGAATATTTCCAACTGTCGCGTGTCGATATAATAAGTGAGTCGCAGTCTGGCCGATGGATGTATGTGGAATACGGCAGCTGCTACCCGTCTGCAGGGGATGAGGATCTTCAATTGTCATCTACGCGATACATCTTGGATCATGTGAGTTCGCAACAATTTTTCTCAGAAGGGAGAGGGAGGATCAATCATCGACAAGAGGTAACTTTGTATTGAAGCATACCGGCTTTCAAATTATTTTGAAGAGATAACTAGTCTCATATTTTCTCAGACGGCCAAATTCTGAAGACTCCCAAGATTGTGCGGGAAAGCATAATTAATGGCTGCGTACACCTGCCAATTTTTTATGGATGAAATGTACATGGTAATTCAAAAAAATTGCAGTATTTCTGTAGTAGAAAGTACACCAAAAAAATGCTAATAGTTCCTAGACGTAGGCCCATAAATTTCGCATTACCAACATAGATACCACTGATAAGGCGGAATTAGGATGAAACGTGAATATTGTTCGAATAAAGCTATCGTTGCATATTATTACTCTCCTTGTACACTACAAACAACTTCTAATGTCAAATTCACTAATATCAGGATATTTTAAAAGTAGAACGACGTTTTCTATACCGTTACTCTTACCTGAAATACTAAAACCAATTTGTCTCTGAACGAAATCTGACGAAGATTGTATCTCGGTCTTTAATATATGTATGTGTTATTTTTTGAATACTTCTCACACTAGAAATATTTCTATGATTTTCTTACCTTGTTGCCGTATGTTGGCTGAGACTAAAATACATTGGATTGCCAACTTAGTGGGGTCAATCAAGTTTTCTAATCTTCTATAGCTTTAGGCATAATTAGCAGCAGCTTTAGGTGATGCAGTGCCATTGGAGAATCAGATCAGATCAATTTAGTTGAAGTCACCGTTCTTGGCGTGTCAAACTAAGACTATGAGTATCTCGTTATATATTCCATCTCCCTCATACATGCACATGCAACCTACCCCTGTGTGTGAACGTTTGTTAGGTAAGCTCAAAGACATACGTTTTTTAGTTGTGTGTCTCCGTCTCTAAAACATTGTCACTACGTGAGAGTGCCCTTCGATCGTATTTGTAAGAGACATCGGCGTGCAATTTTCGGTATCCTGTTATCAATCTTCAATATAGGATTGTACAATGCCCTGTTACCCACTTCATGCTTACTGGAGAGAGTAGCAGATGCGCTGACGATTAGTCTGCGCAGTGCTGAGCGAATAAAATCAGAAAATAATAAAGGTTTGCCTATAGTAACACCTCAAGGAGCTCACAAAGTAAAAAAAATGCAGGACCGATGATGTAAGTGATGCCGTCAAAACAGAAATTAGGAATACTTTCTACTGTTAGCTAATTTAATTAAATCGTTAGTTAAGTCGTGGTAGATCCACCAATGGTACGGAGACTCGATCTATTTACTTATTTCATATGGCGTTGATGACGTAGTCACCAACAATGGTGACTACAAATATAACATAATATATAAGCCTTCAGAATTTATGTGGAGCTGTTCACGAGCCCAAGAATGTCGTTTTTTGTCGCTCCAGTAGACAGTGGCTTTTTCTTGGGACGATGATCAGTTAGCCTTTCGTAACGAAGCACCGATCCACAATTATCCTAGAAATCGAAAGACCAAAGACGAATCACTTGAATTAGTAGCTCAGGATTATTGCGATTTTGCAGGCATACATATATCCTGAATTTACCATCCAGAACATGGTCTTGTTATGAGTTTAAGAACTAGTTTTGGTTGAATCTTATGTTCTTCCTTCAGGGACTTGTGTGATTGAGAAGGGTTTTGATCGCAGTTTTTTTCTTCTGGAGGACAAAATATAACCCCGATCTATGTATACTGGAAGACAAAATATGTTGAAAAATTATACCTATCCCTTTCAACTAAATCTAAAACATGTATTTTCAACAATAAAATAATATTGCTTACACTTTAACTACCTTTTACAGCAAAATTATCTCGATAACTTTATTTAAAATATTTTAAACTTGCCCTTAATATCTTCCGCATGCAGCACTATGTAGCTCTCACGCATTTAACAATTGTTAAATAATTATACCTGCGCTTTAGCACTCAAAATCTACTTGAATATTGAGTAATTGAAAACGACATGAACTAGTTACTCGTATACCACTTAAAGCTGCAGCTAGCTGCGCATAAACCCTTAAATGAATAAACAATCTTACTTCGTTATTCATGTACGCTGATGAAATATCGGGTATAGTGGCTAACAGAAACATAGAACAGTTATCTTAAAAATCAACTACACTTGTAAATAATGTAGCTGAATGGTGCAATTGCAACTTACTACATTTGAACATCGATAAGATGAATGTTTTATACTACCATATCACATTAGGTATAATTAAACGGAAAAACCATAGTTCAAACGAAAGCTGCACTGTTTCTAGGTGTGAAAATAGACCATTCATTGAAGTGTTCAGAACAAATAACAGCAGTGTTATCAAAAATGGGCTCTGCCTGCTATTTAATACACAGCATTAGAGATCAAGTCAGTACTGAAGTCTTGAAAATCTTATGTACAATCTGTAATACAGTACAGCATAGTACATATTTTGGTTTCACTCTTCGAAATCTGCCGAGGTCTTTACATGCAAGAAACGAATTTTAAGAACAGCATTCAAATTACCCCAGATGACATCTTGTGGAGAGTATTTCAAAAAGTTGAAAATATTGACAGTACCATGTATATACATACTGAGTATATGTATTGATACAAAACAAAACCTCGATAAGTACAGTAAAAACAGTTATTACAATAATATGATCACTAGAAACTGTAAAATCTAAGAGTGCCCAATCATACCAGGGCGGTGTAAAAAATTTTAATGACTTGCTGGTACGTATAAAAAACTGCACCAGTACATATGGCTTCAAAAAAGCATTGAAAGCTTATTTAATAGAAAAGGCCTTTTGTTCACTGAATTAATATTTTAATTATCCATAGTATTTTTTTGATGTAGTGTTTTTGTGTACCTGTTGCAATAATGCTTTTGAGTGTGAAATTGTGCCATCAAAGTGTTTTTATTAATTTATTCTCATGTTGGCGTTATCTATGTTTACCACTGTTAACCTTATGACAATAAATTATATATATTATTATTACTTTCCCTTGTAATTTGGCAACCCACAGTTGGTTGGGCCATTCTGAGGAGGGTACTCAAGGTGAGGCAGGGGCTTCTTCTAGGTAAGTGCCAACACTTATATCCTAATTTGGGCGACCATTCAGCCACATTATGATGAAACGCCCCATTTAAGAAATATTATAAGACTGACCTAAATCTTGATATCTGTCGACTATGTAGACAAGGAGCTATCACCACCTACACGGTTCTGCATTTTCCGCCCGTTGGTCAGAACATCAACCTCCATCACAGACGGTGAGGACGAGGAGGACGCTCCAACGATGTTTCAGACCGCGATTTTCCGCTTGGATGGCACTTCAAAGACGTTTTTTGCGCTCCCTTTCCCGCCAGTGTGTATTCTCGGCCGTTAGTCTAGGTGGCTGTGACGGATAGCGTGCTGGAGGACACGCGGTAAACTGAGCGTATTAATGATATGAGAAACAAAGAAACGGGGACGTGTAAAGAAGCACAGGGGATAAAACGCAGATGCTCAAATATACCTTACGACCACGGAAAATACCTGCACAACTGTATGATAAATCAGTACAGTCACGTTGCGAGTTAGGATCGTAGTTGTTCCCTTAGTACCAGCTGTTACAGTTGGTTACATTGTCACTTTCACGTACCGCGGTGGAATATTTCGTTTTCTCATGAGTTCTCAACAAACGGAAAAGGGGAATCACGCAACTTGTAACATCAGTCCAAGAGCTGGCAACGTTGATACCACAAGATGGTGTTCGACATATACAGGGTGACTTCGAAGTTGAGTCATTTATTTTAACAGTGAGTAGATCTGATCAAAAGAAATGTTTTTTTCCTTTAACATTTTTCTGGTAAAATTAAATTAACAAAGTTATAGACCTTTAGAAGTTTGAGTACCGCCCTGTCTCAATAATAATATTATGTGCTCGTGTTTGGCAACAACGGATATAATCCGCCTTATCGGTTCATCGCATCGGAAACAAAAATGCGAAAGAATTTGAAACATTTATCACGATGTCAGTCAATGTTTCAGTCGGTAACGCGTGAGTGAATAGTGGTGTTTGTTGCGTGGCTCAAACGAAATAAAAAATGGCACATGTTTACGAAAATGCTGAACTTGTGAACTTGTGGACATGATTCTTATTTAATCGAGTGCAACCAACCCCTCGTGCCTTTGTTAATGTAGTACAAAGGGCTCGTGAATCAGGTGACTTAAGACCTCACAGTGGAGGGCATGCCGGTGCTCCAAGACTGCACGAACAAATACAGGTCCGCACTGAAATACTTGTCGGGAGGGTACTTTATAAAACAAGGTAACATTTTTTTTAATTTTTTTTTTATTTATATTTAGGTTTATCTTCCTACTACAATCATTATCTGAAAATTAATGACTCAACTTCAAAGTCACCCTGTATAGCTGTAATCATGCGTGGTTGGTGGCGCTATGTTACATATAGGTATTTACTCTGATTTTAGTGGCTGCATATGAACTTCCGAAATAAGTGACAAGTTCGCTCAACCGTGCCACGCTCCAGCTATACTGTACAACGGGCATTGCACAGGGTGTTCTAAAAGAATGAGGCAAAAATTCAATTGAAGTATTCTAAGACTGTTTTGTCCTATGTGCGATTTTCGAAATTCTGCTTCGCTTCGGAGAACTAGGCTTGTGAAGGACGTCAGTGGAAAACATTTTTTATAAATAACTGTCGAACAACCCTAAAAAAATTTTGGTACAGCAAATAGTTGATGCCACACAGCATGCTGTCCACAGAAAACAGCTCATTTCTTCGCCAGAAACGGTATAGTACAAACACAACGTTGCTATTTTTAAACCCTGTATAACAATGCCTCATTAGCAACATTTCTAAGAAGCCTTTATCTAAAAAAAATGTCTTTGTCCTGTTTCGATGAGTGCTCCAGAAAATCAGTTTCAGTGTAACATCTGAAACTTATACTGTGGTTTACATGTCGATAGTCCCCCACATTTGACTGGCCAATAAAACCACATGTATTGACAAAACCTTCGTTACTGTACTCTTCAGTACAATATAATTGTCTATAGATGTGGTTTTATCGGCCAAGCAAGCATGGAGGGTTAAAAGCAATCTCGTTTCAATACCATGCCATTGAATTACACTGCAACTTATCCCCAAATACTTAGACAAAATCGGAAGGCTTGACAAAGTAACATCAGAATTCATATCCCGAATTCTTTTTAACAGCTGGTTACGAACTGGTTATCAAAAGTATGGTATTTTAAAAACGGCTGAACCAGTATGTCGGAAACACTATCTTAGTCGATAAAACAATACTGAAATATAGTAATAATGCTAGATAAGGATCCGGATTTTCAAAAATATTGATTTGAGCCATTATTGTACAGTATGTGTATTGCATTTGGGCTACTCAATCTCGCTGGCGAACCAAAAGAGGTGATTTTTTCCATAGCCTTATCCACCATACTTTCAAAATTTTGTTAGATCATAATGTTCTAAGGTTATTGCGAAATCGATCTCTAGTGTCTATAGTCCTTGAGGGAACAAGGGGCAAAATATTCTGAAAATAGTTTGGAAACTTTGGATCAGAAAGCCATTTTTCCTCCTGGTCTAATCAACTTTGTCAAGAAGTTGCGTCTGTTAGAAGAAATAAAAGTAACAGGTGAGCCATGATATGACGTAGAGCTGTGAATTCCACACATTATAAGTCTAACTGTGCAACTGTCTCCATTCAAGTAACCTCATGACCATTTCAATTTTCCATTGTATGAGTCAAGGTCAAAACATCAGGTATTCTTACAGGAATATTTGAAAGTACCGCAGGCCTTATGCAAAAAAAAACTTTTTTCAAATAATGATAATAGTACATCAGTTCATTATTGTGAAAGACACCTACAGAATATGTAGCATGTGCAAATAAGTAGCAAATCTTCCAAATCGAGATCGCATCTGATATTTAGCGCCACATAATCAGCTTTAATTTTATCGACCCCGGTAATAATGTCAAGATAGATTTTTCGTCCTCCCTAGCTCCCCTTCCGGCCCCACCGCTCATTTTCTCTGCTTGCTTTCACGGAGATCTCGTGCCTGAGGATAATAAAAAAACTTCCACGAAGACTTATCGAGATATTGGCCGGGATTAATCGTTCGAAGGGGGGAAAAGGGCTTAATAGAAGTAAGGCGGATTGGTAATTCTGAGTGCAAATTGTCACTGATCAATATGTTGTTTCAATTAGCGTAATTGGAGAGAAATGAGGAGCTATATTAGAAAGCAAGTAGAGTAACTTATGTATCATTGTGAGGCAGTGGCGTATATACAGGGTGTTTGGTGCATCGTTTGCCAAATTGGGTCTTCTTCTATCACCCCAGGTCCTTCAAACAGTTGTTAGCCCAACAGCATTAATTATGTAGATTTTTTAGATTTTTTAGGTAAAAACTGCACAAAGTGAAATAAAAAAAAATAAAGAGTATGTCCACCTAATGATTAATTTATCTTAATGGGTGATGTACCAATCTTACAAAATCAACATTACTTGCCAGCAGCTTGTAGTTTTTTATTTATAAACTCACAAAGGGTTACAAAGAAGAACAAAAAAATGTAAGTCTCAACTTTGAATTTCTGTAAAAAAAAATAAAATTGTTCACGTTCTTAGAATTGTTTTAAAAACTACTCTAGTTTTTCCCGATTCTAACGGTATGCCACAATTCACAAAAAAATTTAACTAACCAATTGAATTTGCAAATTTTGTGTACAGGGGAAGGAAAATAAAAACACGTGTAAAATCAAATTTCAGTGTACAGGACAGCCATCATGTTGGAACACAATTCGTCTGTCGCCACTAAAAAACTAGCAAAACTAGTGATTTTCCAAGGTGGCTCACCCTTATAACGTTTGTATTATTGAAGATAGAAAAACGAAACTTGAGGGTTGCGTATTACATTTTTTGACATACCTATTCACTTGCTATGATGTACTTGCGGTTTGACCAAAAACGACTCCAACTTTCGATTTTTAAATGGGACACCCTATATCTTAGTTATTTGGGTAGACAATTACATTCTGAACTCAACGGCCCCTTACTTGTCAATATTTGACAAATACAGTCATTTTTATTTCAATTTTTATTTTTCGATTTTGAATGATCCTGTAAATCGCTTCATTTTTGATCAAGTCACACGGGGAAAATACGATTTTGAGGCGAACGACAATGCAGACGTCTTAGCAATTTTCTAAAATTTACAAACACTCTTTTTGCAAATGCTTATTATTTGTTGTTATGTATGATAGTTTCTCATGATTCTCCAAAAGATAGTGAAAATGAAATACGAGTGTGTAGTGTCAAATTGTTCGTGAGACGAGTCACCCCTGTCTGTTCAAATCAATTAAAATGAAGAAATTAGTGTTTGTAACTTTTAGAAAATTCTTAGAACTACTATAAGGTCGTTTTCCCCAAAATCTTATTCTACGCGTATTACTTGGTCAAAAATGAACACAGGATCCACGGCATTATAGATCGAAAGAATTAAAAAAAAAACTAATTCATTTGTCACATATTGACAAGAGAGGCGTTGTTGAGTTTAGAATGTTATTCTTGATCGAAATAAGTAAGGATATATAGAGTGCGCCATTTGCAACCCACATGTTTCGTTTTTCTATATTCAATAATAAAAAAGTTATAGGGCTAAGGCGCCGTAGAAAATCACCCGATATGTACAATTTTGTAGAAATTTCCGTAATTTTATAATTTCAACTTGCAGAAAACATTGCTTATCCTTTAAGGCGCTTGCCTAAAACATTAGAACTACTATAAGGTCGTTTTCCCCAAAATCTTATTCTACGCGTATTACTTGGTCAAAAATGAACACAGGATCCACGGCATTATAGATCGAAAGAATTAAAAAAAAAACTAATTCATTTGTCACATATTGACAAGAGAGGCGTTGTTGAGTTTAGAATGTTATTCTTGATCGAAATAAGTAAGGATATATAGAGTGCGCCATTTGCAACCCACATGTTTCGTTTTTCTATCTTCAATAATAAAAAAGTTATAGGGCTAAGGCGCCGTAGAAAATCACCCGATATGTACAATTTTGTAGAAATTTCCGTAATTTTATAATTTCAACTTGCAGAAAACATTGCTTATCCTTTAAGGCGCTTGCCTAAAACATGACCATGATTTTCTGAAAAAATTACGTAGTATTTCACTTTTTCAGCAAGAAAATATTTCCTTATATTTTTCAATATTTTTGTGGTGCACGTTGATTCAAAAAATATTAGGGGAACCTTGATGAAGAATAATCATGGATTTCACTAGGAAGGTCTAGAAACACTTGATTTTTTGTTTTGAAGTAAAGTACGTTTCTTTCCATATATGGCCTATCACAATATAGTGATATTCATGGAGGTCCCCGTTAGTGCTTTTTGGACAAGTCAAGTTTGCAAGGTAAAAATCAGAATGGTGAGGTTGACGGAATACACTTTATTTTAGCATAATGACAGCAGTGTAAAAAATTTCAATTGTCAATAATAGTGGATACATGCTCAGCAATTTCCGTGAACTAAGTTATGCAATATGAAGTTACATATCTTACACTCTCATTTTAACTTATTTCTTGAGAGCCTTGGTGCTGCGCCGTAAGTGAAGAGCAACTTGAGTGTTTCGACCAAGATATTAAGGTTATGGAGACCAGATATCAAGACAGGCTGAGCTACCTGAACCAGAGTCTTGAGAAAATTAGGAAAAATACTATAAGCTTTCTCAATTTGCTAAGTCACTTCAAAATTATTTCTAACTGCTACTGTTGATTTTCTGAGCAAATATTTAACAATTTTTGTTTCTTCATGAAAATTAGAAGAGGTCCTTAGACCTTTACGTGCTTGCAAAAAAAAACAATACTGTATTTCAGTTCCACATACACAGATATTAAAAAAATAACACCCGATGGAAGAGATAAAAGTAAAATTCCAAATGCCATTGCTATTTTTCACCAGTTCCATCTAAAGGTTAGCGCTAAAAACAGTAACTGAATTATCCTGATTACCGGTCAGGATGCCCGTCTGTACCTGCTACCACACATGAAAACCGACTATTTACTTTCGATTTGTTGCGTTCCAAACAATTATTTGAAATGTTAGTGCTACGTTGTTCCTCTTTACCCAATCGCACAGTTTATGCTAATAAACTATTAACAATTCTTATTTGAAATGCTATAAGGGTATAGGTACGGTAGAGTCACAAAAAGATGTTTGCGTTTAACGATAGTAGGAACAGGGCTAAAGCTTCTGAATGATTTTTAACGTATGAGATTAAACACCTTAGACAGTTCCGTTTCGTGGAGCTGTCATTCCTAGATACTTTTCAAAAAACGTATCTCGTCGACTATAAATTTTAACACACATTTATCGACTCAACGAAACAATAATGGTAAATAGATAATGAGAAAATCTGGCAACGGTTTTGTTTTCAAAGTCGAGTCACTTATTTTAACAGCCTGTAGAACTCGTCAAAAGAAGTTGATGTACCAAAATCCTTATCAAGTTAAATGTACACCGTTTTTACAAAAACTGTTCAAAATTGTCTACATTTGTTCGATTAACGTAAAATCTTGCTCGGCGAATCTACGACTCGATACACAAGCTTTGAAAGTAAAATCCTGGTGTCCACTAGTTTAATCACAAACAGTTTCAGTGCACTGTCATGGTACCAACTTTTTCAAGTAGATCCACAGAAGAAAATCATGAAACGTTAAATCCGGGAAGCGAGCAGGCCAAGAAATGGATCCATTGAGCCCTATCAATCTATTTGAAAACTCATTATCCAGATGTTCACCTTATCGTCTAAAATGTGGTACAGCCCCATCATGTAGGAACCACATATTCTGTCTCAAATTTAGATGAACATCTTCTAATAATTGTGGCAGACTGGACTACCGAAGAAAATCTAAGTAAAATTCACCGGTCAGTCGACGTGGAAAAAAGTAGGGTATAATAACTATTCCATTCACCACGCCAGCCCAAACATTTGATGGAAATCTATGTCGAAAATAATTTTTTTAACAGCATGCGGATTTTACACTTGCCAAACATGATTGCTATTGAAATTGTGCACTCGATTCCGTGTAAATGCGGCCTCGTGTACATAAAATCAATTTCGAAAAATCTTCATTTCTGCCGAACTGTTCTAAGATCCACTGGGAAAATGCAACTCTCCTAGGATGATTTTCAGGTTGTAATGCTTGCACCTGTTGATAATGACAAGAATAAAACTGTTCTTGTCATATTGTCTTTCACACTTCAGTATGAGAGACTTCAAGTTGAGCTGCTATGGCTCTATTGCTCATTGCTAGGACGTCTTCGACCATTTCTGAAATGTCTTCCTCAATTGGTAACATTTTAGGTTAAGCACGTCTTGCAGCGTGACCTCCTCGTTGTTCATTTGAATATTGTATGTCACGAAGTCCGGATGATCTTACAGGAAACCTTTAAGCAAGCAACCTGCATGCTGCGGCTGCATTTTGTCAGCACTCCCCGTATGCCCACTAGTTCATCGCTTAAATAAACATGGGCCATTTTTCCGCATTAAATAATCAGACAAATGAAAGTATACGCACTATTAAAAGACCGATACAACTGATCGATCCAAAGACTCGTACTGAATACCACACAATAATACAAAAAGTTTGCCAAATTTAGATAAACGATAAGAGTAGTAAACAAAAAACGTTAAGATTTTACACAGCAGTTGTCGAGAATATCAAAAGATCTGTGTAATAACATACTTATTTTTTGAAATTTTACTATTTTTTCTATTATGCAACTTTTATATAGGTGATTTTTGGTATATCAATTTTTTTCCGACAAACAGTTAAAATGAATTACTCAACTTTGAAAACACCCTGTATGAACGTGCCGCAATGTTCTATATTGGTTATATTTACCTATAACAATCATGCTAACAGTACATTTCCTAATGATAATTGCCTATAAAGTGACTATGAATGAAGCTTTACAAAAAAAAATGTGTAAAACATTTCATTATTTAAAACTTATCATATCTTAAAGTCACCGTACGTATGCCTTCTTGTCCTCAACCGGAAGATGTTTCTTGTGAATCATCGATATTGATTCAGTTGTTCTGTCAGTTAAAAATCAAGGGAAAACCTCGACTGGGTCACAAGGCCGCAATCGCAATCATGAATATCAACATCAAAGTTAGTAGAATTCATTAGCTACCAACAGTGAGCAACAAGTAAAAGAAAGTCGTAACATTCAAGTCGTCATTGTTCTGGCCGACAGTCGATAGTCAAGTAGAATCAAGTCCCAGGTAAGACAAACTCAATCTCTACCATACGATCAGCACTCAAATACACCACTAGTATCTGACATATACATAGGCTGAGTTCATGATACTATTACCTGAGTTTTTTTTTTTTTTTTTTGGTGAGGGGGGGGGGAATGCGTTTACGCACCATACCATAGCCCGAGCTACGGCGTGTGTGGGACTCCAGGTTGTCCACCTAATACCCACTAACCCTAAACCTTCGCGTGGCCCGACTCATCAGCGTCTCGGTAGGCCATGCGTTGTGCGTGACCTGCGGTCTGCTACAACGTCTCCTCATGTGTTTCAGTCTCTGAGAACGCCGGGTTGGTTCCCTTTACCTCGCACATTCTATGGATGTCGTTAAGCGATCATCGATAGAGGGGTCTGCTAGGTTCTCTTGAAACTCTTGTTTTCGAAAAATCAAGAGTTTCAAGTCCTCTTACCAATATGTTGTTCCTGGTCCTGGTCCTGAAGGGTCCTGGTCCTGGTAGGTCCTGGTCGTGGCGGGTCCTGGTCCTGGTTGGTCCTGGTCCCGGTGGGTCCTGGTCCCGGTGGTTCCTGGTCCTCTGCATCCACGCCGTGGGGGGGGAGCAACCGCGGGTTCTCCTAGTCTCCTAGTCAAGGTTCCAGTTAGCGGGTGCCAACTGGGACCTTGGTCTGGGGTACCTGGTTCTGCGGTTGCGAGGCCTCTCGTCCGGATCGCAGTCCATGAGGAATCGTAGCTGCTCGTTCGGGTGGTCCTGAGCTTTCTCGAAGGTCTTCTCCGCTTTTTTCCTCATGTACTCGTGGATGGTGTCCCAATGCAGGTCTCTACGCAAGGTTGAATTTCTTATGTAGGATGGTGCACTGGTGGCGATCCGGAGTAGCTTCATCTCTAGAGCAGCAAGTCGCTTGCGGTAGCTGGGGGCAGCGTACCCCCAGACCGCGGAGGCGTAAGCGAGCTGAGGTCTGGCGATGGCCTTGATCAGCCGCAGCTTGGTCGCTAGCGACATCCGGCTGTGTCTACCCAGTAATGGGTAGGGTTAAGCCATGGCTGCTCTGGTCTTTGCGATGACAGCTTCTATGTGGTCTTTCCAGGTGAGGGACTTGTCAAATACGATCCCCAGATATTTGACTTTGTCGCTCCACTGGATATCTTCGTCGAAGATGGATGCTTCGAGAGGTCTTGCAATCCTTCTTCGTTGGATAAAGATTGCATGCGTCTTCTGGACGTTGATGTGGATTTTCCATTTCACGCACCAGTCCTGAATGTGGTCCAGTTCATCCTGTAGTCTCCTACGGATGGTCTCGGGTCGTCGATGCTTGGCGGCTATAGCAGTGTCGTCTGCATATAGGGCCAGCATTGTGTCAGCTGTCTTAGGTAGGTCGTGAGTGTAGATGTTGTAGAGCAGGGCGGCTAAGGCTGACCCCTGGGGTACGCCTGCTTCCAGCTGTCGTTTTGTTGAGTGGCATGTACCAATCTTCACCGTGAACCATCTTTGTGTTAGATAGCTCTGGATGAGTTGGCACATGTTCGCATCTATTCCGGCGGCTTCCATTTTGGCGATGAGTCCATCGTGCCAAACTCGATCGAAGGCTCGTTCCACGTCCAGCAGGACGAGACCGGTTGCCTCCTGGAGATTGAAGCCGCTGGTGATGTTTTCCGTCAGTCGTAGCGCTTGGAGTTCCGTGTTGTGGGAGGATCTGAAGCCGAATTGCTCTGGGGGGAGAAGTTGCAGTTCTTCTGCCTGCTTCTCTAGTCGAACGGCGATAGCCTTCTCGACTACTTTGCCCATCGAGGAAACCAGGCTGATGGGCCGGTAGTTCTGGGGCAACTTCCGGTCCTTGCCTGGCTTGGTGAGCATTATAACCTGGGCTTCCCGCCACCGCCGCGGGAAGTGGTTAAGTCTCAGAGTGGCATTGGCGATGTTGGTGAGCGCAGCAATGCCTTTGGTGGGAAGGTTCTTCAGCATCCTATTGTTGATGCCGTCCATTCCCGGCGCCTTTCTGACCTTCAACCTGCGGATGATCAGACGGATTTCCTCTGGACTGGAGGGGTGATCCGTCTCCTGGCCAGGTGATCGACTCCTCATGATTTCGGCTGCGACTTCCACGGCCTCCTCGTGGTTGTCGTCCTCGTCTTCATGGTAATTGAGTGTGCATTCGGATTCTAGCGAATCGGCGAATGCTTCGGCTTTTTCTTCACTGGAGTAGGCCAAGCCGCGTTGGCCGTGAAGAGTGGGGATCGTGGTGCGCTGACGACGGAATTTTCGCTGCATAGTCCAGGCCGTACCTGAGTTATAGTACGATGGGCCGTTTTATAAGTGAGGACAGTGAAGTAGCGCCTACTTTATCCCCACCACCTCTATTCCTCCAGAACTGGTCCTTTCACCGACACCACCCTTCAGCTGTTTCCTATTTCTCTAGTAATAGTTCTAATTTTTGACTGAAACATTGTACCTTCACAACCGCAACAACTGAAACTATGGTATGTATTACTTGAATTACTTAGTCGCAATTTTACACAAAATAAATTATTTCAAGATAAATAAGTAACCCTCATTCCAAAGAAAATTTTACATTGTCAAGTTCACTTCCTAATAAGCTATGTTATGTACCATAATAGTTCTAAGGAAAATTAATTTGTAACAGTTTAATAGATTTACTGATTTTTTATGTAATCTTTATTAGCTCTATTATTTGTCTACCTTTTTTTTAGTAGACATAGTTGTAAGTAGAAGCTGATTACACACTTTTGACCTAAAAAGCCTAAAAGTCAAATGATTATCAGTGTAGCATGTATTTGGAATCTCCCAGATACATGTCGTGTGCTAATTATAAATTGACGCCTTCCTTCTTATATGAATTAGAAAATCTACTGTCTGAAATGTAATTCGTTTTGTATACCGGGTGCCTCAGAAAGGTGATATTGAATAAAATTTTAAATTGAACACCCTTTTCAGTGGGAATGATAGTTCATTTTTCTGATTCCAAATATATATGGTTTACCTAACTTATTTTCGTTACTTAAATAAAATGGATATATTTCAGCCGTATACCAGATTACATAGAGACAGCTAGATGCAAACTGGTTCGATCTCGGGTACACATGAGTAAATGACACACAAACTAAAGTTTTTCGCCAAACTAGTGAGGTGAAAATACAGCTTGATTCTGTAGCACCACAGAAAATATCACATTAAAAACTTCATATTAGACTTAACTTTTTCTTCTGGGAGGTAATATAAAGAAGGAGGGGGCCAAATTATAACCGGACATGCATGTTATGGAGTATTAAGCATGCATTTAACTTGTATAACCGCCAAGTATATCAATAGCGGAGTTGCATTTTCTAAGTCGCTGTTCAGTGTTCCGACCTGACTTAACCCCGCCTCACCAGGAAGCCCATTTTTTACACCGGAACGCTAAATGTAAATACAACATTCGTAAATCAACAATCCCTGCACACTTTATGGCACAAATCTGAATTTATTGCGACTTTGCACAAAGAGCACGAACGCGCTTGGAGTCGCGGGTTAATAAAAATGTTAATATTCTAAAATCCCTTACGATAACTTTTGCCGTACGTTTCATACGAAATGTGTTTCCTAAAATAATATTTTGTAGCAGCATCGTCAGGTATTTTCAAGCGAATATGGCAAAATGTGGCAAAATGCTGCTTGGATGCGGGCTGAATGGTAATTGACTTTGCATGTGTGTACAGTATTGGCAAGTATCAGACCTGTTTGGAACCGCACCTAGACATTTTGCACCCTACTTGTATAAAATGGTTAGTGCACTGCCCCTTTCCCTTGAAATTTAATAAACGTTCAGATCTTGTATACAAAGATATGATCCAGATAAAGAATGCATAGCAAGAAACGGCAGCACAGAATACGACAGATTATGACATAATAGTCGTGAACCCTGAAGGATGTGGTAACTAGGTGGAAGAGATATACGAAGATATATAGTGATAATTATCGTACATGACCTTTATCACCGATTTGGAAAGTACGGAAGCAGATCGCTATCCCTGTAATTATGCAGTTAGGGTGCCGATATCAGTTTCGGTGGTTGTCTAAGCTCTGTCAGGAGGCCATCTCTTTGAGCTTAGAAGTTGAAATCTGCTTATTATTAGAAAGTACTTTGCTTCATAAATAAATCAATCAATCAATGAAAACCTTTATTTTCATACAGACAATACGTATACAATTGTATTGGAATTGTCAATTTTTGTACTCTACAACCTACAACTAATCTTAAATTGCAATGTTCAAAAATTCGTCAACAGGGTAAAAGCACTTGTTTATCAGAAATTGCTTGAAGTGGAACTTGAACTGGTTAATATTTTTAACCGAAGTAATGTTGCACGGTAAATTATTGAAAAGAAGCGGACTTATTTTATTAGGTGATCGAAATGCTGCTTCTGATTTGATGAGGCTTACATATAAGTTATTACAAGTATATTACAAGTACCTAGCATGTAAGCACAATAATTCATATACGAGTATATATACAATGAAGGTACAGTTGAAATGTTAAAATTTATCAAATATTTTTTGTAACTTTCTGTTGGGGATATCCCTGCCAATGATCAAATGCATCTTTTCTGAGACACAAATACATTTGCAGAGCGCGTTGACCAATCCCAGAAATATACTCCATATCTTAACATTGAATCCACATTAGCAAAATTAGCTTGTATCAGTTGTTAAGATGGGTTTTACATAGCTTCGCGAGTACATCTTTGATGTAAGAAATTCGCAGTGGGATTTCCAATTTAAATTCAAATCAAAATATACTCCAAGAAATTTGACTTCTCTAAAATCGAGTTTATCGTCACCCATTCTTACTTGAAACTCTTCATCAGCGTATGCTGTAAAATGAGTATCTGGATGAATATTAGCAAACTGATTAATATACAGGGTGTTCCTTAGTGATATGCGAATATTTAAGGGTGTAAATAATCATGATAAATTAATGTTAGTTTACTTTATAAACTATGGTCCAAAAATGTTTCCTTACAAAAACTCGCGGTGTTGAAGTTTTAGGTAAAAAAAAAATGGAAATTAGTTAGTATAATGAATGTTAATAAAGTTGCATATTTTTCAATGCAAAAATAATTTTTAGCTTTAATAGTGTCGTGCGTACGGGTATTGACTTTGATGTTCTTTAAGAAAAAAATGGTACCCACATGTTTTTTTGCCGAACTATTTTTGAATTCCCCGTTATAACAAATGATCTCTCTTGAATTGTTTTCCTTCGATGCGCCATTTATGAGTAAAAAAAAATAAAAACCGCTCTATTGTCCGAAAAAACTAATTTAATTATAGAATAATGCAATTTAGCAATAAATATCCAGTTGGCTTTTGACATTTGACAAATCTGTTCGATGTAACATCTCTTTCATGATTTAGTTTTCACAATCTTGTTAATAATGGTGAATTATTCAAATGCAGAAATGGCGGAAATGGCCTTACCGACGGTAATGGTAAGCAAGCAAGACGGATTTATCACCAGAGATATCACGATCGTTCTTTGCCAGATAGTCGAACCTTTTCTAATAGTCATCGTCGGCCTGTTGAAACTGGTTCTGTCCGAAAAGGAACATCGGAAGGTAGACCTCTAAGTATGAGAACACCTGAAATTGAGGAAGCAGTGCTGCACGTAGTCGAAGAACATC
Organism: Acanthoscelides obtectus; assembly: GCA_963669975.1. NCBI lineage: Eukaryota > Metazoa > Arthropoda > Insecta > Coleoptera > Chrysomelidae > Acanthoscelides > Acanthoscelides obtectus. Next base: position 73,331,549 of record CAVLJG010000005.1, read on the forward strand.
CTGAAACGAGTACGAGGAAGATCGCTAAATTGTTTGGAGAATTTTAGGGGATGTTTTGTTATATCCTCACCATATTTTAAGAGTACATGCATTACGTCCCATTGATTTTCCAAGGCGTGTGACCTTTTGTCAATGATTCTGTTCACAGACGAAGCTAATGTTTCTCGAAATGGCATTCAGAATTCCCACAAAAATCACTTGTGGGTAGCAGAAAATCCCTATGCCGTAACCGAAACCCATTTCCAACACGAATTTTAGGTTAACGTATGGGCAGGAATTATTGGCAACCACTTTATTGGCCCATTCTTCTTGCCGGGACGACTTGACGGACAGACTTACCTCAATTGTCTTCAACAACAGTTGCATTTGCTGCCTGATGATGTTCTCTTAATTATAAGAAACAATATGCGGTGCACCATCGCATTTCAGTGTAGCGGTTCGTAATTATTTATAAACTGTTTATCCAAATCGTTGGATTGGTCGCGTTGGGCCCCAAGAATGGCCACCAAGGTCCCCAGACCTCAACAGTTTAGATTTCTTTTTGTGGGGCCATCTTAAGCCACTAGTGTACCATGTCTCATTAACACTGTAGAGTAATTAAGAGAAAGAATAGTTGCAGCTTGCTTGCAGACTCCAGGGCTATTTCAACGAGTGGACAATTCCATGAGAAGGAGGGCGGAAGCATGCATACTAAGTGATTTTCAACAATTTTTGTAGACATTTTGTTGGTTTTATTGTTATGTTTACGTTGTCAGTTGTTGTTGCTCATTACCCCTAATGTGTTTCATTTTTCCGATTGAATTAATAATTTTGCATGTTAGACAATAGAACCGTTTTTATTTTTTTACTCAAAAATGGCTCATTGAAGGAAAACAATTCAGAAAAGATCATTTGTTTTAAATCGAACGGGGAATTCAAAAATAACTTTTATTTGGCAAAAAACCGTTGGCGTACTGTTTTTTTCTTAAAAAATATTGAAGTCAATACCCGTACGCATGCCACTGTTTAAGCTAAAAATTATTTTTGCATTGAAAAATATGCAACTTTATTAACTTCCACTACGTACTAACTATCAGTTAAATATCTGAAGCGGTTCTGAATATATTAATTAAATACCAATTTTTTCCTAAAACTTCAACACCCCGAGTTCTTGTAAGGAAACATTTTTGGACCTTTATTTATTAAGCAAACTAATATTAATTTTTCATGTAGATTCACTCCCTTAAATATTCGTATATCATTAAGGAACACCTTGTATAGCAGCTCCTCCTGTTATCTGATAAGTTCGGGCATATCCTCACATGGTTTTGGTTCTGCTGCTACACCCTTAATGATTTTCAGATGACTTCCTTAATATGCTGTTTCAAGCCTCTCACATAGGCAAACGCAATTTGCAGATCTTTATATCGAGAAATGGTCGGTATGGCTGCTGCCCTGAGCCTGGCTTAGCGATATTATGAAATATTCTTATAGAGGCTTTTACCCGTTTCTACTTATATTGAGAGGTGCAGAAATCTTCCGAATTAAAAAGTCTCCATTTGTAGCTACCAGTGTTGTCAGTCGGAGTATTAGATGGTTTAGTAGAGGATATTATTTTGCATAACGCGTTGACAAGCTTGTTTTGATCCGATTCACCCCTTGATCCGATTCGACTCGGTCTACCCTATAGTATTATCATACCTTTACCACAAGATACCAACCCAATTGAAAACCGTGCAGCAGGGAAAATAAACTCACATACAGTGACGTCGCCAACTGTAAACTGTGGATCAAAGAAAATATTGGCACATCCTATTTTTTCTTGAATCTCAATAATAAAATGATAAACTTTTTGTTGGAGATAGACAGAAGAAATTAAAAACAATATAAAGATAATAGTAGGAATTATGAAACTCAAGCGTAAGAAATTCTTGGCACACTAAAACAGGCAAACCAGTAAATAAGTTTTAACAAAATTTATTTATAGCTAGTATCTTGTTGTCACACCATTTGTATCAATTATGGCCTCATCATTCCATGACATTTCTGAGCTATTTCTGACCAATTTGGATTCATTTTTGCTTAAGGACATCTTGTAGCCGTCGTTTCGAAGAAATTTTGTTTTTAGGTATATGTATAACCTGCTGGAAGATTAAATGTCTCCGGGATTCCCATTTTTCAGCACTACTGTTCAAGATATTGTGCAAAATATCAACATACCTGATTACAAGACGTTCCTGTGCAGGAATGAGACCAAACTGTACCAGAAATAACTCTCAGAGTCTCCATGCCACGGTGGCTTCAGAACATATACTGATGGAAATCGTAAGATAACTAAGTACTAACTGTAAATAAATGTTGTTGACACTTATTTACTTGTTTTTTTTTGTTAGTGTCTTTTTGCCCCTTAAATTTCATAGTTTCTATTATTATTCCTACAACGTTTTTAATTTGCTCGTTATACTGCTGTCAAATATGACTATTTGGATGTTAGTTTTGAAATAAATTTAGTAAAAGTACAATAAAAAATAGGGTGTTCCAATACTTTTCTGATCCACTGCGCCTTCCGGTCGTATTAAGGCCTAAGCGCTGCCATATCTCGGACCGTGTCCGCAGGTTATGACGTTTCCTTTCCTTCGCCAAGAAATGTTGAGAATACGAAATATTAGGACTAGCAACGAGGCCGGCTGACGTGACATTTCCTTGGACGTATATGGGACGTACTTTTTATTCCTCCTAAGGAAATCACTCCAACCTCACTTTACAACATGGCTGTAACGAGGGAAAAATGTAAGCATCATAACAAGTTTTTCTCATTTTATACTCTTTCAAAGTCATTCATATCATGTAGGGTAAATCGAGGACAGATGACGCACTTTTTTTCAAACTGGTCTGGATTCTAAACTTTGATAAAAATGAAAAAAATGAATCCAGATTCTTACGATGCAAAGTATTAGGTTTACATTAGGAATCAAGAATTTGATATTAAAATTTAAGTTTTGCAGCCCAGCATTATTTTTTTCTTAACGTTGCGTCCTCTCACCCGATGAATATCGGAGAGATGACGCAATTCTTTTTTCAAACCACACTTTCAAAATTTAATTTGTGAAATGTGATTAAATGTTTTTAAAAAACCATCGCATCATTATATTAACGCATTTATTACAAAACAAATCTGTGTTACAGAAAAATGAACATAAAAAGCGGAAAGTAATTCAAACTTGAAAACACAAAACTAGAAAAACTAACTCTAAACAAATTAGGAACCAAAGTAGGAACCAGCAAAGTATATGGACTGTAAGTAACAAAAAAAATGTTTCCCGCACAAGTCGCAGAAATTTATTTATTATATTTATTATTATATTTATAATATGTTATATTGTACAACCTTCTCGCATCGATCTCATATACTGAATGCACTGTAACCAGACTTGTTTTATTTTGTTTTGCTGTATTCCTCTTTGCAACCAATGCACATTTCAGATTCATCTTCACCACTTGTCGAATCATCATAGGTAATTTCATTATCGTTGTCGTCAGCTTCGTAAGTCCCTGGTTTTCTCTAAGGAAAGAATCAAGCCACGGATATCCAGAAATACGAGCTTCTTTATTGGACTTGTGAGGTATGTATAATTGCTCCGCCAAGCTGAATGCCATAGAACGTAACAACCTCCTTGTAGGCGCATTCGGTAATAATGCAAAAAAGGAACGTACCAGTTAAGTTTCCTATTGGTTATTGGCCAACAAATATTATTTCAAGTAAAAACTATTTTTAAAGGTACGTCGACTCCCCTCATCAATAATTGCGCCAAATGGAATTACTATATAAGGAGAGATGACGCATTAAGTTTTTAAAAACTGGTTTGCAATATCATGATAAATAGAGGTTAATAATAATTAAACATCACTAAACTGTTAAAAAATGATCAAAAACCTAATATAAATGCGACTAAACTTACCTGAACACTACCCTACTCCACACTATAAAAATATTTTTGAACTATCTTAAAGTGAAACTCCAAAGAATCACTCAAAAAACCGAACTGCACTAGCAGCTCATTGAAAATATAATGGCGTGACTAAAGAGACGTTGCCATGCTCTTATAATAAATATGTGTTTAATGATATGACAAAAACCACTCCTGCGTCCTCTCACCTAATGTATGACATACCTTAATATTTGTCATTTTAATTGCATAATGCAAGTCCTCAATTTGACTTTTATTTAAATCTGAGACCATCAATCATGGGAGTAATGGAAATGTGACATTGCTAAGGTAATCACTATGATCTTTTATTATTTCGTGCAGCAAATGCATATAATTTTAAACTCGTTTTATTTTAAAACCTCTGTGACTGCACTATAAGTGCATTTACTGATAGTCACAAAAACCGGTAGGTATTAAGAAGAAAAATAATTATACTGCAATGAGCTTTTTGTCCGGGAATACGTTATCTCGACTTTTAGCGGCTGACCATATATGTATGTCGTGCAACTTTCCCGTTGGGTATTCAATTTTATTTTTTATCAAGGTTAAACTATCTCTCGGATTTAATTAAAATTAGGTCGCGACCAGAGCAGAAAACTCCTCGGAAAAACCGTGGGGAAAAGATAAGCGTGACTCGCCACAGTTGCCGCCGCCGAGAGAATTTTCTAAGTAATTTCCTATCCCTACTCTGCCGCTCGTTTATATTGAAATTTTAAAACTCCTCTACTTAAGTTTTAGCTAGAGCGGCTGTAGCCACTTTCGACAACCCGTTTTTATTAAGCTGATTTTTTTATATGTTTTACCACACCCTTGGTCGGATTGGAGAGTGCAATAATATACAGGGTGAAAGTGTGTGTTCAGCCTCGCCTGCATAGATGAAAACAAAATAGCATATGAGCTTGCACAACGCTTAAATGGAAACTTCCGGTGGTTCAGCAGCGAACCTAAGCAAAAGCTACGTAAATCTACCTCTTATAAAAACAAAACTAATTCATCAATGACTCGGCCATTTTCTAGGATTTTTAATGCAGGCACTACACGCTCTGGAAAAGTCAAAATCGGACAAAAATAACGTATAGACCTTTTGAGAATTAATATTTGATCCCATTCCTTTGAAAAGCTTACAAACTTTATTGAATAGGCGTAGGCTTAAAAGCTTACAAACTGCAATGTTCCGAGCACCATGTCAGCACGCCACTTCTATATTGTAGCGAAGAAAAATAGTTCCAAAAGACAAGTTTCGAATATAAAATCACCCAAAAATTTATATGTATCTTCTTGTAGCATAGGAGAATGACGCCCCAATAGTTCAAGTGTACTCATGCATTGCAATATACAGGGTGGGGCATAACTGTCCCCCTATTTTCAAAGCTTAATAAAACAAATGTTATTTGGAATACTATGGATTTATTTTGAAATCTTAAAAGTGCAACTCAAACAGTTTTATTTTATGTGGTTTTGAAAATAATATCGGCAAGGTGCTTTCTACCATTATCACAGCATTGCCGCAAGCGCTTTCTGAATTTCGGGGGAGCGCGCAGGCCAAGGAATATCGCCTCTAAGGGAGATCAAGCGTCCGGGGAACAGTTCTCTCAAAATGCCTAATGATGCTCGGGATGTGTGGGCTGTCGCCCTATCCTGCTGAAACCAGGCATTCTGCACATTGAATTCTGCAAGAGATGGGACAAAAAAATTCTGAATCATCGCTACGTAGCGTTCCGAGTGGACGGTGACAGCCCGATTACCTTCTTCAAAAAAGTAAGGCCCAACCGGGCGGCACCGAATGGAAGTGGGGATAGAGTCAGTACAAGCGGCAAGTTGAACAGTTTCAGGTTAGAACAGGTTTCAGTTTGAAACAGCATGTGGACCGACGCACAGCGCGCTTTCGCCGTGGAAGCGTACATCCACGAAAATGGATCCGTTATCGCTGCACAACGAGCGTTCCGTATGCAATTTGAAATTCCTCGTAACCGACCAGTGCCAGACCGAAAATCAATTGTTTTGTGGGTGAAAAATTTCAGAGCAACTGGAACTGTTATCAGGAGAGGAGGTGGACGTCCACGAACAGCTCGGACGCCCGAAAACATAGAGAGAGTCAGACGCTCAGTGGAACACTCGCCCAACCGCTCTGCACGCAGTCATGCAGACGCCCTTCGCCTCTCTAATCGCTCTTTACGAAGAATTCTTCATCAAGACCTACATTTTCATCCATACAAGATGGTTATTGTACAGGAATTATCACCACGTGATTGGAACAATCGACTAGCTGCATGTCAAGACATGATTGCAAAGTTACCTCAGGTTTTTTTACTGACGAGGCACATTTTTATTTGTCTGGCTGCGTGAACAAACAAAATTTTCAGTTCTGGTGTGCCGAAAACCCAAGAGAGATACACGAAAAGCCTCTGCATAGTGAGAAAGTCACAGTTTGGTGCCCCGTGTCAGAAACTGGGATAGTTGGGCCTTACTTTTTTGAAGAAGGTAATCGGGCTGTCACCGTCAACTCGGAACGCTACGTAGCGATGATTCAGAATTTTTTTGTCCCAGCTCTTGCAGAATTCAGTGTGCAGAATGCCTGGTTTCAGCAGGATGGGGCGACAGCCCACACATCCCGAGCATCATTAGGCATTTTGAGAGAACTGTTCCCCGGACGCTTGATCTCCCTTAGAGGCGATATTCCTTGGCCTACGCGCTCCCCGGATTTGTCGCCTTGCGATTTCTTTCTGTGGGGCTATCTTAAGGCTCAAGTCTTTCAACATCGTCCAAGGACCTTACCACAGCTGAAGGAGGCAATCCGTCTGGAAATTGGCCGAATACCGCAAGCAATGTTAGTTAGAGTTATGCAAAACTTCAGAAAGCGCTTGCGGCAATGCTGTGATAATGGTGGAAAGCACCTTGCCGATATTATTTTCAAAACCACATAAAATAAAACTGTTTGAGTTGCACTTTTAAGATTTCAAAATAAATCCATAGTATTCCAAATAACATTTGTTTTATTGAAAATAGGGAGACAGTTATGCCCCACCCTAGCAGAATCGGAACTAATATGTAAGATAAATTACTGAGACTACTGAGTGCACACTCAATTCTCTAAGCCCACGGTGTTTACTCTATCGATAGCTCGGCATCCATAGATGCTTGTCACTGTTACAGTTTGTTGAAATTTATGGGCGAGGAAAATTAGCGTTAGGAAGGCATGTGTTCAGTACGGTGCACGTTAGAAATGCAGCTTGAATGGTTTTCACAGAAATGCTCACCTTCACCATCAGATTGGTAGAAGACCTTGATAAGTAATGAAGAAAAATTATGTAAGTTTCTCCTCCAAACTTTATAACTCCCTTTTATTAGCTCTCCGAGATAACCTGCTCCACAAAAATTGTAGACCCAATTACCTGTATGACATTTTTTTTTTGGCACCCGTTGCTTAGGGCCGTATTGTCAGTTGTTCCTACAATTGTAAGAAGCCTTCATGGATTTCCTGATTTGCATAGTATTTTCTCTCTTTCAGAAATGCTGGGTCATTTCGAGATTTTTATTGTTCCGTGTCAGCGTCAGCGCTCTCCTATTGTGAAGTTATGTTTTCTTTTTGAACTGAAGCAAATTTAAAGCTGATAAAACAGGTGACATAAATCAAAAGCATGCAATCAAAAGCAGCAAGATAATTGTTACATATCCTCAACAGTGAAACAGTAGAAAACTATGGAAATCGATTAAAATCAAGGAGGCCATAAAGGCGTCCTAGAATCCAGAGTCCAAGACTGACGATACGGCCCTTAGTAACAGAGATAATCAAAAATCAAAACACGGTACAAATTGCAAGGAGCTAGCATCCGACCCCTCCCCCCCGTCAACCCCTCAATTCACAGGTTAGAATATGCCACTAAGTTGAAGAAATCCATCTCGCCGTTGATCGGAAATAGTACTTGATATCCTTAGTTAGATATATTTTCATAGTCTGTTAGTTCTGGATCCTCTGCCCGCATTTAAATAGGCATTCATTCGACATTTCGGATCTTTTCAAAGCGAAACCGGCCGATAGCTGGCGTTGTGGTTGAAACTGTTTTAGCATAAACCCGGTTTGGGATGACGTAACACCTAATTAGCAAAACCATATAGTTCAATGTACTGATATTCTCGTTTTCAAATACCGTATCCAAGAATAGACTATATTCTACAGGGTGACTTCGAAGTTGAGTCATTTATTGTAACAGTGAGTAGATCCGATCAAAAGAAATGTTTTTTCCTTTAACATTTTTCTGGTAAAATTAAAGTAACAAAGTTATAGCCCTTTAGAAGTTTGAGTACCACCCTGTCTCAATGATGATACTATGTGCTCGTGTTTGGCAACAACGGATATAATCCGCCTTATCGGTTCATCGCATCGGAAACAAAAAAGCGAAAGAACTTGAAACGCTTATCACGATGTTTTTACTACAATTTTATTCAGTTGTATTCAGTCAATGTGTCAGTCGGTAACGCGTGAGTGAATAGTGGTGTTTGTTGCGTGGCTCAAACGAAATAAAAAATGGCACATGTTTACGAAAATGCTGAACTTGTGGACATGATTCTTATTTACGGGGGGGGGGGGGAGTCTTTACAAAATGTTTCCGCGGCGTCGTGGATTTATGCGGATCGGTTTCCCAATCGAGTACAACCAACCCCTCGTGCCTTTGTTAATGTAGTACAAAGGGCTCGTGAATCAGGTGACTTAAGACCTCACAGGTGAGGGCATGCCGGATGCCGGTGCTCAAAGACCGCACGATCAAATACAGGTCCGCACTGAAATACTTGTCGGGAGGATACTTTATAAAACTAGGTAATTTTTTTTTTAAATTTTTTTTATTTTTACACACATATTTTGGTTTATCTTCCTTCTACAATCATTATCTGAAAATTAATGACTCAACTTCAAAGTCACCCTGTATAGTGTCAGATTACCAAAAACGTGGCATTTAAGTTTGTCACCCAATCATGGATCACTCTGTGCACTAATGTCGACACAGTTTCCAAGTAACTAGCACATCATTCTACAATTACAGAATTATTCTGTTAAACATGCCTTCCACAATTACGAAACTATCGATCTGCACTATTCTAATAGGTGCTGTAGACGTCTGTGCCAATTATGGGAGGACTGACCATAAAGGCGTTATTATGACTAACAGTACTATTCATTGAGGTAAAAAAAAACAGCTTTCTCAAAATAGATTGTAAAAAATGGTCGCGACCTCTCTAGCTATTCACCCCGCAACCAACTTTCCGCAGACTAGTTTGTTACAGTTTAATTAATTGTAGAAGTCCCCTTAGCTTTATCCACCCGATCGAATGAATTATCAGCCCTTGTAGTTGTCCATGTTCAATAGACTTAAATTCGCCAGACAAAAAGTTTCAGAGGAGATTCCCGCAAGAAGCTTAAACCGCAGCAAATGTTTTGAAAATATATTGGATGCTCCCCTAAACCATATTCTGTAAATTTTGTCAGCCGTTTCTTACATTCATAATTGCATTATCATGACGATGTAGGAACTTTTGTTAAAGGAAAAAAGTCAGGGTGGCGTGTTGCAGGGTGTGAATGTCTCAGTTTTTTTTTTGGTGTGTTATTGGTATTCTTTTATAACATAAAATTATAGAAACATTTGCAATAGTCGTGTGGAATGCAACAAAAATGGAAGTGAAACCTGTCGCGAGCTGGCCGCAGCCATTGCCAAGGCTTAGTTATTGCGACTGTGATCGCAAAGTTGTTGATTGGTCGGCATGGTTAAGTGGAAGAACATATGTGTGTAACATCAGTGGTGCACATCTGAATCCCGCCCTTCGCTAAAATCCCTTTTTTAGTATGAATGTAAGTTCATTTGTTGATGTTTGGCGAAAAAGAGATGTTTATTATTATTGAATGTCTTGATCGCAACGTTGTTAGATGATTGGGGAGCTCGGACTAGTTGTATGGTCCTGACTGACTTTCATTCACCCCCTTTGTTATGGATGTTCTTAATTAGATTTTTTTTTACGAGGGGCTAACCTGACTTTGACCTTCTTGAAGCACGAAATTGGCTGGGAATGTCTTCGTTAATATTAACTGTATGAGTATTGGTAGAATATATTGTTTGTGTGTCCTGAATAGATACCTAGCATGCAGGTCCCCAGGCATTCTTCGGAGGGGGCCCATCACCGAAAGTATACTTACCCCAAAACTTATTCAAGAGCAAAAGTGTATCTGCCAGAAAGCATTTCAAAGAGCGCGGGACAGGATATTTTCTCACGGATGAGGGCAAATCCAAAAAATCGCCAAATTAGGGACAAGATCTTGATAATTATTTAACCAAATTCTGTGGGGGTCAATGGCACCCCTGGCACCCTCTGCGGGCACTACTGCGATCTAGGTCAATCAAGTGCGAAATCAACGAGCATGAAGCTAAAGAGGAAGCATCAACGTTAGCACTTAGTGAACAGATTCCGGGATCAGGACTCAGAACAGTATGGAATCATGTTTCTCTACTAGGCAGGTGGGTTAGTAGTAACAAGAAAGGGATTGAGAATTATTCACATTTAAAAATAGATAGCGCATACATTGTAATTATTATCCTCACTAATTGCGGTTAGCTACTAGAGTAGACCATACGTTCTTCTCGAGTTTTTGTATGGTTCATTCATTGGACTTTTTATTGATGGCAGGAATAGCACCTCAGTCACTTTTCATACGTTCCTACATTTACTGTTCGGCGGCCATAGAAACGTTTACATCTGATGATGTTATTGAATGGATATAATTGAATTGTTACTTTAATGTTTTTATTTTAATAATCCGCTCCGACTATACAAAAAATTATTTGAAAATTATCACTAGCCTCTGAAACGTCAGGAGCGAAGTTTGATCTGCTTTAATTTTTTTTCGTTTTTTGCCCTTTGCTACAGCGCAACTGAACCGATGTTTCAAAAACGCTTTTTCGTACTTGGCATAATAGTACTCTTGTGTAAAAAATTTCATCAGAATTCGACTGCTGCGGAGCCTAAGATTAGAGGACAGGCAGATCAATAGAACAACAGACCCACAGACGGACAGACAAAATGCTGGCCGGCCCGTGACAAGGGAGTAAATTGAAATCGATACTGGTCACCTTAACATCCATCAGTATCACTACATACTATCACTTGGAATCAAAGAATATCAGTTGGCAGTGACTAAGTGATACATAAAAGTAATTATTCTCTTCATGTACCGCTCTGATGCAACGTTTTATCGTTAACGAGATCAATTCGCCGACAATGGCTGCACATGTTTGATGTATTTAATTATTCCTCGTTCATCACGGTCCGAGTTGTAGGCATATCACTAAAAAGTCCTGGAACTAGATCCCTAATTTAATAAATACATTTTTTGTGCTCTCCAATTATCAACTTTAATTCAGTACAAAAACGAACGAGAATTCAGGGAGATAGATACATGTTTGCGCATATTTTGCCAGTAAGTACTGTATTAAATAAAATTCGGTAACAAAAAGCGTAAATTGAAGCTAATACCTGTTTGACACGATTCAGAAGAACGATGTGTTTGCTAAACAAGTTCCCCGAAAAATAGAAGTTCACTTAAAAACTATCACAAGTCCGTCAGAAATTGTTTGTTTCGGTGTAACAGTAATTCAAATTTTTGCTCGACGGATGAGCCCCAGTGGTAAAATTACCTTTTAGACTATTGCGCACCTAAATATCAAATTACCATAGCTGAGAGCTTCCTCACACTGGTAGTGCAGGAATCATCTGCACTAGCTATACTGCGTAGTGTTCTCAGCCAACAACTTTCCCTCGCTGTACAGCATGATGTTTTCTTGCCAAAATGCATATGCGTAATCTGCAGGTTTTGCAGAACAGAACCTTGTGAACTATCACTAACGCACCATGGTACGACTCCAACAAGACCATTCACAGAGACCTCGATATCCCTTACCTAAGGGACTACATCAAACATCAGGCGCAGTTACGTTATAGTCAAGCGGAATCGCACAGCAACCCTCTGTTGCTTGAGTCAGTAGACTACATAGTCGAGCAAGTTCACAAGCACACAAGGTCGCGCCTCGCACTGTGATCAAAATCAAATCGTGCAATTCTATATCCTACCAAAATTATGATTTTTGCCACACGCAAATTTCTAAACTAATTTTTGGATTAATTTAAATTAACCGCATACCAGTTAATAATAACAAGGCATCCCTTTAACTGGCGCATTCACCCTCTTTGCTCTTCCCCCTTCCTTCCTTTCTTTCTCCCTGACTTCGTCTGGTATCTGGGCAACCAGACCTGACACACCTACTGACCTACGGTACTTTAACAAAGCGCGAAGGTCCCACAGACCGCTCTGACGGACAATGACGAATAGATAGATTTCCGTCACTGTGCCGTCATAATCTCGATAAAGTCTTGAAACAAGTAATACAGATGCCAGTGGCGAGGTAAGCATCTCTATTCCGAAAATTTTCTTTTAACGAATAACAACTGGCGAGATTTCGTGGTGACCAGAAAATCAGCAAAACAAGCTATAATGAAGACTGCGTCATTTTGATTGCTTGTCAGTCGTCAAACGCAAGTGCTGATAATATTATTTATGAATTATGAAAATGGTATAATAAGAAGAGAGCGCACAAACAATTTAAGCGGACCGAAGTTGGTAAGTATTACCAAGAATTCGGCAGACTTCGGCGGATATTTAAACTTAAAACTAAACGGGCATATAATATGTACATATCATCAAACCATTCAAAAGCATGTAATAGATGACCCTGAGTCGGTCTAGTCGTTTGTGCATAGTAAGAACAGCACTTCTAGGATTCCAAATAAAACGGTGTATGGTAATGAGCTTATTAGCGATCCACAAAGTATAGTCAATGCAACCGTTTTCTCTAGTGTTTACTCATCGACAACTGATGATGCAGATCCTGACTACAACTTTAAGTATTAACGGGTTCGTCGACACTAGTTGCGAACCAATATCAGTTGAGGAAATATTAGTTGCCTGTAGAAAGCTAAGAAATAAGCTTTTTTTTTGTTAAACACAGTGTCAGTCAATTAGTTCATCCTTTACGCGTTATTTTTAACTTTATCTTAAAGACAACTATTTTTCCCGATAAGTGGAAAATTACTAAAGCTGGACCAATTCTGGAGTCAAGCAGTCATCACTGTATCAGCGCCACGACTAACTTCTAAATATTTATATAATGTTTCTTTTTATGCCAATGAGCTCAAACGAACTTGGTGCGGAAAGCGCCTATCAATACGATGTGTGTATGAGTAAATGCTAATAAAATAACCAGTCCAAACCAAGTCAGCTGTCTGTTCTATCCATTAATTTGAGTTTGTCAGTTTGAGACCACGTAACCAGATATTTCGAAGTATTTGTAAAATAAGTTGCAATCGTCAGGATCGTCACTCCCAATCATAGCTCACTTCTCAATCCAGGTATTTAATTGTTCATTTGGACCAACGCAGTCTGACAGCGTATAGGATTGTGGTTATGTAGTATGTAACCAGATCTTGGAGCTAAGGTTCACATGAGTAAATGTTTGAAATCGATACGATCAACAGGTGCGCAGTATTACCACAATGACATGCTTACTGATGATCGATCAGAAGGATCACTCAAACCACAGATGCAATACTTACGACCACACTCCCTACAATCCCCAACCACCAATTTTCAATTTCGCCAAGAAATATCCTGACCATGGTCAAGTGCTTCTGAACGCCAGAAAACGAAGATGGAGTGATTTTTTTTCATCTTCAGCTAAAAGCCCCGTCGCCACTAAACAAAGCCTACAATACATTTACACCGATATTATAATAGACACATTGTGTCAAAAATTTTATTTAAATTCTAGTTATAAAATGAGATATCCTTATTTTGTCCGTTTTTGTCAATTTCCTGAACCGACTTTCTAAGACCACAAAGCTTTTTTGGTCTAGGCATAGTAGTAACCCTGTGTGAAAACTCAAAAATCCGCATTATGCAGAAAACCTATAAAACGTCATCTTGCAGACCAGGTAGTCTTTGGGATGCAAACAGTCATTTCACCAGTGCTCACTAGGAGCGTCCATCTATGAAGGAATGGCTCAACTATACGTCTACACGCATTGTTGGTTGCATTTGTTTTGCGAAGGCGAGTAGTCTATAGCTGTCATCTCTGACAAGAAAGTTGATTGAATAGCAAGAGCGCATCTGAATGGGTTTGGGTATTGATCAGCATGTGTTATTTGCTGTGTGAGAAAATCATTGCTGAATATGCTGCCAATGAAGTATATCTATTAGCTATGCCCGATAGGTTATTTACATGTTGTCCTGTCAGAAGACAGGTTATGTTCAAAGTTATAAATTAATTTTTTTTTGTTTTTCGTGTTTTCAAAAACTTTGAGGAGAATAAAGAGAAATTACCACCGCGCCCGCCTTTGTGTAATTAATGTTAACATCTATATGACCTGAAATTCGACAGTGTACAGTGAATATAATTATTTCTTATCTCTCTCATTTTTTAAATTCAGAAAATTGTAATTTCCAGGAGGGATAAGAAAAACTGGATGCGCAACAAAATTCTAGCTTTGAATTTCAAGTAAGTATATTTGAGCAAGGATCCAATGGAATTATCATCAACACATATCATTCGCACCCAAATCCTCACCATGCTTCTATGCATTGCCGTTACATCCAGTAATGCCAGATTTTATATCACATCAGAACCAAAAACCGAACCCACATGACATTTACGCAACACGTACAACTACGCAACGAGTAAACAACGTGTCCGTCAGCTAGTGCTAAGTTAACATCTTGTAGAAAAACCTAAATAATGTTACAAAAAAAACAATATACCATAACCTCAAAAAAATCGACATAATGGCACTTTTCAAGATACGTAATGCGCGTGCCAAACAGCTGGAGTATTATTCAGAAAACCTAAAAAACATCAAAAAAAGCCGACGAAATTTTATCTTGTAGACAGTTTTTAGTGTGCAAATAGTTTATTCCATGTTTGCTCGCTATGATCGCTGCAGCTACAAAGCGAGTTCACAACAAGTGTACCACAGCTTGTGCTAAGTTAACATGTTCTAGAAAAACCTACGTTGTGTAACAAAAAAACCTATAAAACGTCAAACAAAAAAACGACAAAATGTCACTTTTTAAGGTGCGTAATACCCGTGCGGTACTCCTCAAGTAATAGTGGCGTCAATGGTAAGCGGACAGAGAGACAGAAAGACAGACTGAGAAAAATAAGAGACATAGGTTTTCATGACGTGTATGTCAAAAATATGATATCTGATCTTGCAAAATTTTGCGATTACGTTCCTTGCTCTCCAATCGACGTGGAAAGTAATACAGATTACCGTAGAAAGTTCCCTCCTTGGTGTTTTATTAAAGCGGGGTAGGTTTAGCAATTCGTCGCGTTCGCGCACCAGCAGCATTTGAATAGATCTGAAGACGTAATGGACTGCTTTCGTCTTCCCAAATGGACCGGATAATCCGCCAAGACACGTTAATGAATCACTCGAGCCCACTGTAAACAAGTCAAGCGAAATACTGCGGATTAGTCGCTGTTCCATTCAAGGACTTTTTATACACAGCATAAAATACAGCGAGAACAGGAGAGCTTTGGCCATCTTACTGTTTATACTTCTTACAGGCTTTCTTGGTTTCCTAAGATAAATGCAAGTGATTGTAAGGTAAGGAAATGTGGGAGGGTGGATCTACTGTACATTTAAAAACTACTGGCAGAGAGACGACTAGGGCATACATCTTACCGATAAGCTTAGAATTTAGCTTTTTAGATAGAATTAACGACCATATAGTTTCGAACGAAATAACTTAGAGCACTTCATTGTTATCTGCTGAGATAGTCGGGCAAGTATTGAAGATTTAGGAAACAAGAATGATGTTTATTGTCTACTGTCAATCTACGTAGCTGTACTGACGACTATAGGCAGTAGTCGAAACACGCCTATTTACATCATAACAAAAAAACATATCGTTCTGAATATACTTTTATGAATCGAATACAGTCTGTCGACATTGTTTCAGATTGAATGACAGCAAAGAAAAACTAAATCACCCGCGTACGACAAGCAAATTGTCATACTGATAGTGAGAAGCATATGTTAATCCTGAAAGATTCATATGTAGACAAGTACGCTCTAGTTAGACAAAACTTGAAAACGTATGTTACATACACAAACTTGCGTATGTATATGAGATATATGCGTGAAAATAATTCCTGCAGTTCTTCCGTGAACCGCTATAAGCCGTCAAAATACCTTCATACATGTGGATAGATCCACTAACACCTAACCGACTTGCGATGAATGTGTATCTAATTAGTATTGTTTCCTTCGACATAAACGCACCTGTTCAAGTGGTGCTCCAGCATTTTTATAGTGTTCATTATGGTAAAAGTTCTGGCCAGCTGAGCTGCTGATAATAACTTGAAATGTTTTTCTCGTGAATGTTCTTTCACTTTGAGAAATATTAGTAGTTACTGAGGCTAGATCTGGTGAAAAAGGTAGGTACCAATCCAAAGCCTGCTTTTTGTAGGGCAAACATGGCAATCCAAGGTAGGGTGACCCAAAAACAAATTTTCAGAATTTTCTAACGCAAGACCACTCAAAACTTGCGTTATTGATCCTAGACTACGAATATACGTTTGGAAACAAAATTAAACAATTCCTTCAAGGGTCTACCGATCCTCAGATTTATTTTTTTTTCATTCTTTAGATCACAGTTCGCTATACCTAATTTCGGATCCCTAACCTCTCTAAACAAATTTTTACTCACAGCTTTCAAAAACGTGGAATTTAAACTTATTCTTATATCCAAAATTTGACATGGCTGCTCGGATTGAAACCTGTTTCTAATGAATCCATCTAAGTCATCTCTTTGAAGAGGCTTCCATTATACTTCGTGAGGCTTCTGTTACAACTTTAACGCATGTTTTCACAGATCTTGAGTGACAACGAAAATAAACAGTTTTGTAAGGTTTTCGGAAGAACAGAAATTGTGGCAAGCGCAAATTGTGGCATATGATATTGGTTCCCAAATGAAATATGGCCACGGAGTTCTCCCACTTTCAACTTTACTCAATTTTAGTGCCCATTCAGCTCACAGCGGTTGAACCATTAAAAAAGAATAAGCTGCATCGGACGCAGCATAACACCAAGCCAGATTCGAATTTTAACTCGAGTACGGCAAAATTAAGCCAGTGAATCATTTAATTATAAAATCTGAGAAACGACGACGCATCAGCTCATTGGTGTAACTGACCAGAATCGATACGGAGTTAAGTTGGCTTTTTAACGATAAATACACCAATGTTGTCCAAAAAACATGAACCATTCGAAATTGAGATCAGCGTTTCAAAACAGGTGCGGTAGGAAGTTAGGTAAGAATTTTGACAGTAAGACGTCTGTGATTATGGGAAAAGACATAGGTGGTTCCCAAGTTTAGGTTGAAGATGTATTCCAGCAACTGTCAGGTGGGAGAACATACCATAATTCATAATGATCATGTTAAGCAGATAATATACATATTACTACAGACTACATAACCTTATTACCCACCTGTTTCTCGTTCGAGGTACTTATTGATCCATAAAAAAAAGGATCATCCGGAGAAAGGTATATTATAATAAATAGAAAAAAGTAATCAGCAATTCCGCAACAAACGGAGCAGAAAAAAAGGATAGCTAACCCGAATAATACGTACTTCTTGTTGGCTTCACCAAGCCCAAAATGAATGCACATAATAAGTACGGGTGTATCCTGAAGAAACGAAGATAGAAAGGGAACATAACGACAGACGAACTCACCAACAAGAGACAACATGCAACCACGCGGCCGGTTATAGCTACTTGCCGTAGTACTCTGAACCTAAAGAACCTACAAAAAAGAGAGCATTCTGCAGAGAGCAGAAAAAAATGATGGTAACCCGAGCAATAGAACAATGTGTAGGCTGGATCTTCGTGTGTCATTTTGTTCCAACTCCATCTTCGTTTTCTCAGGTTACACCAGTATCCAGATGTACGAGCATGTGTGTCTACATTTGTGGATAGTTAAATATAGTATGTGCATTCATTTCGGGGCTGATGAAGTGAACAACCAAAAATACGTATTACTCGGGTTATATAGCATTTTCTCTACTCGAGTCCACTTTCATTCTTTTTGTGGAATTGCCCATTATTTTTGATATTTTTAATATCCCTTGCTCCGCATGATCCGCGTTTTCAGTACTTATTGATATTATCCGTAATGAAGAAATACACCAAATGCAATGGATTGAAAATACAAAGTTCAATCTTCAAAGCATGCACTGAAACACGATACACAGTGTAATTCATTTACGCTTTGACAACCGCCTTCAACACTATGTATATTAGAAATAGTGCGCCCTACCATCACGCGACCATGTCGGAGGAAGCTGAGCACGACTGTAACTTGCCTCGTCGCCAAACGTTACACCATCTTGTATCATGATGCACGGTATAAATAAGGTTTAGTTTGTTTTTCACGTCCAAGTAATGGTTTAATTTTTAGCGCACATATTTCTGAATTACGAACGTTCTTCGATTTTAGGTGGAACTGGAACTTCACGAGTGCCACATATTATCACACATTGATTTGACAGCACCTTGGTACATCCCAGCGCATGGTTTGGCTTCCACCTTCGTAGATTCATAATAGTCCAGGGCTATTAACGTTTTTTTCCAAGTAATCATTTGTACACCGGTAGGCCACCTATTATCTTTAACTACTTCACGATAGAGGCTGTATTTAACATTTTCATTCATGCCTATCTAATTAAAGGTTTTCATAAGGTTGCGTTGATGCTGAAATATAATAAAACCAGTTGCGTTTCCTGTATTAACGAGATTCCTTTTCGTTTGAAATTTCATTGCATATGATAAGAGCCATCTGTCCACCGCGAGTTAACACAGTGACACGGGTTTTAGCAACACTGATAGTTGCTGCTAGTAAACATGCGGTTGAGATATGGAAATCCTATATAATGTCTAAAAAACCTACAATTGCCATAAAAGATCTATAGAGGTGGTAACCTTACGCAGTGTAGTAAAATGTGTTGCGGTCCAGGGGCTTGACTCTAAATGAGTTTCGACCGTTAAAATTGTTTTCGATGGCGCCTTGTGACGATATACTTGATCAGCTATGATAATTTTGACAATGCCATGATAATTTGAATATAGAAGATCAATATATTCAGATGTCAAAATTATCATAGCGAAGTATATCGTCACAGGGCGCCATCTACATCAATTTCAACGGTCGAAGCTCATTTAGAATCAAGCCCCTGGAGTTTCAGTTCCGCCTAGAATCGGAGTACGATTCGGAATAAAACCAGTTGGACGTAAGAAATAAACTAAAGCAACATGAATTATGTTCCAAGAAAGTGGTGAAACATTTGGTAAAGTGGTCAATTACAGCCGTGCTCCGCATTCTCCTCCAATATCGCTTGATTATGGGGCGCACTCCAAAACATGGTCTTCTACGTTTGTCTTTCTCTCATGCACATTGAAAGCGATGCCCAAAAACGTAAATCAGTTTCACTGTATGCATAGAATAACGTATTATTTATACTACCTTTGTAACCTGACTAGCTGCACAGGGCTGCGCCAGCAAATGGTCGGAAATATGAATGTATATAAACAATGTACGTAACCAAACCTTAGACTTTTAAATAATGATTTTATCAGAAAAATGGTCTAGACACGGCTAAAATAGCCTGGACCACTAGAAAAAAAAAGCAAGTTTCTTTCTGACCAGCAACCTCAAGCCGCTTTCTCATTGTCAAGCAATTGGTGATTGCTTGTTATATTTACGGATTTTTTACTCTAAACTAGATCAGTTTCTTGCATCCTCTTGGAGACCCATGGACCCCTCCGATTTCCATAGTTTTGCTTGGACCTCTCTGTTTTGCCACCGAGTAAAATTGCAAGATCTACTTAAAAATATATAGAGTTCATAGCCCTGGTCCAACATGGCAACAGGAAAGTGCCGCTTTTCTGGATTGCCTTGGACCTTGTGTTGCCTCGTAGCTGCTTGGATCACCTCTTATCTCTTGGATTGCTCTGGACCCCCATGGAGTGCTTTAGATTGCCTTAGCTAGCCTCGGATCCCCTTCCAGCGGGAAACTGTCGTTGGGGTGTCTCGGATGCCCCACACTGGCATAGAAGGTCATCTTGCATAACTTTAAACCTATTTGGACCTACTCGGGTCTCCTTAAATTACCTGCGATCCCCTCATTTTAGTGTGCGGTTATGCCACAAGCATTTCAACACATCAGTAGTGTAGATTTATCCCAAAAATTTTCTCAGGGTCTTAGGTTACGAGGCCGTATATTCAGGCTGACGGAGCCGGGATGTTGATTTTCGTTGGTTATTTTTGCAAACACTTCTTCGTATATTTCCATTGAGAAGCAGATTTCACCTTTAACACAGAGCGACCAGATACGGCAATGGTTTGTGAGTCTGCAGTAGAGGGCGATAATTACTGTTCCCCATCAATCCGTTAATTAAAACAGGTAATTGGTCCTGTCTGGAGTAATATTGCGCTAGCACCAGTAGGATTAATTCCACAGATGGAGACAACTTATGGATCGTACAGTTCCGTTCTAAGAATGCCCGACTTGACTTTGATTAAGCTTAATGTAAGTATTGATTCATTTGGGTGTTGGCAAGAAAAGTACCACTATTTCTGTCAAGACCATATACCCTACCATTCCACAGATCGAGACTTATAAATTGTAACTATGTATTCCCACTCGACAGGTTGGAGGGACACATTCACTGTCTCTTTGTGCTGAATTTACGTACTCACGAATCACCAGTAACAGAACGGCCAACATTTGAGTATAAAAGACGGTTCAACCTACATTTTTACTCACCGTCCTACTGACGAGAAGGTATTGTCATTGCAAAAGAATTCTTAAATGAGAGTGGGCGATACATGGGAAAGGGGGTTTACATGATCTCTAGCGACTGAACACCTGTGTATGCAACATGCACACATTCTGGTCCTTCTTTAGAGATCAGGTTGCTGGTACAGTCACGATTAACAGACCGTCTACCTCCTACGGATAATCACAACAGTAGTCCCTCTTGCGGCGGGATTCGAACCCGGCGACTGACCAGTAAGTAGACACGTAGCGTCTACCACTGCGCCACTGCATAAAGCTAACAGGTAGCTTCATTATGCCATTTAGACATAACTCTGCTTTGATACATATTTGAATACGAGTCAGAAATGGTTGACGCTGGTTTGACTCG
Source organism: Acanthoscelides obtectus (assembly GCA_963669975.1). NCBI lineage: Eukaryota > Metazoa > Arthropoda > Insecta > Coleoptera > Chrysomelidae > Acanthoscelides > Acanthoscelides obtectus. Next base: position 73,352,823 of record CAVLJG010000005.1, read on the forward strand.
TTGTCAAAGGACCTTACTTTCCTTAAAAATTGTAGATGGACTGGTCCAAATATCCCAGATCGTAATATTTGAGCTTATCAGCCTTACAGCAGGAAACTAGACGTTTTAGAGTATTTGTGAATTGAGTAAAAAAATTTCCCGACCGCTGATTTACGTTTAGGTGAGGATAAGTATGATGCTAATAAATTGGGGTATCTAAATCTGAAAAGTGGTGAAAGCGTTAGTAATTAAAAACGTTCTCTACATGCCTGGCTTTTGATGACGGTTATTGATCCCGTACAGTATAGTCTTCGCCGCTATGTGCCTTAGGATATAAAAATGCAAAACCAATAATGACACAGTTTCGCTTCAAGGTTGAGGTTAACCAGACTATGTTTTGTTTCAGGTAATTTGTCCGAAATAGAAGCATGGAGATTAGTACGGTAAGCGAAATATGCATCAATGGAATTGGCACTTGACGGTATCAACTTCCACCTTTAAAAACACGAACCGCTCAATACTTTTTGTTTGAAACTATATATCTTGCGAGCAAGTTGTGAAATGTAGGTAATTAGACAACTGTTGCCTTCATAAGGCCATATTTTTCTGCAAAACATAAATTTTGAGGTTTCTGAAAGGCGTTTAATGTTTGCAGATCTTGACAAAAACTAAAGTTGAGGCTACAAATCAAAGCAACTTAGGCGTGCGATAAGGTCGCTCGATAATTCGTGACATACGGCTGTCTGTTTCTGATTGTACTGTTGAACATTGCTGATTGGCACTTTCCCGTGGCATAAATCGCTCCGCTTCCCCTTAATGGGCGTGAAACTTTGAGGAAAGCTATTTTATTTTGTGTAGTCAAGTAGGGCTACGATTTATGACATTTTTGAGGGCTTCTTTGTTATATCATAGGTCGCCTATAAGCAGGATTAACCTTTACGTTACTAACAATTCTATGCACTTTCTACAGTTTGGTAAACAAGGTCTGGAGAAGTTTTCAACCTTGCTAAATCAGAAATCAGTTGAATTTTTATAGCTTTCACCAATAACCTTGATAGTTTTCAGCAAATATGGATCAAAAATCCATATAAATCCTCCTAAATCGACTATCGACGAATATTCTTACGAATTGCCCAAGAAAAAAAATCCATGTACGATGCTACTACCCTGATAACATGCCCATGAAGCTATTCAAAGCCCTTTTCCTGCAAGTGCCTAGGATTGTTTGACAGAACGATAAATAAAAGAGAAAAAAGAGTTAACATGAAGGTGACAATAGGAGGAAGACATCGCTACATTCAAATTTCCATGGATGAGGCAGCTGTAACGTACTATTTCTAATTCTTTAGATTATCTAATGACCTAAAGACGATTTCTACGAAATCGTGTCATTTGACATTACTTCCTTTAGTTCTCTTCTATCGACTATGGTACTACATAAACGTAAATATACCACCCGTTTGGTCTGGTTTTATTGCTGCAAGTTGTTCAAGGGGGTATTCAAAACATGGAAGCGTAAAATGGGTACACCAATTTTTGTGGGAAAACTTTTTATTCGACAACAAAGAATGGGATTCAATCGAAAGTGTTGGCAGAAAGAAAAAAATCTTTATATAAGATTTTTAGGTATTTATGAGATCTAAAAAATGAGACCACACGTGAAAAGGTACGACTAATAGCAAAAAAGTTATGACTGAAAACCGAGGCAAACTGCAGGTTTTGGTACGTGGTAATCCGACCACGGTGTCTCGTAGATGTTTGGAATTCATTTCTCGCAACTACTTGATATTCTTAAAACCCGTGGGATTTACAATTCTAAATAGCAACAACGAAATTGGAGTATATTGGTCGAGTGGTTTTTTGAGAAATACCTAGAAATATTATGTGAAAGGTATTTCCGTTCCTGTCAATACTTTCGGCTGAAAAAAACACGTTTTCTCATTCATTGTTGTAAAATAAAAAGTTTTCACGCAACAATTGGTGTGCCCATTTTATGCGTCCATGTTTTAAATACCCCCTTGAACAACTTGCACCAATAAAACCAGACTTTAGATTTTAGATTCAGGCTTAGTCACTCCCTTATGAAGTGAATGAGAAAATAGTATTCAATCCGTACCTTCATGAGAGGCGCTTTTTGGTTACTATGAAGTTAAAAAGACTAAGACATTCAGGAGTAAGTTGAGACATAATATCGTGATATCACGAGAGTGTCTGTTGAGCTTATGCAAACTTTGGAGATGAGTGGCTGACTTACTCTCTGGCGGTAAGATATTCATTTTTGGTGGATTTGCTCTTGATTTCACAATATCAACGGTGGTTAAGATCAAGCAACACTTTTTCTAATACCTGTCGACAGCTCTGCAAATGACAGTACTTTACATGCATGTATTCAGAGTACGAAGTTGATCTCTGATTATGAGCTGGAGAGAAGAGGAGATTTTATCTCTGACAAGAGATCTGGAAGTTAATGCTACTTAATGCTTCGGAAACAAAGTATATACTGTGCATTGCATAACAAAAGTTGCAGCGAAGACATGATTTGCAACGAACAAATATTGTTATGACGACGCCTGCTGGGATAAACTGGGTTACTTGCTTGGGGTTAAAAAGCACCCCTCTCCACATGACCCTTTGTACAAGATCCAGATGAGATGCAGCCTCAAGTGTTGCTAACATGTTTGTGGTGCTACTACTCTGACTGCGCTATCCTCATTCGACACTCTCAAAAGCAGCGTTGTCTAACTGATAGGTGGTACATCTCTAACGGACAACCTCTGGACCCTTTGATCCCGACGAGCGTTCGGTGATCTGGCACAGCTATGCCAACAAGCCTTGCTGCCAGACGGACCCGCTTTTCGCTCTGCTCTTCAGTTCGTAGGATCTCGAGACTATGGAACAATTTGACTAAGGAGGCTTTTACCAGTTCCACTAACCTTAGATAATTGAGCACCTTACAGCAGTCGCGGTTAGTTGGCATTTAAGTTTCTGCCTAGGCTGCACCAGTATACAAAAAGGAAGAACCAATTTTCAGTGCGTTCAGCAGAGGCAGGTATTTTCGCAGAAGCATATTTGTATGCTAGATGAGTCGACATATTAACACCACATAGAGAAAAATTGTTTTAGTTTATTTCACTAACTCCATGTTTTCCACCAAACTTGACTGATGTGCTCAGTTGTATTTTTATACTGTAAGACTTAGCAAGACATCTTCGTTATCCTATGATATCCCAGCACAGCTCCATGAGAGCCAAGATGCTATAACCAGATACGGAATTCGAATTCCTGGCCCACTTTCTTGTAAAAGCAGCATGCTCGTCTGCACATAGCGCAGTTAATCAAAATTTCTCCGAAGCAGCAGCTCGTCTGCGACGGAATTCGCTGCCATAACAATCAAGATGCCTCCGCGTACTCACCACGTCTGCAAAGAAAATGGAAAAGTCCTCCTCGCACAATAATATATATGTAAGTCATGTCTGGGATGGAAGTGATAAACCGTCCTCCGTGTTTTGTCTCATCGTGCACGATATTACTGGAGATATTAGAGCGGAATCTCTATATTGAAGTTCGTCCGCATTACACGCAATTTCGATGTCTTACTTATAGCGTTTTGCACTGTTATGTACTTCTGCAATATTTATCTTATTGTTCTTATTATAGTATTCTGCTTGGCGCTGTAGTGCATTTTTTCTGTCACACTGCGTTTCACTGTTAAAATTATTGCAAAGTTTTTGCATTGAGTGATTACTTGTGTACCAGGCAATCAGGCGCTGTGCGATCAGGTCATGGTGTCACAACAGTTCCCACTTTTGATTACCTGCAACTTATTTTTACACCTTTTTGAAAATTGGTGAACTGGAACGGTGTAGCAAGGTACGAACACTCTGTATAAAGATTGTTATTGGAAACTGTTAGATATTGCAAATAATATAGGGAGCCGGAAATGCTGCAGTCGGCAGAGCAATGTAAAGTTAACCACAGAGAATGGTGTTTTACTCTGCTAATGGGAGTAAAAGCCCACAAGAATTTTAAATTTAGTGCAACGGAAAGTGTAACCAAAAAACTATAATAAATAGGTCAGATATATCCATTGAAGTTTTCATAGGAATGACAAGTAATCATCTTGTACTGGCTCCCCCACGATTGAACTCTTGTACTGATAACAGCATTGCAAGAATCAATCACTTAGCCTCAGAACTGCACCAGTATATGCCGGTGGAAATCTTTATGGCCTGAAGTAATGATGTTGAAAGTAGTTTCCTATAGTGGGCTCAGACAGGAGAGCATTTCTTTTCATGTACGTTTGGCGATTTCTGTCACTCATACAGGAGTTTTGACAAAATAATACAGTATACCCACTACGAGATCGTTCTCACTGCCAACATTTTCTAACTGAACCCGAACGCAGCTTAACGGCTACTCGACTAAGCATATCTAGCATTCGCACCATATACGTCAACGCAAAAATCTGTTCAACGGTAGTTGGCCATGCCGTTTCTACTCGGCTTATAGTTAGATTCATCAAGATGTCATCTGTAAGTAATCATTATGCCACTTCAGCTAACGTTTCAGTCGTATCCTCCAAAAGTTATTGATAATGGGGTCAAAATACTTCTCCGTCGCATTTTTTGTATTCTTTTAAATAATGTTTCAGCCAGAATAGCAGTGTTGAAAACCCACCGTGAGAGCCGCAAAGATTGTGACAAGCAAATTAATAGTATGTAGTGTGCTTGCAGACAAGGGCTTACTTTTTGCAGATCATTCTTTGTACACACGTGTTATGTGTTTGACCTTTTTGGTAAATAAAGAATATTATACCGCTATTTACGGTTTCTGCCGATTACGTCAAAGTGTCATACAGAAAAAGTAACTTTTATAAGGATAATTGCACACTGTACATCGTTAACGATGTTGCTTCTAGCTTTTAGATACACCCTCAATTAAATTTAACGTTGACTTGGCGCATAGTTGTACTTTAAGGCGTTACTGTGCTTTATGTCGAAGGTTAACAGAAAGCAAGATTACATCGCATACCTACGGTGACAAGCAGACATGTGCAACGATTATGAGCATAAGCGTTGACGAAATGTGGAGGTGTCAAGAAAAAACTAAAAATGTATGTATGTGACCTTACACTAACAAGATCCGCCCATAGAGACTGCTTAAATTTGCATGTGTGAGGGTGATATAAACATGACAGTCATTCCTCTGGTATTTATTGTGGACTGCCAAAAAAACCGTGAAAACAACGTACACGCATACATAAGCTGGTAGACTGACCTGCCCAGAATTGATTTTTGAAATACGTTACATATTCGGCGTTTTCAATCTGAGCTTTTAAGGATAAAAGTAGTTTATTTATATTCCGACTGTTTGTATATAGTCAGTGGTTTCTTCTACAATGTCGAACCACTGACTGCCACTTGCTTCAGTGGTTCGACTCAGCAATCCAATCGTCCCGCCGTGCTTTTCTTGGCGGAGACAAAAATCTGAGAGACTGCACCGATTAACCATCTTAACTTCCCAAACTAAGAGGTGCACTAAAATCTGAGAAAGAACGGGGGGTTGTGGCTTTTGTCCGCAGCAGTCTTTCCTGCTCCAGACATGTTTCTTTGGATTCAAGCCGGAAGGACATTCTGTGGCTTGGACTCAAACGAGACCAATGCAGCAGGTCGTGCGTACGCTCTTACTCAAGGGCTGACCCAGCTGGTGACGAGCCCTACTTTTTTTCCCACGTCTCGTCACACGCCAGTAGCCTGCTGGATCTCTTTCTGACCACGCATTCTGTTCCTTACAGCACTGCTGTCCTGTCCCCCCTGGGTAACTCAGACCACGGTGTTGTGGAGGTTAGGTATCGGTCAGAACCCGCTGTGGCAGCAGAAACTCGTACAGGCCGCAGAGCATGGCATTACGGACATAACGACTGGGATGAGCTCAGAGACTTCCTATCTAGCTTTCCTTCGATAACCAAAATTATTCACGTCGGAATGGAGGAATACATCCCTCACACAGTGAAAGTGTCTAAACCAGGGTTCAACGGCTGGTTTCACAAATCGTGTGACGCTGCTCGCAAGCAGAAGATCAAGGCACACAGAAACTTCTTACGAAAGCCCACTGGAGAGAACAAACAAGCCGAAGTCGAGTCCAGAAACAAATATAACGAAGAGGTTCGCAATGCCAAAATCTAGCATGATATAAGTTAGGCACAGGGTAATGTCGCAGCGCAATGGCAGTCGGTCTTTCTGGACGCTGGCCAAGCCGATTGAAAAGAACTTCTCACACAGTAGCCTTCCACCACTTACGTGTCAAGATGGAACTATTGTATTCGAGGCGAAGGCGGAAGTGCTAGCCAAGATCTTTGTTGCCAACTCCACCATGGACGTCCCCACCAACGCCCAAGTGCCGTCAATTCAAAGAGATCCCTACGGGAGGTAACATTCAGGCATAAGACCATAAGACGAGTGCTCTTGTCGCTCGACATCAACAAAGCTTCTGGACCAGACTTGATTCCTGCCATTGTACTGAAGAGCTTTGCAGCGGAGCTTTCTCCAGTTCTTTCGCGTCTCTTCCAGATATCTTATGAATCCGGCACCTTCCCAGAAAACTGGTAATTGGCTCATGTCCAACCCATCCAAAAAAAAAGGATCTAAGACCGACCTTTACAATTACAGGCCTATAGCTGTACTTTCTGTTATAAGTAAGGTGATGGAGAGGTGCATAAATCGCGAGCTTCTGGTCCACCTCGAAACTCGCAGTTTGATTAGCGACAGGCAGTATGGTTTCCGGCACCAACGATCCACAGGGGACCACCTAGCCTACGTCATGCAATTGTGGATTAAACTCATCCAGTCTTACGGTGAGGCTTATGTCGTTGCTCATCACGAAAACGTTCGAACAGCTGTGGTACGCTGCCCACTTAAGCAAACTTCCATCCTATGGCCTCCCAGAAAAGCTTTGCAGATGGGTGGTTGACTTTATCTCTGGCCGCAAGATATCCGTCGTAATTGACGGGTTCTCCTCTTCGTTTCGCTGATGACAGCATTCTACATGCAGGAATTCAGAGTGACAAGCCGATCTCTGCCGCTGAGCTGGAAAGAAGACGACTAGCGTCGACTTCCTCTCTGAAAAGTGACCTGGAAGCTATCACTGCTTGGGGACTCAACAATCTTGTACAGTTCAATGTTTCCAAAACACAGTACTGTACTTTGACGAACAAAAAGCGTCCTAGCGCTTATCCGGTGTCGATGGATGTCCGAGTTCTGCCAAAGAGCCATTTCTTTCGTCTGGTCGGAGTCCAGATCACCGAGGACCTGATCTGGCACGAACACATCTTGTCAATAGCAGCAGCTGCTGGGAAAAAGCTAGGCTATTTGTTTAGGGCTAACAAGTACTTTTCTCCGCATGACCTTTTCACTCTATACAAGGCCCAGATAAAACCTAGCCTCGTGTCTTGCTCACACGTTTGGGGTGCTGCCGCCCCGACTACATTGTCGATGCTCGATGCTGTCCAGAGGGGGGCGGTCCGACTGATCGATGACTCTTCTCTGACAGAAAGTCTCGGGACCCTTTCTCACCGGCAAGCCGTCGGCGATCTAGCTCTTTTCTACCGCTACACCAACGGGCTTTGCTCCTGAGAGCTCTCTTCCATGATGCTGCCGCGCGGTGGTACAAGCCAGGCAGGCCCGCCTGACTTTGGCGTCCCACCCTAATCGTGTCGAACTTCGTACATCCAGAACTGGTCGATACGACCGCTCCTTTGTCCCGAGGGTGTCAAGATTGTGGAACAATCTACAAGAGGAGTCTTTTCCCAGTTCTATTAACTTTAGGCTGTTCAAAAATCGTATTAGCAAAATATCTTTGGGATCAACATAGCAACCGCCGTGTTTCGGCATTTAGGCTTCTGCCTGCGCGGCTGCTTCGATATAAAGAAAAATAAGTGTGAGCTCAAATTGAATCTTTCTATACGTAAGTAAGGAACCTTTCGTCATTTGCACCAGATGCTGAGAATACGCTTAATATCTTCATTGAAACGTGGAAGGCCCAGTCCGACCTTCTGGGGTACTGTCTACAGCACTATCAAGCTGCTGTTCCAAAATTTTCCATACTAAAAGCCATGAAAGTAATCTAATCAATCGGTGATATTTCCTTTAAAGGCGCTCTCAGGCCTACTTTGGCGAGTGGTACTTCTTCATGCGAGCTCTTTTTTATGACGCTGTTATGCAAAATGTACTCAGCAGGCTCCTATTTATCTCTATTGCGAGCACTTCGACAACGTCGAAGAAAACTCGTATTAATAAAATCATTTTAAACTCTGGTCTGGAATTTGTAGCTTTTCCACCACCCGTATAATTCCCGTTTATCACTTACTCATTCACTAAGTTATTGAAAAATCTGACCTAAAGCTATACAGATTCTTTCATCATTAAAAATGTTTTCACTTGAATAATTGTCTACGAGTTGTTGTAGGAAGGTACGTAAATTTCCATTCCGATTATCTCTATGCAATAGTGCAGATCTGTGGCAAATTGTTAGTGTGCTGAAACATCGTCTACGAATATTATGCACTGGTACAGATATATGCAAAAAATAATATCGAGCCTAACATTCAATACTACAGTCTCCGAAAACCAAAGGTTTGCGTATTTTGACCTGAAAAACAAGGTTTAAATCACTTTTAAGTTGACCAATTCCAAAATAATCTTGTAGAGCAGGGCTTAAGTTCAATTTAGATACTTGGCGAACTCAAACATAGTTTTTAATCGAGTTTTTGGGCATTCAATATACACGCGAGTTTTGATCTTATCTGTGTACATTACACATAGTTTGAGAAGTGATCCATTTTCACGGGAGCCTGAAAGATGCTATGGCGAATGATGTAATGTGCGAGATCAATATAGACCGTCTCAAACAGATTATGTTTGACTTGTCACTACTAATATTCGATTTTTCATTCAATTTTGACCCTTCCAACATATTTGATAAAAACTTTTAAACATCTAGTTGCCTGCCGCCAAGCTGAAATTGATGAAAGTAACATAGATACAGATGTTAGTTAGTATTTCAACAGGGAGATGGTTGGTCGTGTTTTCTGTTTGTTAGCATTCAAAACCTTTTTTGAATGCTATCCCTTTTATTGATGTATTCAGGAAGAATATATAAATGAGCAGCTATATCGGGTATTACGCACTTTTTAATAGTTTTTAAATATTTCAATATAAGGTTCAGTTGTCAGACTGACAATGAACACCATTCTGAATGTCGTTTATTATTCATGCAGGTAATAATTATTATTCGCCTAGGGAGAAAATCTACATTTTGTTGTAAAATTGCTGTTGATAGTGGCGATTCCTCAGGTTAGTAGTGGAAACCATTTTTGTTCTATACTCATCAGAGTCCGTAGTCTCAGGTAAAAGCTCTATAAATCACTCATAGATCTTTGAGCAATCAATTGAAGTGACAAGTCCCTCTAGGCCAAATTCTCTAAATGGTACTGTTGATAACAGGATTACCCATGAAGCAATTTTCGTGAGTTTCCAAATGTAGAAATACATAGATTCATGGAAAGGGTGGTAGGTGCAACTTAGGTCCATACAGCTTCGACGGTCTAAGTTCTTCAACAGAAACCTTTAAAATCGTTAAGCTCTAAACAGAACTCAAATTCTTTGTGCCAGCGCAACACGGATATATCTAAAGTCTCAAAAATGAGCGCAGCCTGCTGCATTAAAATTTTTGATGATTATCTAAAAGTTACATTGATGGAATACACGTCAGTATTATTCTCCTATTTTATGGGCTATGTCGGCTACAGCATGAATGTGATATTGATTACTGGGCAGTGAGGCAGTGCTCATAAATCCTAATATTTCTATATTGTTCCAATTCATTTGAGTTCTACAAACTAATATTTTGTATGCAAATGTGTAATCCAATAACAACAAAATTTCAGCAAAAGTCTGCTAGCAATTTATATAATTCGAATGGTAAATAACGCTTTAATTAATTAACTATATGATCATTGCTGGACATAAATAAGCAAAATACCTAACAGCAAAATAGCGACTTTCGATCAAATTCATTTGACTGTTATAACAAATTCACCAATTATACTCGTAAATCGCGCTAACGCAATAAACATTATGTTTATCTCAGGATTCATCGGAGTATTGAATGTGACCCAGCTATATGCAATGTAAAACTCTTAGGTTGAATGTACGTAATTGCAAAGAAGTTAAGTATTGTGCGAAGAGATGATACTTTTGGTTATATATGGGCTTTTGTTCATGAAAACAGCATTTAAAATCTCTAGACCCTAAGCGGTTCATCGGATAAGGATTTATGAAGATAAAGTATAAAAAGTGAAAGAGTATGACCATCTAAATGGAATTACTAAAATGATCTCTTACAAGCATCCAAAGAATTGCACTCCTATCGTCTAGACCGACAGGAAGCGTCGTGATCGCAACTATATCAACTATATTTTTATACTTAGCGCACAAACTAAATCATGTTTATATTTCACTTCCACTACAAATTTGCCTTCTGTTATCCGCGTAGCATATCCATGGAAAAAAATCTAAAACTGCTCGTAGATAGGACAATACCGTATGGCTGCATTTCTTGACGTTTCTCAAGCACCTAATAAAGTTTTGAATAAGGGCCCCTTCACAAAATCACAAATGTTTTACCCTCAAACTTTTAGATCTCACCTTGACAATAGACTGTTCTATGTCAAGCAAATAAATTCTCTTACTGAACTACGTCAAATTTGCTTGGAAGTTCCCCAAGGACCAGGACAAATTTTATAGCTAATTTTCACTGGATATAATAATACTTTATTTTACCTGGCGGGCTACATCAGGAAAAGCTGTTCCAAGAACTAACCAGCGCTAAAAAAATTCAAGTACATGCAAATACAAAAAAATTCTAATATTCCAATAATAAGACAATTTAAAACAGAAGAAAATGTTTACAGCACCATGGCCTATGCATGGAATAATGACCATAAGAGAAACGTGCATCAACAGAGTAGCAGGATAAAAAACCATGCTTAGAAATAACTTTGAAAAATATTATATGGCGAAAGATATAAAAATTAGAAGCAAACAGCAAAAAGACTCGTATACGAAACACAAACAAATGGAAAGAGGCAAGTGAGGAAAGATGCACAAATAAACAAATGTAAAAGTGAAATTAGATAAAAATACATGTTACATGTCATCGTCATCAAAGACAAAGAGCTTAATTTTTCTTGTAAACCTGGACGCAGAGTTTTCAAAGCTTTGTTGTAGAAATCGGGTGCCACGTATAAAAACCTCTACCTGAATTGGGTTGTTCGGTGCCGTGCAAAACGCAGATTTGCTGAATGATAATAGGCTTGTTCTTCAAATAAATAGGCGTCTTTGTCGCATAGTAAGCCTTTGAATATTTTTAATACCCTCTCCCACGTTTGAATACTCAAACTGAACCTTAAGCAGCTGTTTTGCACTTTTTGGAGTCTAGTCTGAATGCCTCGTTCTGTGTTAGACATGGACCATAGACAAGGTCACCGTATTCAACTCTACTGAGGATAAGGGAGTCACACAACTTAACCTTAGCCTGCTTGGACAATAAATTTGTATAGCTATAAATTGATTTCAACTTAATATAGGAACCCAGAACAGGTTTGGTGACATGATCATGGAAGCACAGGTTCTCGTCAAATGTGATGCCAAGTTGTGAACCGATGTCTAGCTATCTACCGATATCTACCCACACGCCCAGGTACTGCAACTTTTATTGGTGACACTGCAATGGCAACAAATTTTAATGATCCTCAACAAAATCTTCAAGTAGTCACAAAACTTCTACAAGAAAACTTGAACAAGAAAGGAATGTGACTGAAAAAGATTCGAATTCGTAAATAGTTAAACGTCAGTTCAAGTTAGATTTACTACATACTCGCATAGCAACCCGCCCACCAGTAGTACCATGCCATGTATTTAAACCGGGAACTAAAAAATAAGCTTTCGGGAATACGCACTGGATATTAAGGCGTAGATCAAAATTGTCATTAGAAAATAGGATACTCCTTCACAAGCCCCTGATTAAACCTGTTTGGACATACAGTATACAATTGTGGGGACCCGCCGCTTACAGCAATATTGTGACTCTGCAAAGATTCTTATTAACCTCGTACTATAGCGGATACACCATGGAATGTTGCAAATGAAATAATGCATCATGACCTAAACATAAACGAAAAGTATAATTTGGATGTGTTATAACAAATATTGAGACCGACCAGTCATTCAGCCCAACTCCTTTGCGGCCAAATTCAATAAAGAAATGGAAATACCTAAGAAGCAGTTTCCGCAGGTCTTATCGTCTAACAAGAACTATTTCATTCTGTTTGAGATATAAACCTAGCATAGCTTATGGCCGTACCGTCAGTCGTTCCTAAAATTATTGTTGGACGGCTTTATGGCCTCCTTGATTTTCATAGTATTTTTCTCCTTCAGAAAGGTATTTCTAGTTTTCTCTTGTCAGCGTCAGCGCACTCCTATTGTGGGGCTACGCTTTTTTTTAATTCTATGAAATTTCAGTCTAATACAACAGATGATGTAAATAAAAACATTAACATTTTGATCCAAATAGATATTTGTAACATAACCTCAAAATAGAGCCCTGACACTTAACAGTAAAAAACTATGAAAATCAAGGAGCATATAAGGGCGTCCTACAATTATTGTAGCATGAACACTTTGATGCAAATAGGTATTTGGAATACAGGGATGTATCACTGGGTACATTCCATCCTTCGATCTTCCCATAAATTAAGCTAGAGTTACGAGTTTCATTTTCAAGTTTTTTACGGTTTCAAAATATAGAAAATACTGAAAGCAACGGTTAGTACCTGCCAGGCTGCCATTACAGTACTTCATATGAATCATCGCTAAAAAGAGTTTTAGTAATCAACCGTTAATCAGGGGATGCGTGAGCTCATGGTATATTGTCTTCCACTGATTTCGTTAAGTAATGTGAAGGTGAAGAGTAATCTCATAAATGGTAAGCAAAAACTATAACGTATAAGATTATTCTTAAATATTGCACTCAAATAAAAAAAACGAAGAAGACTTCGTTCGTACACTTTTTCAAAACATCAGTTGATAGTAAGATGAAAGCCCACTTTGGCAGTAACTTTTCTACAACATACTCGATTCTTGGCTTTAAAGAGAAATCATTTTTCTTCTATCCTTTAGACGCTTCTGAGATAGCGGTAGACGTTGATTCATTACGGATCAAAAAATCAGCTAGTGTCATACTTGTAATAGAATATAAATACGATCTGAGCCCAATTTTAGCATATTTATTTAATGTACGAGTCGCCACGGAGATATATTCAAAAAATGTGATCCAGAGTTGGTTGACAGTTATTGTCCGATTTTCCTACTGAGCATATTTTCCAAAATACTAGAGAAGATATTGTATAATAAAATATTTAAATACTTAGAGACTAACAATATTTTCTCAAATTGTCAGCATGGGTTTAGACCGGGATTTTCAACCGAAACGGGTACAACCGATTTTGTCCTTTGGACAGAAATAAACATGTAACCGAAAATTTTTTGATTTGTCGAAAGCTTTAGGTACAGTCGATAAAGATTTTGTACATCGCAAAATTTACAAATTAGGATTAATAGGCCTTATAAACGATTGGATCTACTCGTTTTTATGTCAGCTTAGGAACATTGTTAGGGTAAACGAGATCCGTTCAGATACATTTGATTTGGACCTTGGTTCACCACAAACTTGGCGTGCTTGACCCACACATCTTTGTACTATATTTAAATATAGATACAGATGATACAACAGCTCTTCGTTGATGATTCAGAGGAATGTGAAGTGCAAAACAAAACTTGAAAATACAGGATTGGTGTAACAAAAACAAGCTTATGCTAAAAATTCAAAAATCATACATTGTGCATTTTACGATAAAAACAAAAAAAAAAAACGCCCTCCTTTCAAGTTGAATATTACAACATAGAAATTCGGGAATAATCAAGCCCCGGTTTTTAGGAACTGCCCTGGACAGTGATGTTACATGGGATAAAAAAGATGGGGCAATTTCTAATTAATTAAATAAAGCTTTTGTGTATTCAACATATGAGAAAAACCACATCCATTATAAGTCACTATTAATGGTGTTCTTTTCTTCTATGTATCCTTCCATTGGCGGTAATAGTTTCTGGCAGTAAGTTAGGATATGATAAGAATTGTAACCAGTTTCAAGCAGTTGGCTTGAAAACCATAGACAAAAAAGGCGAAAAGTGGGTTGACCCTAAGCAACTCCGTCGTCAGTTTATAAAGTACCAAGTTCAGCGCAATTTAAGTCCCCTGAGAATATATTGAGCTACGGACATGTAGAATACAGATAATTTCCCAGACCTGACAGTTCAATATTTGTCGGAACTTCAAAATAAAACTATTTATGTAATCAAAGGAACTATTACAATGACACCTTTATATAATCAGCTTCTAGAAGATGCTTGTACGGCAACGTTGCGATCTTGGTGACGAAGAACGGGAACAATATAGGAATAGGAAATATCCTATGTCAAATTGTGATGATTTTTTGGCAGTAACTGTACCATAGACTATTCCTGATCTTCCACTATTAATTCCACCTAGATTTTGAAATCCCGTGAAATCAACCCGGAAGTTACCAATGATCTGACATCGACACACCTAACGCTCCTCCTTATGCAAATCCCACACTTCGTATGCATAAGAACGTAAACCTTCGTTTGCCGTTAAAGGCAAATTTCCCCGGTGACTTAGTCAACAAGGAGAGGCACTGCCCTTGAGCACATCCCATAATTCTAGATGAGTCTAGTAAATCTCTGATTCGCTGAGCACAATAACGAATAAATGACTACAGCAAGGAAGTCGGCTATAAACCGTGACATGAGAGCACGTATTCAAAATGGGTCTTTCATTTTTAGGCGTGAAGTAAAGCAGTAAATTATATATAATACACATTTCTCCTGGTTCGGGCTTCACTATGAATATTGATGTCCCATAAAAGTGATATATGCGCCTATCTGGATCGAAACGTTATTATAGGAGTAGGGACCCGAATAGCTGATATTACGTTTTATCAGCATAACGACATTTTTGTAGATCATTACTGGAAATGAGTTTACTAGTCTGCTTTACGAAACTATTAAAGATAACTGCTCATTATTAGTGAAAGCCTCTCATCACCTGACGTGGGAGGTGTTAGTTACCGAATAGGATAATCCTCAGTCTGTTTAACGTTTAAAATAAAAGTGGCGATTACGTCAAACATATTTTATCCAAGTTCTTGGCATATTTATTCTAAAACATTTATTTAGAGTAATGCTAACCCAAACCATACATATTGTATGATTTCAGGTCAAAATGTAACTTACGACGTAAAATGTTCACCGTAAACGGTAAGATCACATAAAGATGGTGTGAGTCCACCAAATTTTAAATTATTTTGTGTCAAATCCCATGACAGCAACGAGGTGCAAGATGACCCGTGGGGTCAAGACTATTCCTACATTGGACTAATTTTACAAGCTACACAAGTTAGCGGTACTGTGAACGCATCGTTTATTTGATGCAATTTTATTTTCTCTAAAAAGTGACGACTGAAGTTAAAGTTTCTGAGACCACCATGTTACTTTTAAATTGTGTCTGTTTTTTTTAAATGTGATAGAGACCTGCGTAAGTTTTTTTGCAAATTAAGAATGCGTTTTTGTTCTATTGCTTTATATGCTGCGCCTCATGGGCCATTAGTGCTAATCCGGATTATGCTAATGGCTCAACGTTTGGCTTTTGCCTTTTTGGAATGTCTTTTTATTTTTGGCGCTAAGCTTCAAAAAAGGCTACTTTAATGTACAACGACTGATTCTATCTCTTCTAAAATTCAATACGTGCATCGCACGTTCATTATACTTATAGAATGCCCCACTCGTGAGCAACTTAGTATTGTAGTTATTTGAGAGCCGGTTTTTTATTGGTTTATATTCTATACGATTATAATATGGACCTTGTTTCAGTGCAGCTATGTTTTTGTACGTCAAATGCGTAGGGTGATGTAAAAGTCATATACTCATTTCACATAGGAGTCTGTTACAAGAAGCTTGCAATTCAAGTTTCAGATTTTGAGTAAAGCGATTCTTGAGAAAAAATTCCATCAGCCATAGAATGTACACCTCTGAACTACAACATCTAGGACTCTCTGTTGTACTAGAATAGTTACCTGATACACTGTAATCTTTAACCAAACAACTGTTCAATGATATGATTCGAACCTGATCATTCCGCTTGTATATAGGAGGCCCTTTGTAATAAATTTCATAACAAATAATGTAAAAAGATAATCACGTATATCATAACATCATGTATCGTGAACTGTGTTACCATAACATTTTATGTATTTTAGTACATACGAATTTCGAAACATTTCAATACATGCTGTGCACAATACGTTTTACATAACTTAACGTTGGTTAACTACGATAAGTGCGAGTGACACTTGGTATATAAAAACCCTTATACAGTTAAATTAGCAGATTTTAATTAAAAGCGTCAACGTTTAGATTTCTATATCTACAGCCCAAATAGTCTTATGGACTTTGTCTTAATAGTGCGAATGAAACTGGGTGTCCTAAAACTTGATGTAATCACGATTTTAATCGCATCTTTCAGCTTTGAAGTTTCCATTGCGCAGGCATTAGCTTGAATAGTGAGATGTATGTGTTACCGACATTATGTATAATACGGTATTCTGTACACTATCTAGGTACTGTATAGAATACCTAAAACGTGTAGGTAATGCATGTAAAAGACGAGAACAAGGAAGACTTTGTGCACTTCAAAATATCACACTTCAAAATATCAATAGTTCATTATGTAAAAATAAATAAATTTTTCACGTATGTACTTAAATAAAATTTTGACCATGCAGTAAACCTACTTATTTCCAGAGGATTGTTTTGTCTCTTAAGTACATGTAAGAGTATTCTTTTGATTCTAATAAAATTTTTACTCAGCAGTAGACCTACACTGCCTATATTTTTACAGAATTGTTTTGTTTCTTAAGTTTTTCATACGTATTACGTACGTCCTTGTAAGCAAAGAAAATTATTATGTTACTTATAGCCAGAATAATTCTTAGTTCCACGTTGATTTTACTGTGATTTTTACTGTAGTAACAGAAAGGTGCTTTTTTGTACCCTTTTCATAAAGTTTATTTTTAAGAAACACTATAAGTGTTAATTTCAATAATATGACTTTTTTAACTTTCCCGTCGTTTTCTAGTTATGCCGGTTAACATTGTTAAATTTAGACCAAGATCAATTTATTTTACGTATTACCGGTCTAACAGTAGGTACTCTATACCATACCTAGAAATTGTACTCATTACCTAGGTAAAGTTTGAGATGGATAATAATATTCATAATATTTCATACATTACCTGGAAAAACCAGGTATTCTATATATTGCATAGGTATTGTATAGAACACCTGAATTATACAAATTACCGGTATACATACCTACATATGCACATAATAGGTGTCTCTAGATTTGTCTGTATGCTCTATTGATATTTTATTTTCCACGCATAAGCCAGAAAATTAATTTTTGTTTGTTTTTAATTTTTATACTATAAAAGAATCGTGTCTAAAAAAATGTCAGACGGAAAAATAGAAATTTAATATAATTTCAATTACGAAGTGTTTGGTC
Source organism: Acanthoscelides obtectus (assembly GCA_963669975.1). NCBI lineage: Eukaryota > Metazoa > Arthropoda > Insecta > Coleoptera > Chrysomelidae > Acanthoscelides > Acanthoscelides obtectus. The sequence continues at coordinate 73,370,556 of CAVLJG010000005.1, forward strand.
CATACTCCAGCTATCATTATCATCTATGTCTATTTTGTCTCGGAAGTCACTGTATATAAGCACTTCAGTGCATTTCGTTCGTCTGAGATGGCAAATTATATATTTAGTTTTTGAAATTTGAGAGAACTTAACAAATCTTGTTTTCCAAACGGAACAGGTTCTTTGTTATGAGATACGTAAATGCGTAGAAACCAATAATGCTGTTTATTTGACAATATTTGTGTAACTTTTAAACAGAGAACCACCGATTGGTTCCTTTCTAAACAAAACAAACTGACTGATCTATCGGCACAAGAACTACTAGAAAAAACTGATGATAATCCTACAATTCCACCTGAGACTTCCACTTCAAAATTTCTTGATGTTGCACCGCATGCTGAACCAAGTATTGAACAATTTGGTGCGAAACCTAAAGGATCCAATTTTGCGGATGTTGCGCCATACGTAAATTTCAGCGGCAACTTGTCTTCTTATGCAAAATATACCTTACTGAGGTGTGCAATGATCTCTAATGACTCTTTCAAATATCCCTATTCGACACACTTGAAAAATAATGTAGAAGTGAAATGTAACATATCAAAAAAACACTTTGAGAAATTTCCTTGGCTGTCATATTCAGAGGAACTACAAGGGACTTTTTGTAAATATTGCGTGTTTTTTGCAATATTAGGAGGAGTACATAAATTAACTAAATCGGGAAAACTTGTTACCGTACCCCTAAAGAACACATGAGAACTCAATACATCATTCAGAAGCAGTTTCAGATGCTGCAAACTTTTGAAAGATTTACGAAAATCCAGAGAATGATATAAGAAATATAATAGGTTCAGAGCGAATTAAGCAAGTATCAGAAAATCGGCAAAGATTGACTCCTATAGTAGAATCTATATTTTTTTTAGGACGCCAAAGTATACCACTTAGAGGGCATAGAGATAGGGAACGACTTTTTTCTAGTGACAGCACCAACGACGAGGATGTCCTTAATACTGACAATTTATTGAAAAAAAAGACTTAGAGAACTCAATAGCGCGTGCTACGTACAAAGATGAGCAATCCAACTTGCACATACCTCTTGCATCTTCTGGCCTCCAAAAATACCGAATTGCAACGTTGTATTAGCACCGAAGACAGTCTAAAAAGCAAGATTGATACTGGAAGGTAATGTCCGAGCAATAAATTATAGATAAAAGGGTACCGCATTCTATAGAGGCGCGTGGCTTGGTTGTCTCCAGTGGCGGTGGGCTATTAGCTCTGAAAAGTATTTCACTAGTAGGTATTCAGTTTAACCACTTTCCGTGTCTATTCAAAACTGCCTTCTGGTCTAAATGCTTCTTACTTTGTACAGCTACTGGTAGGTTAAGCCACTTTAAGCAGAAATCCAAGTATATAGACTTTTTGCTTTTCCAGAAATCCTCCCAATGCTAATAAAAACAATTATGACCAATTATGATTCATTAAATTTACTCATATGTGATTTCCTAGTTTAGTCCGAATTTTAAAGGTGCCCATAAAAGTGATTTGTAGGAGCCACAGTTGTGGTTGATTTCGCGATAGTAATCGTTTCCTGTAGATTGAGATACTGGCCAACCAGTGGTGTTATCCAGAAATAGATCTGAGAGGAGGCTCAGGATCCAGGGTCGTGGAGATAGAAAACTGCATAGCAGGGGGGAACTCGCTTAGTCCAGGTAGCACAGTTCACAGAAGGTATAACATGCTGTAATAAGTAGAAGAAGCCTAAATTACGCTTCGGCAAGGGAACCTCCGAGGAGCCTCAAATCCCTCCCTTGAATACGCCGGTGTGCCCATACCAGAATAGTAATAGAGGGGTGGGGTCTGTGGGCCTAGCTCAAAGAGTTCCGCCGTTCTTTCTTATATCATTGGGTTTCCATCCAACCAGCGACGGCGACGAAGTAAATAAGAAATGAATAAGTCCTTCTTGATTAAATTTACAACTTGATGCGTTAATTAAAGAAATTATCCTGTTTTTAGTCATAAAATGCTACCAGACATTTGAGAAAAAAAATAATATTTTAAATTTCAATAGGCATTAAGAGTAATACATGTAATTTTTTCTTATGAATGTGGAAGTGGAACAACCAGCGGATACGCTAATGCAGTCGGCGGCGCGGCACCTCAAAGACAAACGCTGTATTTTGTGTTTTTGGCTCACAAAGACTGACTGACCAGTTATCAAACAGACCGTCGGTAATGAGTAATCAGGGGAGCAGAAACACGCCGTCCTGCGACCTGTCTTTAGGTAGAGCGTCCCTCTTTTATCGAGTATAATTTATTGCCGGTTTATTTCTTTGATCCCCTTTACCGCCGTCTGATGGATCATTCTAAGCAAAAGCTAAACATACACGGTAATGTTTACCGAAAAGACATGCGATAAACAGGTTACAATAACAATAAGAGTTTTGAGCGTAGCAACTAGAATTCTTAGAGAAATTCTACATGGACTGTGGCTGCAGAAACTCGCACAGGCCGCAAAACTTGGCACTACGGACATGCCGATTGGGAGGGGCTCAGAGACTTCTTCTCTAGCTTTCCTTGGAGAGATGTCTGTTTCACTGACGCGGATGCGTCGACTGTCTGTTCTTCAATAACCGAAATTATCCACGTCGGAATGGAGGAATACATCCCTCACACAGTGAAAGTTCCTAAACCAGGGTCCAACGGCTGGTTCAACAAATCGTGTGACACTGCTCGCCAGCAGAAGATCAAGGCCCACAGAACCTACTTACAAAACCCCACTGTAGAGAACAGACAAGCCGACGTCGAGTCCAGAAACAAATATAACGAAGCGGTTCGCAATGCCAAAAACCAGCATGATATAAAAGTTAGGCACAGGGTAATGTCGCAGCGCAATGGCAGTCGGTCTTTCTGGACGCTGGCCAAGCAGATTGAAAAGAACTTCTCACACAGTAGCCTTCCACCACTTACGTGTCAGGATGGAACTATTGTATTCGACTCAAAGGCCAAGGCGCAAGTGCTAGCCAAGATCTTTGCTGCCAACTCCACCATGGACGTCCCCACCAACGCCCAAGTGCCGTCAATTCAAAGGGTTCCTCACACTATGCGGGAGGTAACATTCAGGCATAAGACCGTAAGACGAGTGCTCTTGTCGCTCGACATCAACAAAGCTTCTGGTCCGGACTTGATTCCTGCCATTGTACTGAAGAGATGTGCAGCGGAGCTTGCTCCAGTTCTTTCGCGTCTCTTCCAGATATCTTATGAATCCGGCACCTTCCCAGAAAACTGGAAATTTGCTCATGTACAGCCCATCCCAAAAAAAGGATCTAAAACCGACCCTTACATCTACAGGCCTATAGCTCTGCTTTCTGTTATAAGTAAAGTGATGGAGAGGTGCATAAATCGCGAGCTTCTGGACTACCTCGAACGTCACAGCTTGATTAGCGACAGGCAGTACGGATTCCGGCACCAACGATCCACAGGGGACCTCCTAGCTTACGTCACGCAACTGTGGAGTAAACTCATCCAGTCTCATGGTGAGGCTCATGTCGTTGCTCTTGACATCACGAAAGCGTTCGATCAGCTGTGGCACGCTGCCCTCTTAAGCAAACTTCCATCCTACGGCCTCCCAGAAATGCTTTGCAGATGGGTGGCTGACTTTATCTCTGGCCGAAAGATATCCGTCGTAATAGACGGATTCTCCTCTTCATCCCACAACGTCAACGCGGGTGTTCCCCAGGGATCGGTCTTGGCTCCAACACTGTTTCTCTTACATATCAACGACCTCCTTTCCTGCACGATCAACCCAATCCACAGCTTCGCTGATGACAGCACTCTACATGCAGGAATTCAGAGTGACAAGCCGATCTCTGCCGCAGAGCTGGAAAAAAGAAGACTAGCGACGACTTCTTCTCTGACAAGAGACCTGGAGGCTATCACTGCTTGGGGACGCAACAATCTTGTACAGTTCAATGCTTCCAAAACACAGTACTGTACTTTGACGAACAAAAAGCGTCCTAGCGCTCATACAGTTTCGATGGACGGTCGAGGTCTACCAAAGAGCCATTCATTTCGGCTGGTCGGAGTCCAGATCACCGAGGACCTGATCTGGCACGAACACATCTCTTCAATAGATGCAGCTGCTGGAAAAAAGCTAGGCTATTTGTTTAGGGCCAAGAAGTACTTTTCTCCGCATGACCTTCTCACTCTATACAAGGCCCAGATAAGGCCTAGCCTCGAGTATTGCTCACACATTTGGGGTGCTGCCGCCCCGACTACATTGTCCATGCTCGATGCTGTCCAGAGAAGGGCGGTCCGACTGATCGATGACTCTTCCCTAACAGACAGTCTCGGGACTCTTTCGCACCGGCGAGCCGTCGGCGATCTAGCTCTTTTCTATCGCTACACCAACGGGCTTTGCTCCTCAGAGCTCTCTTCCATGATGCCGCCGCGCGATGTGCCTGCCAGACAGACTCGCCTGACTTCGGCGTCCCATCCTAACCGTGTCAAACTTCGTACATCCAGAACTGGCCGATACGACCGCTCCTTTGTCCCGAGGGTGTCTAGATTGTGGAACAATCTACGGGAGGAAGCTTTTCCCAGTTCTACTAACCTTAGGCAGTTCAAAAATCGTATTAACAAAATTTCTTTGGGATCATCATAGCAGCCGCGGTGTTCCGGCATTTAGGCTTCTGCCTGCGCGGCTGTTTCGATATAAAATAAAAAAAAAATAAAAATGGAGCACCCTTCAAAACACTTTAAGGAGTGTGTGTATTTCGTATTTTTAAGAGTTGTGTTCTGAAGATTTAAAAATAGGAAAATTGATATATCATTATCTGCCGTTGGTAATAAAGGAATCATCTACTTGAGCATTTTATAGACCAATTGCGTATGAATGAAAGACGAAAGGTAAGAAATCAAAGGCCCTGGATGGAATGAAGCTTCTCAAACGCTGGGAGATTTTAGGTACGAATTCGCGTCATGTATCGGCGGAGTGTGGGTAGAGACAGTTGATTATGATTTGTTCATCAAAGTATTCATACAGATCTTATTGTAGCGAAATCATGAATCTGAATATCCATAATGTTGCCGGGCTGCCAAGCATCTTATTAGCGTGTATGTCCAGCTTTACATCCACCCTTCAACTGGATAGATACACCCACACACATGCCGCTATACAATAGGTTTTTTTTGTTTTTGATTTACTGTATGGAGGCGACCAAGATATCCACGCTACTCTTCTATAGTCCATATCATTTCTCCACTTCTTGCTTAACCACCTTAGGCGCTAATGCGACGTTGCAGTTCAGTATTTTGGGAGGCCAGAAGATGAAGGAGATATGTGCAACTTGAATTGCAGATTTTGTACATATGCAGCCGCATCCAAAATGAAATTATAGAATGTTGTAGCGAAGAAATCTTGGATATAGTTTTAAGTCATGTCAGGCAAAGTCAGTATTACAGTATTTTATTTGACGACACCACACACATTAGCCATAAATCACAAATGTCAATCATATTGCGGTACTGTTATCAAAAACATATCTACGAGAACTTAATGGGATTTGTGGATTGCTACACAACTTTTGATGAAGATACAATGGAGCCCAAACTCACAGGTCAAACTCTTGCTCAAACCGTCAAGCATTTCATTAAATTTCATTAAAACCAATAACTCAAAACTATGTGTGGGCATTGGCACTAATACGTATAACCTAATGTTAGGTGAACAAATGGGCGCTGCAATAGAATTGCAAAAATGTTTGCTAAATGCTCTAAAAAGCCCATGCGCAAATCATGCCTTGAACCTTTTGATTTCAAAAAGCAGCAGTGTCCAAGCAGTAAGAAATACTGTAGGTATAATGAAGGAAGTAATTGCGTTTTTCAATGCATCCGCTACAAGAAATACAGTACTAATTGAAAGCAAATTCGAGAAAATTGTACAGGCACTAAATATTATATCAAATTGGAAAAATGGCAGTCTTCAAAGACTCCGCTTTACATCCACCCAATTTATCCTATCACTAAAGTGAAAAACACTTTAGAATACTACTCGCATATATAATCAAATCACATGAAACCCTGGGTATTGAAGACTGTGCCAAGAATAACAAGCAGGCAAATGAACAGACCGAACATAGTTACGTCTGACAAGGAAAATCATTACAGACTGTCCCTTTGCTAGATAATATATTACAGGATTTGGTATACCGGTTCAATGAAGAATCTTACACAATTTTAGTACTTTATTTGCGTCAGTATTAATCCTAAAACTGAAGCTGAAGTAATGGCCATATTAGAAACAATCTCTAAATATTTGCGTGGACTAAATAGTAACGAAAACAAAAATTTAATAAGTACCAGATTAAAAGCAGAATTTGACCTTTGGAAGTCACGTACTCAAGATACTATAGACAGTGGAATGTCACTTTATTTATCATGTGATGAAAACATTTTTCCTTCAATTAATAGATGCATACAATTGTTGATTTTATTGCCGGTAAGTGTTGCGACATCTGAAAGAAGTTTCTCTCATCTAAAGAGGGTAAAAACTTGGCTGCGCTCCACTTACAAGAGCGATTAGTAGGTTCAGCTCCTTTGTATATGCATCGGGATATTAAAATAGACGTGAATACAATCATGGATCGGTTCGCCAGCAAAATGAATAGGCGCCTTGATATTGTAATATGATAACACCGGAACTTTGCCTAAGGATGTCTCTGTAGTCCATCTCCCTTCTGTTGGCCAATATATGAAAAAGCTGATGTATTAGGGGTTTTAACCACCACGGTGATCTTTTCCAAAGTATCCAATCAAGATATGTGGTTTTATTTATTGGCCAGCAGATTGATATAAAAGTCTGTTCAAATTCTGTTCAAATCACTTTCTAAGCGAATTTTATTTTGAGACTGTAAACTGATGTAGTTTCATAGCTTATACGTTTTTGTTTTTTGAGCCTGGCTAAGAGAATGTAGTTATCTAATGAATATTTTTTGTGTTTTTGTCATGATTAAGAATTTTAATTTGATTTGCATTCGGTGTTATACTTCATAGAAGTCACAGCATATTTGTTATTGTTATGTTTTTCATGAAGATGTATTTTTTGTTGTTTTGTCGGACATTGTTATGTAGAAAAGTCTGTGATAGATTATATTATTTTGCATTTTTGTTTTAATATATGAAGATTGCTCGAGCTTAGTTTGCTTTATTTATACTTTGATTTCGTATGATTCAAAATTTAAAAAAATTATATGTATTTTTTACAGAAATTACTGCAACAAATTCATATGCCTGCATATGTCCATGCTTTTAATGTTAAATCATTGTAACACTTCAGTACGTCACACTGAGAATTTACTTTCCATTTTACCCCTCCCAGACTGAAATCCTGGGATCGACAACGGGTAAACAAAAATTTAATAAAATCAAAATGGCCGATTTTAAACGCAAGCTTTAACTTCGCAATTTTTCGTTCACGTACCTCAACCCAAACGGCTTGATCTATTTTGACATTTGAGGTGTTCTTAGATTCGTCTTGATAGCACAATTAAATCTTCGTTTTTTTCGGTAATCCTTATTTTTTAAGAATGTACTAGTTGAACTCAAATGATGTTTATGCATGAGTAGGGAGACCAAGCACAATTAAATTTTTTACAGCTTATAAGCCACTTGCATAAGCGTCGCGGAAATGGTTTATATTTTTCCGTTTTCGAGTTAACCGAAAAAATGTTTTTTAGTTGCAGTTTTGCTTGCAACGATAAGTGTACCTTTGCTTTCAAAAAACAAATATGTTGGACGTTCCTTTGGTCGTAAACACACGATGTCTAGACACTCGCTTTCCAGGGTACGTTGAAGCAGGTACATTTACCACAGGGACGCAGTTGGATGTCCAGGGGAGAGGGCAATCAATTATATCCCAGTGTTCCTGTTATGAGCACGAAAAAGTAGTAAGATGGCTGAAAAACCAGAAAATATGTTTAGGAACTCTTGAGGCGATTTAAAAAGTAGTGGCATAGCAGGAAATATTAGGAATAACGTAAGAAGTTGCTGTAAGCATATCTCAACCTACCTTACCGTCTTAAATTTCTACGCCACCGATGAAAATGAAAACTTAGGCATTTGCCAAACTCTGCTTAGTGTAGTATACCAAAGTAAGTATCTGATGTGATGTTTACGAGTTAGTTAGCATGGTTGTACCAGTGTTTTTGAAGTACCGACCAAATCTACAAACCTGTTAGCGAAAATTGATTTGGTGCGTATATTCTCAACGCGTATTTCATCGAAAAACTAAGACTGCTATTATGTAGACTGACGGTAGAGAACGAGCCTTCGTTTCGAAATCACTTAACGACCGATGAGCTTGTAAAATAAGTTCCTGCATTCAAACTGGAGCTATAGGAGATGGAGACCACGTGTAAGAAGAAATCAATAAGCGATTGCAGAAAAGCTCTAATTAAATACTAAAAAAGGTCCCGGTCGTAAGATAAAAGCCTCTCCCAGTAGTAAACCTTTTGAAATTTTCCTCAACGTTTATACAATGGCAATTAAGAGAGCCAATTAAATAAATCAGGAACACAAAGTCTTTCCAGGTATGGAATCTCTAAGCAGTTAGCGCAGTTATTAGAGAGAGAAGGAACAAAATATGTTGAAATAGAAAATCCTACAAGGAAAGCATGGGAAACAAGGGATTAGTAGGTCACTGGGCGAGGTCTTGTTCTAGTCTCTTGGAATATAGTATCCGGAATTGAAAGTTGCCTAAGAGGCGGATGACTCTCGTAAAGCCAAGCAAGCGGCAAACAAAGGAATACAAGCTTGTAGTTCAAGAATTAGCTATACAGGGTGTCCGCAAAGTTGGGGTTTTCCTTTTCAGAAACAACTACCCTTGAAATAACAAAGGTAATGTGTAGTGAAACGAGGGCGACCAAGTAAAAAAAATAAAGGAAAAAGTACTCACTCTCCAGTTGACGAGAAGGGCTAAGTACGTCTCTCCCCAAAATCATACCGCTCCAACAGAAAATGAAATCAGCTGAAGCACTACCGAGCAGACGCAGAAACCACATTGATTGTCTTACACTTAATGGCACATCTTCTAACAAGGAAGGCAAAATGTTGCGTAAAAGTTTAGGTATTGCATCCCGTCCAATCGATTTGGGAGAATAAGCGGTCCAATGAGCATACCGTTCACCATGCCAGCCCAAACATTCACCGAAAATGTTTGTTGAAAATGTGCCCGACGGACAGCGTGCGGATTTTCTACTGACCAAACATGAGTGTTGCGAAAGTTATTCACCCCATTACGCGAGAACGTATATTCGTCTGTCACCAATATGCACTTCAAAAAGTCCGGATTATTGTCATGTTGATGCAACAACCACTCACCAAACCGCACTCTTGCTGGAAAATCGTCAGGTTGAAGGGCTTGTACACGTTGGACGTGAAACGGATACAGCCCCTCTTCACGCAGCGTTTTCCACACTTTAGTTTTTGATACTTGCACTTCTCTAGCCACGTCTCTAGTACTTGTTGAGGGATTCTCGTCTACGCTATTACCTCTACATGCGTGACCGTAACCGTCGGTTGAAGGTTGCATACTGACCTGACACACTGACCCCGACCCAGTTCTGCCGTCGGGTTGAGACCTTGTACTGTAACGCTTCCTTTCCGCAAAAAGTCCAGAAAAGATGGAATGCAATGAAGATTCCAACTTTTCTGCACAATCACAGAAAGGGGGTTACCATTAGCTTCCGGTAGCTCAGTCGGTGGCATGAAGACATCTACAGGCGTGTAGCTGTGTGTCGACCATGGCATGGCTAGAGGATAGAAGAACAAACAGAACACAAAAATTTAACAAATTTTATTTAACAAAAAACGCATTTTCATTACATTACAATTTTACAGTTTTAAAGAACAAAATAAGTTTTACATCTTTGGCGCTGCTACAAAACTATCAACTTATCTTTCGCTGGTCCATTTTGACTTTACTGAAGCGAGGATGGCCAGGTGCTTGAAGTGGAGGTCCCAGTTATGAGGGGTGACCTCACATATAGTGGCTTCAAAACCAGTTGTAGGCGAAGTTGAACTTAAAGGCGATGGCGCTGCCAAGGCACATGCATGGGTGAAGTGATAGGCCAAGCAATGCAAAGTCAAAGACAAAGGCAAAGGGAAAGGGAAAGAGAAAGGGGGTGGCCCCAATCTGAAAAAGAACCGTGTGCATTAGCAACGTGCCCTAATGGCCAAGGCATTTCCAATCTCAGTCTGCCTCAAAAAAAAACCAACGATTTTCTAGGTTAGAGTTACATTACATAGTTTGATAAAATCAAACCGAAAATTGGAAATGCCTTTCATAAAATAAAATCATGAAATAGCAAAAAAAAAGCGTAAAACAAGATGGTGGTCATCAAAAATTTCTCCACATGCTTCTGATATAAAAACACAAATATCGAATATTCATAATCAACGTACTTATAATTTCACTGAACTATGAACATATACAGGGTGACTTTGAAGTTGAGTCATTAATTTTCAGATAATGATTGTAGAAGGAAGATAAACCAAAATATGTGTGTAAAAATAAAAAAAATAAAAAAAAATGTTACCTTGTTTAATAAAGTATCCTCCCGACAAGTATTTCAGTGCGGACCTGTATTTGATCGTGCGGTCTTGGAGCAGCGGCATGCTCTCACCTGTGAGGTCTTAAGTCACCTGATTCACGAGCCCTTTGTACTACATTAACAAAGGCACGAGGGGTTGGTTGCACTCGATTGAGAAACCGATTCGCATAAATCCGTGATGCATCCGGCAGCATTTTGTAAAGACTGCCCCCCCGTAAATAAGAATCATGTCCACAAGTTCAGCATTTTCGTAAACATGTGCCATTTTTCATTTCGTTTGAGTCACGCAACAAACATCACTATTCACCCACGGGTTACCGACTGACGAAAAACAACGTGATAGACGTTTCAAATTCTTTCGCTTTTTTGTTTCCGATGCGATGAACCGATATCCGTTGTTGCCAAACACATAATATTATTATTGAGACAGGGCGGTACTCAAACTTCTAAAGGGCTATAACTTTGTTACTTTAATTTTACCAGAAAAATGTTAATGGAAAAAAACATTTCTTTTGATCAGATCTGCTCACTGTTAAAATAAATGATTCAACTTCGAAGTCGCACACAGAGGTAAAATCGATGTGGATCGATTTCCACCTCGATTTGATTAAAGTTATGGCGAATGATTGAAGTAGTCGAAAATGACGTTCGATGGATATTTTAAAATCGTACAAGAAATAAACCACTTACATATCGATTATCTATAAACTACAGGCAGATCCAGCAATAAAACTGTATAGTATTATAAAACTCACCATTTTGTCCTATACGGACACACATTCTACAAAATTCTAGCACATGACAGAGAAGAAAATTCTTAGCTCTTGTTCGATCGGCGGCTCAAGTGAAAAGGAAGCGCGAGGAAGATCGCAGATCAGGAACTCCGCATCAAGCGGTCCAAGCGGAAAATTTTCCAAGTAAAAAAGGTAGAGATGGGATTAATGAAATGATAATCGAGAAGTGATTTAATAAATACGATCGGACGGTGAAACCGTTACACTCGCCCCAACTTGACCAAAAAAAAGAATCGAAGAAGCATTCTAGAATTTTTTTTTACTAGGAAATTGAAAGTTATCACGGAAGGACAAATGTACAACTATTCGACCAGATAACAAGTAGCAAAAGTAAGGTAGAAACAAAAATGTTAGAAGAGAATTGGAAGAAAAAGGGATAGCCTCAAGTCTACCAAACAAGAGGGATGGTTATAGCACCAACTCGCTGAAAAGTACAGTGAAGTTGCACTTAAAAAAAACTATCATCATATGATGAACAACCCAAAACATAAAACATCGTCATACCTAGGACGAGAAAAATAATAAACCAAAAGCTTCAGCAGTAGTCCAAGCACGAAGTGAGGAATCACAATGGCTTCCAAAATGCACGACTGACTACTAAAAACTTCAAAACTAAGTAAGTACCTAAACCATAAGAGGTACTAAAAAAAATAATAATAATCTTTCTCAAAACAATTGCCAGATTATCTCGGAATACTCCAAACCCAAAAAGAATATCATCTACAGTGATATTTTAAAACAATATCCAATATAAAAAAACAGTGCATTACTATTTTCAAAATATGAAAATCAAAAGAAATTAACAAATTCCATTTGGACTTCAAGTCATATAACAAAACAATTTACAAGTACTAAAGCAATGAAAACTTGATCAAGAAGGTATTTTAATCAAAAAAGATGTTAACTAAGTGCAGTTCTGATTCCACAAAAAAATTGTCCGGCGCCAGCAGTCTGTAAGACTACAAAATAATTCAAAATGTTTTCAGAGAATTAAAGTATATAAGAGACGTTCATGAAATATTGAAGTAAGATTTTCAAAGTCAAAATATAGCTTAAGTTCAATCAATGAACTAAAATTCAAGAGTAAGTTCAATCTAAAGTTTCGTGTCATGTGACAACAGACCAGACCAAAAAAAAATCTGAAGTTCAATATAGAAAAGAGCAAAATAAATTTCCAAGAAAAACTAAGTGCAACACAAGTGCAACTGTAAATTTAATAGTATTAAAATCATAAAGTGAAAGGAAATGTCAAAGCTATATGAGCATGATTTTATAAAGAATTCTCAAAAAATACAAAAGTAAGCAAAATAATAAAAGTTTCATGAGTAATAAATGAGAAACGAAGTGAGCATATGTAAAATGCAAAATAGCGAAACGAAAATCACAAGATATTTTAATAAATCATGAGTCTACGATATATGTAGGTGCAAAATTGGAGTTATAAAAAAAACAATCTAGTGAACAAGAAATAGAAATAAATATAATAGGTAAGTATTCGAATTTTGATTTAAAGCAAAAATATGAGAGAAAGACAACTTTCTAGGGTCACCATAGGTGCACTCCGTAGCCCTAGACAAGAATGTCTATAGTCTATGAAATATTTTCATGTAGATCACTGATATCATCAGCGCACTTCAAAGTCTACACTGAGAATAGCCATATCATTGTAAAATGAAAGTTAAGTTCAAATATGAAATATTACAAGATCAGAAAAACTATAATAATTTACCAGTGTAAAGTATGAAAAGAGAATTACTATACTGAATCTATAAGAATTGACGATTACTTCAAGTCAAGACAGAAATTGAAAGAAATAAGAAGTCGGAAAAAAAACTATGAGAGCAGACTATCAAAACAAATGCAATAATGCAAAAGCAAAATCACCAGATATTTCAAAATCTATAGCGAAACATGAAAGCAATGACGCAACCAAGCTCAAGACTTAGCAATACGCACAAATGTGCACAAAGGCTGAAAGCATATATGAAAAATCTCTAGAAGGAATTGACAATTACTTCAAATCAAATTGAACTGATTGAATTGAACTGAGACATAAATTACTATATTAAAAGTGAGTTTTACTTATACGCCAGAGATTTCAAGAGTTTATCAATACGCACAGATTTGCAACTAGGCGGAAAGCATATATGACAAGTCTCAAGAAGAAAATAAAATGCATATGAAGAAAACACTTTCAATTAAAGAAACTGTGGATAGTACAAGACCCTCAAAGGCATACATCGCAACGAATCTATGTAACTATCCAGACTACAAAATACTGTCAAAGTTCAAAACCACTCAAAAATATGTAAACAAACATCAAAAGTTTGAACCAAAAGTCTGTGCTCTCGAAGAAAGTTATAATGAATTCAAAAAGAGGATACTATCAAAAACTTCAAAAGTAATAGACTTCAAAAATAGAGGTACGTAAGTATGTAAAAGAAATTCAGAAAATATACGCATAAAAACATTATAAAATATTATACACAGTATTTGTCACATGATTTTGATCGGGAATGCAATTTAAACTTTGAGTACACTCAGAAAAATGAAATATTCAAAAGATGAAGTATACACATTAAATTGGAATCAGAAAAATAATTATGACTTTGAGTACACTCAGAAAAATGAAATATTCAAAAGATGAAGTATACACATTAAATTGGAATCATAAAAATAATTATGACTTGTAAATTTTGTAAATGCTGGACTGACGTAATAGTTCAAAAGGTTGAAAGAACAACGATGTTAAATGTCCAAAGTAAACATTCAACTGCCTTTTACAGAAAATTAGATTAACAATTATCAAAGGAAATTCTTATCCGTTCGCATCTGCACTAGGAAATAAATATAGGAAAACCTACTCGCTCCAATGTACAGATCGAAAAACTCGCCCCCTTCGATTGAGCGGAAATATGAGTATTGGACAAATTGTAATATTTCAAAAGGTTGAAGGATCAACGATGTTAAATGTCCAAAGTAAACATTCAACTGCTTTTTACAGTAAATTAGCTTAGCAATTATCAAAGGAAATTCTTATCCGTTCGCATCTGTACTAGGAAATGAATATAGGAAAACCTACTCGCTCCAATGTACAGATCGAAAAACTCGCCCCCTTCGATTGAGCGGAAATATGAGTATTGCACTGATTGTAATATTTCAAAAGGTTGAAGGATCAACGATGTTAAATGTCCAAAGTAAACATTCACCTGCCTTTTACAGGAAATTAGCTTAACAATTATCAAAGGAAACTCTTGTCCGTTCGCATCTGTACTAGGAAATAAATATAGGAAAACCTACTCGCTCCAATGTACAGATCGAAAATCTCGCCCCCTTCGATTGAGCGGATTTTTTTTGTAATTATTATATTTAAAAAAAAATTAAAGTTAAAAACCTGAATACATCAATAAATGACAAGGATCCAAAACACTATAAAAAACTAACAATACAAACAAAAAGTTTCAATACAAAAACAGGAGCAGCCGAATCTTAAAAAAATTATTTTATATCTGACATACATTAAAAAAGTACAGAGACGTTCAAGTCCTGTTAATACAATGGAAAATCAGACACTAATGTCTAATTTCCCACAAAGAATATGCCAGATAAAACTATAAAACATTAAAATTATGAAAACGTATGCTCCAAACAAGAGACAAAATTACTACAATAGTTACTGAGGAACGTATACTATTTCAACAACAAGTTGAAATTTAATTATCATAAATGAGTATGTGTGTCTTTGTATAGGTAAAAATGATTTAGGAGTCACCCCCCCCCCATTGAAAAGTAGCAAAAATATAATCAAGAAAAACATCATTTGTTTCTTGAAAAAAAAAGGTAAGTATCAATGCACTATGTCCAAGTGTCAATACTTGAAAAAAAGTAAACCGCCAAAATTTACGAAAAATTATGAATACCAATTTCATACAATTCAGACAAATGGATAAATCGCAAAATGATTTACTCCAGATAACTCTAGTCAGTAGATTATTGCCATCAGAATGAAAACAAATGATCAAAAGTTCAAGTACAGTCAAAAATTCAAAAAGTAAAAACATTTGGGGAAGGCAAAAATAATTTTGAAACTAAATTTCCTACGTACCAAACATCATGAGAGCTACATCAGTACACCAGAGATCCAACAATTAGGCTATACATGCATACATGAAAAGTCTCAAGAAATCAAAAAACTGCACATGAAGAAATACTTTCAAAAACTAAGAGGTTAGTGATCAAAAATGAAAAGCATATAAGAATATATAAACTATCAACAACAATAGTCACAACCTCAATCAAAAGTTTGATGATATTCGACAAAATGCTTGGAAACCTAAAGTCCCCAGACTATCAATATTCAACAAAAAATTATCAAAATATCATCAATCTCAAAAGTACAATGAGAAAAAAGTTATAACTATCCCCAGCAGTAAATAAAAACTATAGTAGTATGTGAGAAAAAAAATTCTGGCAATGATCTCGCTGACTACTAAACAAGACAATTTAAAAGTTAATAGAGCATAGCACGCCTATGAAATAACCAAGTACCAATCGGTGATGTCCCGGGTCGCGGCTACAGGACGGTATTCAGATATTTTTGATGTTGCAGAGCCCTTTATCTCGGTTCCCTTAAGACAGTATATGGTACTAAGAAAAATTGCTTAGGTTTTCAAGATCTACACGTCGTGTAAAGGAAAACCCCAACTTTGCGGACACCCCGTATATATAACTCGAAAGTATATTTATTCAATACTACTTGTGAGAAACGCTTTCATTTATCATTGGATAGAAATAATTTGTAATTGTTAGTAACATCTCCACATCACTGGAATTTTTAATAATCAGCACTGACAATTTGGCGATGAGGGGAAGTTTATGGCTCATATTTTAGGCGTGAGCTGTTACGGTATCGTAGGTAAGGATGTCTAGTGCAATGGAACTGGAAAGTATGAGATGGGCGGGAGTTAGAGCTTTTGAGACGAAGGACGGTCCTATGAACTAGCGCATATTAAGGGCCAATAACAGCAAATTGTATGCTGCGGCTGTGTTAATTCCAGCAAGACATACTCGTATAACAAGAATCATGATGCATACTGTTCGCAACTGATCCAAATTGCCCGGTTCATAAGTGATACTGAAAAGAGCACATTTTCAGAATTACACTCCTGTTGGAATCCCTTCTTTTTCAATTTCTATACATTTACTACTACCTAGTGTGTTTTCCGTATAATAATATCTTACGTATTGAGATGGGAAATTATATTTCGAATCCTATCTTAATTTTAGACCTCTAGTGAATACGATTACTTTTGGTATCATAAATTCTAATATAAAAAATTGGGTAACTAATAATATATTTGAATCTAATTCCGATTGACTAGCGACAGTTTTGCTATCTGTGTGGCATCCAAGTTTACAAATAGCCACAAATCATTTTACATAAAGATTGCCAGAATTTTCGGCTACTTTCGGAAACGTATTGGTCGTAGTTGATCGGAATTCGAATCTCCTTGACAGCTATAGCATAGTAGATGCATGTTTTTGTATGTATGGCTTCATTTAGGGTGTTGAAGGACAAAGATAACAGAAAATGATAGTACCCTTTTTGACCCTATCTTTGTCTTGAGACCAAAGAAGTTTAACTTTTATATTACTATTACCGCAATTGGTATTTCGGATTACCAGTTCAATTGCATATTTAACTAAACCAATACCAAGATTCATTACATCACATTATTTCAGAGATTTTAACAATTATTTCCTACCGACTCTTTAACAGATAAATGAAAAAGGGTGTTTGGTTAAGATGCTTCATCAAGAAAAATCAGGGTGACCAAATGTTTTGCTTCTTGGAAAACGCCAACTTGAAGTACATTTTTAAACTTTGCGCTGAACTATGCAGAGTTGAGAAATGTTGACTGGGTTTCATTACGTCGCAACATGCATAGGTTTTATTTAAAGAGAATGTCCAACAAAAAGACATTCGATCAATATTTTTTTTCGACTTATGATTAAAATGATATATGTAATAACACTATACGTTTTTGTATCAATAGGCCTTTCTCTAACAGGGTTTTCAGGTTCTCTCAAGTTAATAACGATTCTGTAAAATTTCAAATCATCCGTGGTAAAGCAGTGTTTACAAGTAATAAATTCACTTATAACTTATTCTATCAACCTATGCATCGGCAATGCCTACTTTGCAGAATTATGGAAACTAGCAGTAGTGAAGCATTTGCTTAAAGTGAAAAATCCAAGCAGCGTATTCCGTTTGCGCCCCGTTAGTTGGTTATGCGTGCTTTCAGAGATATTAGAAAAATCTTATACCAACAAATTGTAACATAACGAGTGTGATTTCAAAATCTCCAACCACATATTTATCGAAAACCACTGATTAAAACAAAAAACGCCAATACACGTCAAAGGATTTGTCAAGGGGGACAACCCTGTAACCAAAAACTACTTCACCCTCGGCCCCGCCCGGATCATTCTCTTAAAAACTCTAAATGGCAATGGCTATCGAGTAACGGCTTGTTTGAAAAGTCTTTCAAAGTCCTTTATTTTGAGGTTGATTTTTTAAAATCAGTCGATTCGTTTTCGAGAAAAATAAGAAAAATCTTTATTTACCTTGATTTGTTTCTACAGAAAAAAGACACACCAAAATACCGCTTTTTATTTCTATAAGTGTTCAAAATGTTGCCAGTTAGGGTTTGCCAAATCTACAATTCGTTTCTCATTTAAAACGGAAGCTATCAACATAAAGAGCAATTCGGAAGATTAGACGTGGCAACAACCAAATAACAACCCTAATTTTTTTTCGCAATCTTTTCATCAACACAGATATCCTTATTGTTATACCTGTTTAGTTATTTGTTGATGGGGGAAATAAAGACTTTATTGTCAGTTACCTTTGTGACTACCTTGGGATAGTGAAAATTAATTTAAAGATTCAGATCTTACTTCCAAAATGGTTTACACACTAGCCGAAAGAGTATAAATGTAATTTGTGATGCTCAAAACCAATCTGCTCCGCAAACTGCCGTCAAACGATTTCGATTATCAAGTTGAGTTTTGTGAACAAATGCCAGTAGCGATTAATGATAAAACCATTAATGTAAAGAATATCTACTTCAGTGATGAATGCACATTTTATCTAAATGGATTTGTTAATAAGCATAACTGTAGGTACTGGCGCAATGAAAATCCTCTTCCTTTGTAGGAGGGCATACCCAGTACCCTCAAAAAATTAATGTATGGGCAGGCATCTTAGGAAGCAAAGTGATTGGGCCATTCTTTATTAAAGGAAATTTGAATAAAGGCATTAATTAATATGTTGGAAAATACCATCAAACCGCTTATCACTCAAACTACTGAAAACCAAATCGAAGAGGATGGAAATCCTATACTTGATGGACCTGGAATATATATTTTCAGCAAGATGGCGCTCATCCTTACTATGTTCTTCCGATTCGGCAATGGCTAGTCGACGAGTTTCCAAATAAATGGACAGGGCGAAGAGGACGTATAGAATGGCCTGCTAGACCTCCCGTTAGACTTTTTCTATGGCGCCATTTTAAGTCTATTCTGTTTACTCCTAAACCTAAAATTTTGGATGAACTTCGTCAACGCATCATTGAAAGCTGCCATGATATCCCACAACATGGTTTTGAAAATGTCCGTCAGGAATTTGAACATCGCCTATATCATTGTTTGGTCAAGAACGGGCAACATTTTGAAGGCTTGATATAAAAAGTGATATTTTCGTGCATCTTTCGTGAACAAATTAAGATAAATAAAGATTTTTCTAATTTTCTTGAAAACGAATCGACCGATTTAAAAAAGCAAACGTCAAAATAAAGGACTTCTAGGGACTTTCAAAAACAAGTTGTTAATCGATACCCCTTGTCATTTAAAATTTTTAAGGAGATGACCCTGGGGGACAGAGGGTGAAAGGCGGTGAAGTAGTTTTTGGTCAAAAAGTTGTCCCCTTGACAAACGTTTTGACATGTCTCGGCGTTTTGTCTTTCAATCAGTAGTTTTCGATGAATCCGTGGTGGGAAGTTTTCAAATTAACACCCTGTATACATGATATTAATATTAGGCCGAGTCATCAATCCAGTTTTCATTAAAATGGCAGTAACACCAGCGCCTGCGTGAAGTTATTGTCTCACCGTAGTTAGATTAAAAAGGTAATAAACAGCTACTCTAGAATAATGTAGGACACATCAGACTAAAATTTCCGAGAATTTGGCAGACAACCATTTTTACCTTCCACCTTGCTTAAGAAAATCAAAACATGCGACTAATAACAAGCCAGCATCTAGTAGATGATAATAATCATAATAATAACAGAGCTTTATTCACACAGGTAGCACAGGTAAAAAGTAGAAGTGTCAGCATAGCTGTTTTTCAACTTAACCCAGGTAAAAAACATCAAGATTAAACAACCCTTAATTTACAAGAAAGCAACAATACAAAAAATATATAAATGACACTAATCTAACGATATTTCATAAATTTGAATGAGAAATGTTTCACGAAAAAAAAGTAAATAAGTATTACAAAGTATGATGAACCATGTCATAAACCTAATTCATAGCCAGGGACTAAGTAACTACGACATCAACTAACTGTTCAGCAAGTACTTCAATTTTTTTTTAAAGTTGATAAGTGACAGGTCTTTAAGATCATCTTGCAACGAGTTGTACAGCTTAGCGGCACTAAAGGAAAAGCTTCTGGCAAAGATTGCCGTGGTGTCACGAGGAATAAGTAGGGTATGCCTACGTCGCTGTCGACTGTTGTTCAACAAACATACAGGGGCCTTGTTAACAGATAAATCACGTAAAAATCAAAGTATTACTTTCGCAGTTAATTTTCGAACAGACCATAGGCAACGTTTCTCGCGAGTTATGTATCCAACCGGATACGGTAACCATACGTCGGCACATGAACGGCGTTCACCTTTACCGGAAATGCAACATAGACATTTTTAGTTTACTTGGTTTTATTTTTGTTAATCAGTCCAGTTCATAACTCATCCTTGTAATAGTCGGTCGGTACTCAAATAAATATTTTTTAAAAAGTAAAATCCTGGCTTCGAGAATTTATCTGGCGCTGCGAACAGGATAACTGCACGACATCCCTGAGGATCATCGGCTCGTGTCAACGACTTGGCAGTTATCTACAAATACCACGGACCTGAGGAAACTGGAGACCGTACTGGAGATGAAAATCCTTCTGATTCGTCTGATCCTTATGTAAGTCAATTCCATTTTTCCTATGAGTTCCGAGTATCCACAGGATTCTTTACAAGCTGTTATTTCACCTAGTACTCGAAGAATTTCAAAAGAAAAGTCTAGATTTAAGCCATATTCTACTCCCTCTCTCGAAAATATTTCTACCGAACAATTAAGTACCTCTTCCTTAGAAACTATTACAGAAAACCCAAACATGGTTCTCTCAAATTCGGATATCAATAATCTGTGTAATACCTTGCCAGAATACAAAGTGGGTGAAAATCTATCTACTTTTATCAACTCTGTAGATAATTTGGTAATTTTTTTTTCTCAACAAGGTGCGGATGCTATCCAAACCTACATCATAAATGCTAATATATTGTCTAAGGTAAAAGGCGAGGCTCGTGATTTTTTAAATCTTCACAATCAAACTCAGTGGGCTGAGATAAAGCTACTTTTATTGCAGAAATATGGTGATCATCGCACCGAGGAAATTTTATTAACCCAACTCACAACCACAGTCCAAAAACGATCCGAATCGTATCATGAATATCACCGAGTAACACTAGCACTAAATGATATTCTTCAGCATGTTTCACTTCATGAAAGTAATCCACAGGCAGTTGAGTTTAAAGCTTCATTCTTTAGAAATCAAGCACTTAGAACCTTCTGTACTGGTATAAATAATCCATATTGCGACCACCTATCTCATTACGATTTATCTTCGTTAGACGAAGCTCTTCAGAAATGTATTTCTTTAGATAACCATAAGCAACAACAGCAATATATGTCGTATCTGAAATCCTCTACCTACCCCAATGAGTATCAAAGGGCACCACCACGTCCCATTCAACGTAATGCCCAAGCTGTCACTCAACCGAGTAATCGAAATGCATTACCCAATTTTCAGTCTTCGATTCAACAGAATCCATCTTATGGTACCCAAAATTCTTTTCAACAGCCCCGTTTCCAATCATTCACACCTAACAGAACATTTGGTGATATAAATTGGCCCATACCTCAACGTCAAAATCCTCCTACTAACAGAGAAGTATTCGGTCCTTCTCGTCCAAATAATGTACCGAATAATCAATACAAGCCCAGTCCTATGTCAGTAACGCAGACTACTAGTCGTAAACCAACTCCGATGTCCACCTCCACTCATAATAGTCGTACTTTTCATCATAATGTAGAGTGTGACCCAAATTCCGTCACATATTCTGACGAATGTTGTAATCACGAATATTATGACACATATAAAGACCAACAAGCTTATTCCGAAAATTTTCAAGGGCCTGCCATTCAGGAACCGCCCGATATCGAACCATCCAATTAAATAACTTTTCAAAACACACCAAGCTATCCTATTTCCACCTACCTCATTCCAATTTGAAAATTTTGATCGACTCCGGTGGATCAGATACAGTTATTACCCCAAGAGCTGCTAAAATGTATGACCCTGAACATGAATTCTATGAGCCCTTCACTCTTATCTCCATGAAAGCTCCGAAAACGTATACTCGAAATTTATATTACCCTGTACTAAATGAAATAGGTATTCATACACCTCTTATAGTACTGAGCACCAACAGGCAGATCCAAGTCTTTGAAAACTGTTCCGGAGAAGTGGAAAATGTCAACCAACCAGTAATAGTCCAGTCAACATGTGCAGTAAAAATTGACCAAAAATGGTATACTACATCAAGTCAGAAGATCCAGATCCCAGATGTTGTTCCTGTAAAACTGAATCCCAAATTCCAAATACACCTGGACCAGATCGACAAAATTCAAGAAACACCCCGACTGTCTGTGATCCAGCCAACGCATCTAAGGCCCATCTTCATCTCATCCATATCTTGGACTGTTGCAACCCTGTACGTCATCCTGGCTGCAACCATTATGTATTTCGTTTCAAGAAAACGAAAGAGACTACACACCCTGTTCTTCAAGCCAAGGCTTCTCTTGAAGGATCTTCAAGAACTTCAGGCCAACCAGCAGAAGTTCGAGGACGAACTTCCGTCCTAAGGAGGGAGGAGTTATGTATCCAACCGGATACGGTAACCATACGTCGGCACATGAACGGCGTTCACCTTTACCGGAAATGCAACATAGACATTTTTAGTTCACTTGGTTTTATTTTTGTTAATCAGTTCAGTTCATAACTCATCCTTGTAATAGTCGGTCGGTACTCAAATAAATATATTTTAAAAAGTAAAATCCTGGCTTCGAGAATTTATCTCGCGAAATCGCTCCATTGAATTTGCTGCACTCGCACACCGTGTAAATTAGAGACCATTGATATGACAGCCTTGTGCTTACAAAGATATGGAGAATAACGTACTAAAATTCTATCCGATTTTCCATCAATATGCCAATTTATTGCGGACCCTGAATCTCGGAAAGCATAGATAGGTACCTTAACATTCAGCTCACAGGTATGACCCATTATCAAAATGGTACACCATACTAAAATGCTTATTTGGCCGGATATTATTTTCCATGAGAATTGCAATTATTCTATACAACCAAAAATATACTAGGTATATAGCCTTGGTTCATCCGACCACATATGTTACTGTCTACCAAGGACAGCTACTTCAGGTTATTTGGCAACTCATCAGCTAGGTCTAGGCTGGGTCTCAGGTAGAACAATGAACGAAAGTTGAGAACTTGTCCTCTATCTAGAGTATAATGTCTACCACAGCACAACGAACCATCAGTTACCAGAATCCACCACTTCAAGAGTGAAAACAGCAAGCTGTCTGTTGGAACTGTAGGTCAGTTCGCATTGTCCTTCGGGATGTGGGCTGCAAGATGCCCCCGATATTGGTGCTATAGTAGGTAGGGTTTACCCGCCATTAAACAGACTAGTAATATAGCTTTCGTTCGTGTGACCACAGGTGACTAACTATGGTAATAGGGTAATAGATGGTACTTTGCGCTATCTTATTTCCTGTAACGTGTAAAAATGTGTCTGAAATCCACAGGTATCCATGGATTTTTTTATTCAAATATACTTTCAGTTTAATATTGTCCTCCTCAAAATAACTTCCTTCTGAAGCCTCACAGCGCTGGAGACGATTATTCGACTCTTTGTAGCAGTGCTGGAACTGCCATACTGGAATAGCCTTCGGCTGGCCGGTTACAGTCATTGGAATCTTTTAGACTGTCCAAAAAAAACACTTGAGGTGATTTTCTAGCTTCAGGAAGAAAGAAAAGTTACAACGAACGAAGTCTGGAGCTTAGGAGCCACAAGAATGTTTTTACTGGACCAAAACTCGTTTATTGACATTGCTGTGTGACAAGGCGCATCAACGTGATGCAAAACCCAGCTTTTTTTGATCTGATGAACGGAGATATGGGACAAATTTAACTCTTCCCTGGATTCTGTCGATATTTTCATTGGCTCTTGAAGATGAGGACCTTCCGCTTCGCGGTGCATCTCCAATCGACTGTCTCTTTTCTAAAGATGCCTTAAACCTCCGAAAACCCTGGACTTTTGACAAAACACTCTCCGTAGACCTGCTGAAGTTCAGTGAGAGTATCTGTTGCACTGTGCCCAAGTTTGAAGCAAAACCTAATAGTACACCCTTGCTTGAAATATCACTCATTCTTAGAACAGAATAGAAAAAACTGTTTCACAAAAAAAAACGCTACGGACAAGCAATAACTCGAGCGGGTTCAAACTTGTACTCGCCAGTCTCGTCACTTAATTTACAGACCCCGTATGATGATCCCAAGCTCATATGTTTTTTGGTTTCATTAAGTTTGAACGCCCTGTAAGTCGAAAACAACCTACTGAAATTTCAGTCAGTTTGACAAGGAGCCATTTGCCGTAAGGAATTTCATCCCAGATAATGACCCATTAGCCTTCATTAAACAAATTTAGTACTCGTATACTCTTTATCGGAGAATCTGAAATGAGCAATCTTTATAGACATTGCAGATCATGAAACTGGACCGATGTACGCATATCCTTTCATCTCGCTCGTATATAAATTGGTTGGTTCCAGAATTGTAGTGAATTAGATAATCCGACGGTATCGCAAGCTGTATCGGCGTGGTTGGCGAGCTTCGACAAAGGGTTTCTGCAAGTGGAAGTTGGCTTGCCTCCAAAGACCGTTCAAGCTAAGGTGGAGATAGAGCGTCGTGGCGCGATGCGGCACACAACGTACAATATTGTCAGGCGATATGCTTTGTCCTTCTGCCGTGCCGCCGATTTACACCCGAATGGGCGCCATATAGGCACAGTCGAGAAAATTTCATACACGGTAATCCTAAAAACAAAGGCAATCCTTACTTTGTGACATATAAGTTTTTTGTGACACTATGTAGCTTTTTCTATAAGATGTCAACTTGGACTTTGCTGTTGCTTACGTGATGTGCATTCGCTGTGTAGCTGTACGTATTGCCTGAACGTTACGGCGCTTGAGCTATCATGGTCTGGCTCTGATATGATGTATCTGCTACAGAGGACTAAGCTGTAAATTGCATACTACATGTGGAAGAAAATGGGTGAAACGGCAGTGCATAGGTGTTTAGTGAGGATTTATGTGCTAATAATCTGTGTTGATGATAATTCCCTTAGTTTGTTGTCTCAACTACGCTTACTTGAGATATATGCAAAGCTAGAAAATAGTTGCGCATCCAATTTTACTCATCCATCCTGCAAATTACATATAGTATACAAATTTTCTGAATTTCAAAAACAGGAGAGATTACAAGAGAAAATCCCTGTTTGGTATATTACAACTAACAGGTGAGAAAATAGGCTACAGAGAGGTGTAAATATGAAATGTGACGAGGTTATTACAATTAACATTATTTTTTATTTCCAGTCATTTAGATTTTATTGAAATTCATTTTGCGATGTCAAGTAGAAAATATAAACCAGCTCCAAGTCGTGAGGCACTGCGAAAACATTTTGTGTGGTGCATCATTCCTAATTCTTCTGTGATGTGGTTTGATACCTCTCAAGGTTTTTGGAAACTTAAAGAAACAGGATAAAATTACAATTTATACACATATGCAGACCAATACACACAAACATCCAGATGAGATGTTGCTACTCTGGTACTCAACCGTTTTCCTTCTGTCACATCACCTCAGAGATACATCTACATTCTCAGCATTCTGAAACCAACGAAGCGTGCGGGTGAACTGACTCGCAGCATTGTAGATGAGCATGCCGTTGAGTCATACCTCCATAGCGAGCTAACGTCGAATGAAGTATTTGCACACCAGCAGGTATCGTCCTCACAGATGACAACGACAATTGGAGTTGTGAGCTGCATCACGAAACATTTATGTAGGTCAGCTGACCGGTTGACCAGCCACCAGTCCTACCAATCTTTTATGTAGTTCCTTTTCTCAGCAGATGTCTTACCTCTCTCTCTCTTTGATGATGCTTAGCTTCTCTTTTTGTTTACCCGAATTACTTCGTCGGTGATAATAATTTGTAGCCACAGAATCCATAATGTAACGAAAATACCCTGTTTGCTGTTCTAAGTCTAATTTATTACTCTTAGATTAATCTATAACAACACTTGAAACTAATAAAAAACTGTAAAACTTCATTTTGAGAATATGTTCTTCTTAGACAGGCGAAAATGCTGTCTGTCATGTTTATTAATTACATATTAATGTAATTTGACGTCACGCCATTTGTAAACAGCAGGTGACTCAAACAAACTCATAAACAAAGAAACATGACTTCTTAGAGTTTACATAAAAAATATAGTAATTATCATTATTGCATCGTCGGATAATGTAAAATCACGTCGATACAGACCACAGGAATGAGCTGCGGATTAGAGTGCACATGGATATAAGTAAGCTTTTCATTCACTACCCACGAGCTTTTTTTTACTATTTTGATCGCTTAATAGTAATTTGAATTTCTCTTTATTAATGATAAAGTGCCCATTCCTAGGTCAGACCTTTTTCAATTACTTTCTTTTAGTAAATTTCATAGTTTATTGATTGTATAAACTCAAACGTATTATATCTTCCTTAACATATCTTCCTCAAGGCCACTCATTGAACCTTCCTTTATAAAGTCAGGTGTTTTATATCAGTCACTTTCCTCCTGATGTTGTGGTGTGAGCGCCATTTTGTTAAATCTCCAGATTCAGGGATCTAAGGCGCCGAACTCCAGTTAGTTGGTATTACCCATTTATACGTTTAGTTGTTTTGGTTTGGGTGTTACCCCTTCCATTTGTTTATGGGATTCTAATCTTCAGCGTGGTAGACATAACGGAGAACCACCATTTACTGCTCCAGCTCGGCTTCTTTGCGGCTGGAATTGCCGGAAGCCACCTCTTCCCCTTTGTAAGAAAGCCTTGATGTGAACGGTTTTTTTTATGGCCATACCGTAAATTTTGGAGACCGAAGCAAGCAACCTCGTGACGTGCCCACTACTGGCTTCTTTTTTTTTCTTTACCTAAGATACATCTCGGCTGCCCCTAGCCGTAACTAGGAGAAGACCTCCGCCCAGCTAAGCGCAAAAATCAAATGTAAAGCGTGTACCATGGTAAACGTCAATTAATTTTATTGTGTGACAGTTTTTTGTTTGGTAATATTCCTTCGCGCACTCCACTAGCGGAGCATCAATATGTGCTGTTTACTAAAACAATATGTTGTGATTTTTTTTGATATCTTGTTTTATTTGACTCTCCTTGTACTGTTAATTAGGTTACGTTAGTACTGTTAAACTTCTTTTAGTTAGTGTGGGTGGTCAAGCAAAACAAGTTTCGACTAACATCAGGGATTTGTGGCTTAGTCTGTCATAAGTCACTGGCGCTCTTAACCCCCCTACTCTCCGCTTGATTGAGCTAGTGCGTAAATTGGCACGCCACTTGACAGCTGTTTTGCGTTGACCCACCACTTGGTTTTATTTATCGTATTTTATTAATTTATTAATTAATTTAAACAAAAAAAATAAAAAGGTGAATCCCACCACCTTGTCCCAATATTCGTGTAAAAGGCGTGGCAAACTGGCCGGATTTTGACCGAACCACACTAATCATAACAATTGCGTGGCTCAAAAGCCCTTAATCGGCCGCTGACTTTACGCCTACCCTGATATTTTCTTAATACCGATTTTGTCTTTGAATTTATCGAATTTCAACGACACTATCTACCGATTCCATGTTTCTTGTTTGGCAATGTTGCTTGTACGCACCATTTAAGGTGGCAGTTTACACGACGTCTGGTAACAATTTTCGATTTTCTATGTGATTATTTTTGCATTGAAATACAAAATACAGCTGATCGGTTGTACAAATAAATATCGCTGAAGGTCTTTAGTAGCCAAAAATGTAATTTGTCGTCAGGTATCAAGTAGTTTGAAAATGCTTGACCTCAAGTATAACAATAAAAAATCAGGTCAAGTCAGGCATTAACGTTTCAAGTAATTTATAAAAGTAGTTTATAAAAATTTTAAGCTGCTTGACATGATGAATGCCTAAACACAACCTTTATTGTGAGTTTTTGAATCCGATTAGTCTGATATCTGCTTGCAATAAAAACAAGCTGCTCGATACAATGAGTCAGTAAGTCACACTAAAAATTTTTTCGGCTACCTAATATTTTTTCGACATTACAGCGACGTGCTTATAGGTATCCTTTTTCTTTCTTGAAATTGAAAATGCATCACGCACTGTTGGCAACGGACGACCGAGGGATTCTGAAACATATACCGAGATTTAGGATAGACTTACATTATGGTACCACAGAGCCAGTGCCTTCTTACTAAGTTTTTCCGTCGCAGCTTTCTCGCGATAAACTGGCAAAGCAGGCGTTTCCATAAGGCTTTTGGAGCAAAATGCAAATTCGTCACACCTATGACGTTACCTGCCGTGTAACATATGAGCTTCTATACAAGAGATCGTGGTGAATCAGGGTGACGAAGTATACGGAACGATAAGTTATATGCATTTAAATTAAGTATTATATACCCAAACGAACCCTTTTAACATTCCTCGTCAGTTTCCATGAATAATCAACCAGTAATGCATAAAATGAAATATAAATTCCACAAAGCGAAACGTTACCTCTAGAATTCTTATTTCTTGCAATTCGCCTTTACATATTACCCTATTATCATCATTTTTGAAATTCAAATGCACAACGCGACCTCCAAGAAACCAATTCTGCTCTATTCACAACTTCGTCAGCGCACCTGGTAGTCTAATGAAAAACTATTGCTCGGCGGTTATGTACTGTATATCTAGGCTGTATGGAATGGAATGAGAAATAGGCCTATGGTAGCATTGATGGGAGTTAGAGTAACAAATTACCCCTCTAAAAGCATGAGCAAATCCTGTTTTAGATGGTTTTTAACTCAAGTCGTGACAGAGGGAATAAGTGCAACTAATTCAAATCAGCAGAGACGTTTAAACCGCAGACTTACTTGAAAAAAAAATTTCTCTAAAGGCCTTTTATGTGCCACTACTTTAAAACTTAATCACAGACTTTTGCCCTTTTAGAGAATTTTGGCATAGCATTGGTTCCGAAACCAACTTTATTCAGGTAATTCAGATATCTTAGTTCAAAATCGTTCATTATTAACTTAAATGATAGTACTTAATTCTTAATTATAATATATGAAAAAACTTGATATATCGTGTCAAACTGCGCATTAAGAGCTAATATTAGTATTCTTAATCTCCAGTAATAAGGTTTAAAAGAAAAAGTTTAGTTTTAGTGCAATTTTTCTGTGACAAAGTCATATAAAGTACTTGCCCCTACTTGTTCCCAGTAGCTTTTTATAGTTAACGATTCCTTAACTCCCCCTTATCAATATTAAAAGAATCCTAGCTGCAAATGTCTGCATCCTCACGAGCAGGAGTTAAATTAATGTACGGCATTCCTTTTCTTATAAATCATTTGCTTACTCTATTTTTACCATACATCACGTCAATGTTACTAATTTCTTCAGATCCACTCATCAATAAAGTTAGACAGGAATGAAAGAACAAGCTTTTGTCTTCACATGACGATGCCAAAAGGTTATTAAAATAAAAAACTATTTATTAGCTTATATATTATTGACTTTCATTTGATCTACTCTACCTATTTCTTCATTTTCTAATTGTAATATATTCTATTTCACTTAAATGCTATTCATAAAAATTTCAGCAACACACAAAACATATAATCAAAACTGAATTCAAAGTTTTATTATTTCCGTACCTTCATCTAAAGTTACCTATGGTGACTCGTGAGTCTTAAAGGTAGAACCATTTTTAATTCCAGTAGAAGTTACAATACCTCCTAAAAAATTACTCATATATGATCTTGGCCATCATTGATAACTTGTCTATCCTTAGATGAGTCCTAGTGCAAACATCTTACTCAGATTACCGTTCTGTCTCCTAGATGAAGCTATAGCTCGAAGATAGTGTGAGACTGCCATAATATTATATAGACATGGGTAAAGGCCAAAAGTAATTCTGTTGTTACTACTGAGGGATAGTTGGCAATGAGAGAGCTGATGCGTGTGCCAATAGTAACTGATAGAATTGGAACCAACGTATGGCGTTTTATGCAGACTTGCACGAATAATTGCTTTGGATGGATGTCAAGGGCCAGAGCAGGTGGGACAATTCAATCCAAGAAGATGCTGTGGTGTCCTTCAGACTGTTCAGTGCAGAGGGGGATGAGAAACTGCAGAGTGATGCAATGCCATACACTTATCAAATCAAGAGCCTTTACAAGCATCTGGATATATGTCCGCACATTGAAAATCACGTGTAATGATGTTCAGTTGCAGCGGGTCTTCTTTGACATAAGTAACATCAAAACCATTGGGAATAGTCAATACTTTCTTTACCGGGACGATAAACATTTATTTGCTCATTTATGGGCTGAAACAAATAAGAATAATGTCACAGTACGAAATTAGGTGAGACTATACATTAGCGCATATCACATATACTTTAGATTTAGATGTAACTTTTACGAAAATATCATTTTTTCTTTAAGGAACCCTCCGCTTGCTACTTTATAGAACTTCAAAGTTGCATTTTTGGTGGTAATACTCCAGAAGGATGCTCTAAATCATAAGAATATAACATACATTGTGTAGTACTAAGGGAAGTAGGTGTGAAACTGCAAAAAATCGTCGTTTCTTCCAAAAAAGGTTCAAATCCAGCTGTGTTATTACACATTAGCTTATTAGCTGCAATACCAGTTCAAAATTTATACGTAAATGATGGTATTTAGTTGGTAAACTGTGTAGAAGTGTTGTGTTCTTGTGTTGTGATTTTTCAATTTCTTCCTGAAATTTCTTAACCATTCTTTTCGTGTATTATAAGAAATATCTGATAGTACAAACAATTCTCAATGGCCATTTTATAACGTTCATTTCTTGAGACATAAGATAAATAATGTCTATGGTAGCCAAGTTGCACATTTTTTGGGAGAAATACGTAATAAAAAATGAGGTTATTTGCATAATAAAAGTCTCAATTTATTGCAAATGGCCTGTTTTGTGATAAGCTGTCTCAATATTTTAAACAGTATATGTCTAAACAGTGGAAAATGCACCAGCGCGGCTAGCGTGACATAAAAAATACAAAAGGCACCAGCGGTCATTGCATATAAAAATGGCATGATCAAACGAACTCACCTGTAAGTAATGTTCGATCTTAATTATGTGAAGTCCTCGTCGAAGTGAATACATATCGAAGTAACCTCGTAGTAGTACCCAGCCGCCACGATTTCAAAGCGCGCATGCATAGAAGTATAGCGGCACCGTGCCCCTTCCCCCTACCTTTCTCCCCTCTGGCCGCCTATAAACCTTCATTTACTTCAAAGCCAAGTTGTTGAAACAATTGGGTGATACATAGCGAGAGACTATTTACTTCGACGAGGACTTCACATAATGAAGATCGAACATCACTTACAGATAAGTGCGTTTGATCATGTAATTATACTAAGTGACATATAAATCCGAACACCCAGTTGAAATGGTTTTATTTTAATAAAATTTTGTATAAGTACTTAATGAAGCATAATAAGTAAATGATAAAAATTTCAAAATGATTGCACTGCTTTAAAGCCCTTTGACCTTTAATAATGTGTGGATGCACCCTGATGTGCTACGCATTCTCCAACGCGCCTAGGCATGCTTCTGATCAGGTGGTCAATGTCCTCCTGTGGTATCGCATTCCAGGCAACCACCAACTCCTCTCGAAGTGCTTCTAGAGTTTGAGGAGGACGTTGCAAATTGAACAATCTCCTACCTATCATATCCCACACGTGCTCAATTGGGGATAAGTCGGGAGATCTTGGTGGCCATGGTAACAATGTGACATCATTATGTTGAAAGAAGTCTATTGTGACTCTTGCAACATGTGGTCGGGCATTATCTTGTTGGAAAGTTGGATCTGCCAGGGTGTCAAGACAGGGTAAAAGATGGGGTTCTAGAACTTCATGGATATAACGCTGCGCGTTCATGTTACCTCTGATGAAGACTAAAGGTGACCTGGAACCATAAGCTATAGCACCCCAAACCATAACTCCAACAGTGTGATGAACATGTCTTTCAACAAAAAACTGTGGATTCCTCCTTTCACCACGTCGCCTTCTAACCCTGGCACGACCATCGTGCATGCCTAAACAAAATCGAGACTCGTCACTAAAGACAATACTGTTCCATTCGTGATCCCAGAGTGACCGTTGTCTGCACCACTCAAGGCGATTACGTCGGTGTTCTCGAGTTAAAGGGAGGACCCAGTGTGGCCGGTATGAAAACAAGCCAAAACTTCTCATTCGTCGGTAAATACTTCGCATGCCAATAGGTCCTCCGTGTTCTGCAAACCATTCATTTGCAATGGATCTGGTAGTGGAGAAACGGTCCCTTAAGGCCAATAATCTTAGGCGGCGATCTTCACGGTCTGTTGTTCTACGGCGGCGTCCAGTGCCCCTTGCTCTTTGCGTACGGCCTTCTCGAAGCCATGCCTGACAACATCTAACCACAGTGTCTACACTTCTTTGCACTCTAACTGCAATTGCCCGAAAAGAAAGTCCAGCTTCTTGAAGTCCCACTATACGGCCCCCAACAAACTCACTAAGTTGACGAAATCGTACAGGTCTCCGCACTGTAGGCATCGTAACCGATCGTAAAGGATGTCAAGAACCAAAATCCGCCAACGTTGATTCTTTACTGCGGCTGAAATATTCATTTTTAAAGCGTTAGTGAATTAAAAAAAGCAGTATAAAAACCGGAATGTCCAACTGATAAGGCTGAAAATTTTTTCACTTGTTATTTACAGTAAGATAAATACGTTCACCAACTTTTATTAAAATAAAACCATTTAAACTGGGTGTTCGGATTTATATGTCACTTAGTATATGTCGAAGTAAATATTTAGAATACATATCGTAGATGTTCAAAGCTAGTTGCAACAACATACTACTGACGCTCTGTAATAGTAGATCATAGGTTGTACACAACTTCACAAATTGTAGGCAATGTATGTGTCAACTAAATGTACATTTCCATTGTAACAATTCAAGTTAAGGCTTTTAGCAACAGGTAATATGACGCACCTGGTTCAAAAATTACCAACCATTTCATGGTAATGAGCAAATAACGTAATAACATAGTTATGTTTAAGGTGTGGAGACTTGGTTCACCTCAAATGCTGCTTGAGCAAAGCTATTGTTTGGCATAGGAGATTTGTGACGTATCTCAGAAAACGCACTCCAGCCCGCCGCGAGCTTGAGGCTACTATAATTTAGCCGGCGCAGAGGTAGACGCATTTCATGTACTGTGGGTTGTCAATTGTGACACTCTCTGCTAAAACCGACTTCATCCATCTGGGAGCCGAGGCACCATGGTGAAGTTACTGTACAGTGTCAAATAAAAACTTAAGTGGTTGCCACATGAGTGACCCCGAGACTTTTAAAAACTCAGAAATCCCAACTTCAGTATTATTCAACCCAATCCGGATGTTGTCTGTTTCAATTAGTTTGCACACTCTGCCCTTCAAAAAGCATCTTATGTCTGTATCGTTAATAACATTTTGGGTAAAAGACTGATAGCTCAAACAATTATATCTTAATATCTTATCACCTGTAAGGTGAGAAGTTTCAAGGTAGGAAACCAGTCATGTATTCCTTCCCGACAAACATCCTACCGTAATCTAAGCCCACAATATAAATGGATATCGATGTTGATTGGAATGACAGCTTTCCAGTGACAATAACTAGGGTAAGCTTACGAATTAGTGGGAGCAGCGTCCTGGGTCCCTCCATCAGATCCTTGGGTTACTTCTAGAACTGAAATTTCAGAAACACCGAATACTTGAGCCAAAATCAGGACGGTGACAGGTGCAGCTCCCACTCCATTTCCACGTCCCACTTTGAGGCAAGGGCAGTAAGATTTCTCTTTTTACACAATTGCCGTAGTTTTCCCGCAACCTAGTTCAGACGTGGAACCAGAAACTCTCCATTCTATTGATGTAGGATGGTGTATAATATGCGACAGCCCGTCAATGCGGTAGCAAAGCAGTCACCACAGAAGAAAACTACTATTGTTCTTGATGATTAGCATTCGGGATCTTCTCGGGTGACCAAAAACTAAAAACTCCTCCCTGGCCAACGAATGTCCCAGTCCGAGAAATTATACAACAAAAGAACAGATAACTCCATACCTCTGATCGCAACTGCCAGTTTCTTTGAGCCCCAGCCGATGTAGACCTTAAGTTATAGTATGTTAGTGGCATAGTAGCGTTAAAATTCCCTTGAGAACTTTACAAGGCAAGAAATTTCAGTCGTTAGTGTATAGTCGGCTGTAACGAAGGTATTCCATAAATGGTTTTGTTAACTTTGTGAACACATAAGGGGTATAAATTACCCTAAACGGTACAGCATTCTATTGGGAGAGCTGTCCGTTGAATATGAATCTGAAATATATTCTACCACTTTCCCTAACGGGTAAAACAACCCCTGCATATTCCAAATCCAGATTCGGTAAGAAAGTATCTCTACGGGAAGTCTGATCCTAGTTCAATAGCCTAGACTAAAGTGTTTTATCCCTATAAGCAAACAGTCTTGAGGTAAAGAATCAAACGTGTTGACCCAACAGACTTGGGGGCAAGAAAAAGTTGGATGGGTGCTGATTTTCAGTTAGCACCGCAGCTAAGCAATTCATAGATGAACTAATGAGATTCAGCTATGGCAAAATGCTAAACCTTGGTGTGGAGCTGACTATCCCAAGCCAGGTCCACGTTGCTATCCCAAGCAACCGAGTCCAGTGTTATCCCAAACGTCTTTGTCCGTCCTAGGTATGCAAGCTAGGTCCAGGTTGCTGTCCCAAGCAACAGTGTCAGAACGTTATGCCAAACGTCATGCTAGGCACAATTTGTAGCACCGGTGAGACATCCATACTAATATTCATTTAACTTGCACCTAAATCAGATCAGTTAGTTGGCAGTTTCCTGATGGTGACGCCCCTTCAGAAAAAGATGCCTGCTCGCCACTTTCTAATTTTTGTCGGCGACGAAAGCAATCTTCAGGCGACCGTCGCGTCGGTCGGTATCTCGTCCGACAATACACTTCTATCGGCCAACCTTCTCTCCTGTTCTCTAATCCTAAATATTCAGCGGATCCTCCACACATAAACGAGGCACGCCGATTAACGTCTTGACGGTCGGGCACGAAACAAGAAATGTATTCTAAATACTTACTTCGACAATGGCGGAACATAATACTCAACTTCGATTCGTCGACTTGGGCCACATCGCCAGGACCACCCAACATATCATCGTCCAACATTATAGTTAAATTAAGATTAGCGATCGTTTCATCAAATCATCAAAAAACTTGCAATGTTCTTTGCATGTTTTCATTATTTAGTAGGTACTTTTTCAGTTATTTATCATATATATATATATATATCCATATATACAGGGTGGCGCATCGGAAACGAAACAGACGCGTTTACTGGCAGCTCAGTTTTTTTTTGGAAAAACGCTCGGACCCGTCGATTTTGTTTTCGAGGGGGACACAAGTTTTTCAAAAAATCACGTTAACACGCGCAGCCCCCTGGGCGAGGGTGATACCAACCCTAAAATCTTAAATGAAAAGGGAGGTCGAGTGGTACCTTATTTTAAAGGTCTTTCAATTCCCTTTATAATGATATAAAATCAATGTACTTCAGTTCAGTAGTTTTGAAGATTCATTGATTTAAAGCTTAAACTAGACTTTAATAGGTACATCAGATTAGTTTGTACTACTTTCAGAAGAAATTTGACTAAAAGAGTTTGCTTAATAAGGAAATGCTTTTCTTCACTACGCCCCAGCGTTTTTTTTGTGTCAAAAAAGTTATTTCTTGAAGAAAGATAAGGAAATATCTCGTACTTATTTTGAATAGGAATTTACTACATAGTTTGCGATTGCTTTGACCAAACATTATTGCTAAAATAACTTGTAACGCTTTATTAGATAAATTAACCATGGTATATTCCACAGCAGAGAGAGTTGAAATTATCGAAATATTTTTCGGAAATAATCAGTGCGCTAATAGAACAGCAGAACTATTTAATGAGCGACATGAGAACAGTAACGTGCATCGAAAATATGTTCTAGAACTCGTAGCTAAATTTCTGGAAACTTTGTCAGTCGCCAATAAAAAACGCAACGTTGAAAGTCCCATAAGGAACGAAACAATAGAAGTGGGGGTTTTAGGGCAAGTTTATGTAGATCCTAGGTTAAGTACCCGCAAATTGGAGACTGTGTGTGGTGTTCGTCGAGGTACTGTCCAACGGATTTTAAAGGCCCATAGTTTTCATCCGTATAAAATTCACGTGGTACAAGAACTTAATGAAAGACGATTTTTGTCGGCGATTACAATTGTGAAGATATGAGTGAACGAATTATAAACGATGAACACTTGCTTTTCCGACGAATGTTCCTTTTTCTTAAATGGCGTAGTAAATCGTCATAACTGCCGATATTGGTCCGATTCTAATCCCAGAATTTATCATGAGGTTCATACACAGCAGCCACAAAAATTAAATGTTTGGGCTGGTATTTTTGGCTATCATTTAGTTGGTCCTTTTTTCTTACCTGGAAATTTGACCAGTGAAATGTATTTGGAATTACTGGAAGACGCCATAGATCCTGCATTAACAGCCATAATTGAAAATCAGAATGATCGGCGGTACATTGCGAATAGGTTGATGCTCCAACAGGATGGTGCCCCACCACATTACGCATTACGTGTTCGACAATATTTAGATCAGACGTTTCCAGATCGATGGATTGGTAGGAGAGATGCCATTGAATGGCCCCCAAGATCGCCAGATTTATCACCTTTGGATTTCTTTGTGTGGGGCCATTTAAAAAGCAAAATCTATGCTACTCAGCCAACATCATTAGAAGACCTGCGACAAAGAATTGTGAATGAGTGCCTTCAAATTACTCCTCAAATATTGCAAAATGTGCGGCAACGTTTTGAGCAAAATGTTTATTATTGCATGGAGAGTCGTGGTGGCCATTTTCAACATTTACTTGCCTAACGGATCAGTTCATTCTTCATTTTTAAATTACTTTACTGCCAAATGTATTGATCTCCACTAATGATGATGTAATAGTTTTATTTATTTAAGCTTAAATCAATAAATCTTCAAAACCACTGAACTGAAGTACATTAATTTTATATCGTTATAAAGCGAATTGAAAGACCTTTAAAATAAGGTATCACTCGACCCCCTTTCCATTTAAGATTTTGGGTGTGGTGTCACCCCCGCTTAGGGGCTGCACGTGCTAACGTGATTTTTTGCCAAACTTGTGTCCCCCTCGAAAATAAAATCGACGGGTCTGAGCGTTTTTCAAAAAAAAACTGAGCTGCCAGTAAATGCGTTTGTTTCGTTTTCGATGCGCCACCCTGTATATACCTATATTATATATCACATTTAATTAGGTAGGGTAGGGTGCCCTAACTTTGCGCAGGAGGTAAGATTGCGCAGCTCCCATATTTCGAAAGCAAAATGACATTGTCGACTAACTTCTCTCGTGTTCTGGGCCGTTGCTGTGAGTGAGTGCGCTGTAGAAAAAACAAAAAAAAAACCTATCAAAACCTAGTCGCAAGGTAAGTTTGAAGTTAAATATCGATTCTGATGTTATTGTTTCTCAATTTCAAACTGTAATTACATGAAAGCCTCAAGTACTATCAAAGATTTGACCAGTGTTTTCGTTTGCGTGATTTAACCTATACAGCCGGCGAGCGATATAATTTTTGATATTTTCAATAGATGGCGTTAGGAGTCACATAATTGTATATTGGGCTATTCCCTAAGACTGCGCAGAGTCACGGTCCGTAACACTACGCGCGCAGACTTACCCTACCATAACTTTTAATTTGATATAACAACCTTAAATATTCATTTTCAGAATGCCTAATCAAAGAAAAAGGTCGTCGGAACGTTCGCTGTGCCCTCAATATGTTTTAGAGGAAGATAGAAGACGAATAGAAAATGGTGGAAGCAAAAGAAAAGTAGCATCGTCGTACGGGATGAAAGAAAGTACTTTGCGGTATCGCCTGAAGAGAAAAGAAGCTGCAACAAAGCTTGGTAGATATGATGCAACTCTTTCTCCCGAAATTGAACAGGAATTTTGTAATTATTTGGAAGATCTTGACAACATGTTTCAAGGGATGACTCCTAAGAATTTGAGGATTGCTGCTTACGAGTTTGTGGTGAAAAATAATATTCCTCATCGTTTCAATGCCGAAAAGAAAATGGCAGGCAAACACTGGCTTCGTGGATTTCTCAGTCGGCACCCAGATCTTTCACTAAGACGTCCAACTTCCACAAGTATTGCTAGGGCGATGGGATTTAATAAGCCACAATGTGAAAGGTTCTACAAAAATCTAGCAGAATTGATGGACAAGTATAAGTTTCCTCCAACTTCCATTTATAATATGGATGAAACTGGTCTGTCTACCGTACCCAACAATCCTCCAAGGGTCATATCAAAAAAAGGAAAGCGCGCTGTTAATAAGATTTCTAGCGCTGAAAGAGTAACGAACGTAACCGTAGTGAATGCTATGAGTGCATCTGGACACTTCATTCCTCCCGCTTTCATATTCGGTCGCAAAAGGATGAAAGCAGAATTGCTGGATGGCGCACCACCAGCGTCTATTGGAATGGTCTCAGACACAAGTTATATTAATAGTGAACTTTTTTAAACTGGCTAGGTCACTTTAAAGATCACACAAGACCAACTAAAGAACACCCTATCCTTCTGGTTCTTGACAATCATGTGTCGCATTGTACAATAGGGGCTGTAGACTTTTATCGAGCGAATAACATAATAGCTCTAACCATACCTCCACACAGCAGCCACAAGATGCAACCACTAGACAAAGGTTTTCATAGTGCGTTGAAGACTTATTTTGCGAGCGAATGTGAAAAATGGATGAGAAACCACCCTGGCAGAGCTATAACTGCTTTTCAGATGACGTCTTTATTCACTCCAGCGTTTAATAAAGCAGCTACAGTTGGTTGTGCTGCTGAATGTTTCAAGGTGTCCGGAATCTACCCATACAATCCAGATATCTTCACAGATGCAGATTTTCTTCCTAGTGCTGTGACCGAAAGAGAAATGGATGATAACCAATGTTCAGAATCACAACAGGAGAATCCTCAAGAAGCAACACCCCATGAACAGAGAGAACCAGTTATGGATAATGAGCCTCGTGCTTCTGTTTTCAACAAGGAGCCAAAAAAACCATCAACTCCGAGGAACGCTTTTACAGCAATTGAGAATGTTTCTCTAGTAACAGAAGCTCCAGCCGAACCAGTTGTGAGTTCTGAGTCAGGGCAAAAGAAAAACTTCGACGGTCCTCCAGCTGAAAAAAATGGTGGTATCTTCCAAGTTCCTGCACAGGTACCATCTTGCAGCAATGAATCGGCCGCAATCAAAGTGAAACTCCAAGATATTTGCCCTATACCAAAATCAGGTATAAGAAAGACCGCAAACAAGCGAAAACATAAGAAATCTGAAATATTTAGTGGTTCTTCATATAAAGAACAGCTATTAGTAGAGAATCAGTTGAAGAAAACTCCTGAGAAAAAAATGAAAAAAGTTTGCAGAGAACCTTCTAAATATCCTAAAAAAAAGAAATGGGCATGCGGTGGCTGCAATGAGGAGTATAAAGAGCCGATTACAGAGGATTGGATCGGTTGTTCTGTTTGTTCTGAATGGTGGCATGAGAAATGTACGGCCTACGTAGGCATTGGACAGTTTAAGTGCGATTTATGCGCTTAAGATACCTTATTCTGTTTTAGTTCCTACTTTTAAGTTTTTGTTATCTATGCGCAATCTTAACGATCTGAATGCGCAATATCCAGGGACCCGTAGTGGTAAGACTGCGCATTTACATCTTTGTCTTTTTTTTTTAATTACTAACAAAATTGTTATCAGATGTTTGAATAAAACTTAAATTAACAAAGTACATTAATGTGAGCCTAAATAGAAATTAAGATTATTACAATAGGTTATTGATTCACGATTCTACGGCTTATCAAACCTTAAGTGCGCAGACTTGGGGCACCCTACCCTATGTTTTGTGACATCAGCTTCACTTTAAATAATTCTTCAAGTACATACATACAAAAAGTAGTTGAATTGTAACTATAAAATAGGAAAAACAATAACCGAAGTACTTTTGCGAAGGACATAAGGCATTTTTCAAAACAGTTTTTCGAGGTAACGCTATTGTATGGCACGAGGTGGATTTAGTACAGCAAAGCCTGCCGGCCACACATCCAAATCGCATTTTCATGACAATCCTGTGCCGATTGCACATTTTTGCGCTAGTATATAAGTGACAATTTGACAAACCAAACTAGGGTATATTTACTATCCATGATTTATCAAGATCGTAACTAGATGGAGAGAGTATTATAGTGATGGTGGTGTAGTTATGGGAATATTTATCTGAAAGAAAGGACTACTTAACAATGAACTCTATTTTCATCATTAAAATAATGCAAAACTGCATTATTGCGATGAACAGTGTCACAGTAATTTACAGTTACATTCATATGATTTTGAGCAATGTTTTTA
The DNA here is from genome assembly GCA_963669975.1 of Acanthoscelides obtectus. Lineage (NCBI taxonomy): Eukaryota > Metazoa > Arthropoda > Insecta > Coleoptera > Chrysomelidae > Acanthoscelides > Acanthoscelides obtectus. Next base: position 73,411,254 of record CAVLJG010000005.1, read on the forward strand.
GGAAACAAGGGGGGTTCATTAAAGAATACACGATATTTTCGTGCAAGTTAAACCCTAATCTTTCATTTTGCAATAAGAAATGAAATATTTCAATCGGTGTAGGTTCTGCCATCTGCAAACGCAGCTGCTGAGCTTTGGTAGTGATCAGTATCCAAGGAGGGTGCGAATTCAAACTATCTCGTACGTCCTGCGCTAGGTGGCGGCTGCCTCTGTAGACAGATCAATGTTTGGAATGAACGGAAGTGGGGAAAATAGGATGAGAGAATGATAACCCGGAGACACTCCACTCCGTAGGCCTTTTTATGATTCTTAGCGGGTCAGAGTGAGAACTATAAGAACTACTCTCATATGTCCATCTCTCTCACAGTTTGTGTAAGCTCAAAGACATACGTTTTTTTTTTTTAGTTTTGCCTCGCCGCTATGAAAAGGATCTCGCTAACATATGAGTCTTAACTATTTATGTTTATCACTATCAGTACAACTACTAGCTTCTATAGTAGTGTAATAATAATGTCGACAAGTATTTAGAGAAAAAAAATCAGTGAAAACAACGGTCCTGAATGAAACAATATTGATATGTGTGTGCAACAGCGAGTAGTAGCTGCGTTACAGATTTCCACACGCAATATGCAAATTCCCTCATAAAAGCAAAGCAACGCACATAGTACCATCGATCAATACGTTCACTTATTTCCTTCAGCATTGTGACGTAATCATAAAAAACCGTGAAATAACGCTTAAAAATCGGCAATTTGCCCAAAAGATGCTTATATTAGATTGTCAATTATGTACCCGCAGCTATTACCTAAGACATTCTGTTAAGGAAAATGGAGTCAGATAAATTGACCTGGTGCTTGGGTGTACTTACCTAAAGGAACGCGAACTCATGAATGTATATAAAATTGATTATTTAAAATATCTTATCTGCAAAATATCTTGAAACACGACTAAATAGAACAAAATAAGACAAGATATATCTGCGACCTAAATGCTCATAAAGTTAAGACGTGCAAAAGCAGAGTTGGTAATTTTTGAGCTTTATGACCTCTCAAACTTTAGGTTAACCACTCAGATTTGCCTCTAATTTGGTTGGTTGCGGTTTGGATTCCAAAGTAAAGTAATATATGGGAAACCCTTACAATTGTTGCCTTATAGGAATAGGCAAAGTTGATAGGCATCTGGTGCATGAGACTATTGAAGGGTTAGTCAGTATTAAGGTATCTTTGCAGGAATTGAATATTTGATTTGATAGAATGATGTAAAGCTATGTTTTAATTCATCTAAAAATATGCATAGTGAGTCCTGCGACTAACACATCCTTTTGTATTCGAAGATATTATGAAGAGTCTCTGAAGGATAATGACAGTATGACAAAGATCATAGAAGGTCTGTAAATTGAGTGACGAGACAGTCAGCGTAACGTTCCATCTGACAATACTGGAGGCGCCAAACTTGGAGGTGGACATAGTAATATGTATATAGTTCAGTATAAGTTTGAACTCGCTCGAGTCATTTGGTTGTCGGTAGCAACTTTTTTGTGAAACAGTCTTTTCTATTGTGCTCTACAATGGAGCGACATTCATTTCGAGCAACGGCGTGCTACATGTTTTGCTTAAGAATTGGGCATAGTGTAACGGAAACGTAAACGTAAACCTCAGCCGGCTCACGGAGATAGGACCGATGAAAATACCGACAGAATCCAGGATCTTGTGGGTTCAGACCGTCGGTTGATAGTCAGAATGATCGGAGAAGAGTTAGATTTGACTTACACCACCGTTCGTCAGATCAAGAACAATTTTGTGTTGCATCATGATAATGCTCCTTGTGTTTGCTCCAGCAATTTCAATAAACAAGTTTCTGGCCTGTTGCAGTATGCCTGTGGCTCCTCAGCCTCCTCATCTGCCTGACTTGAGTCCTTGTGACTTTTTCTCTTTCCGAAGTTGAAAAATCACCTTAAGGGAACTCATTTTGAGACAGTCGAAAACATGTAACTGACCAGCTGAAGGCTGTTGCAGTATCGGAGTCCCATCAATGCCACGAGTAGTGGAAGTACCATCTCCAGCGCTATCTGGCTTCAAGAGGACTAACCTTGAGGCTGACAATATGAAAGATTAAAAACAAATAAGTCTAATCACTTAACTTACACACCTCGTACCGTTATAGCTTAACCAGATAAGCCCAAAATATCGTCATTTTTCTAAGAATATAATTATACAATCAGTCAGTCAATTGCAGGACTATATCTCCAGTCAGAAAGGTTGAAATATAACGGACATCTGGTAAGGTATAAAGAAAATCCCACAGGGTAACTACCTGTGTGGGAGGTCTTTGTAGAAACGTCTCAGAAAACTGCGAAATTTATTAATATCATTGCGGGGGAGGAGGTCTGTGACAGGAATGATTGGATGCAGGAGGGGTGTTGAAGTGACGATATTACTCCATCCAGACGTCTGATGACTTGGAAAACCCCACGAGAAATGCTTCTTTAAAATGAAAAAAGCGTTTTCGTGTAGGTGTAAGGAACCACGTGTAGGTTGATTCCAACAAAAACCATTATGCGGGCCTGATCCACACTTTTGATTAAGACAGGAAATTTTGTATTCCACTTTATGCAGTTTATCCAGTAAAATACCCAAGTAAAATCTTCTTCTGACTTATTCGATTCTCTATCTATAAAACGTTTGACTAGCCAGAAGTGTTATGTGAAATTTGAAACAAAAGGTTACTCCTAAGAGTGAGGGGTTCTTGAGTATTTCAAGGTGCTATTTCCAAAACATTGACATTATTAATACCGCCCAGGCTTGCTCAAACCTGAAAAATGAATAACTTAACGACGTTCGATGAGGCATTGAGAGGTTTGAACCGAAACTACTAACGGGCTTAAAATACTAATAATGCATCAAAGGAATAGGAGACCAACTGGGAAGCTACAGATCTCCTTAGACTTCAAGTGCATGTCTCCAATATTAAAATAGGAAGGTAAGTGTAAGTAATCAGGAGGGATCTTATTGAAATGCAATTCGATAAAAACGTGTCAAAGCATCTGGATATCAGTGATTTCTTTTAAAATTTCAAATGAAATTGTGAAAGGTGATGATATTATAAATAAGTGTAGCTTCCGAAATTAACATTATGTTTTTAAACATAAAGGACTGGATAACCTTCATAGAATATTTCTGATCATTTTGACGATCGAATTACGGCCAACGGAACTCAGAGAAATGATAAAGTGAATATCTCCTATTATTTTCAATGGCGCGGCTTTACTACTCTGGACGGCCTGTCAATGCACAGTAATCTTTTTTACCTTTATATTCAGTGTTCACACATAATATACATACTTTTTTAAATAAGCAGATCATTGTTTTTTTGCAAAACATGTATTCACACGAATCCATCATCCTTTATTGCAGCAAAACAGTTTGACCTGCCATTTATTATCAATTTACGGTCTATGAATTTTTTCACATCAATGATGTAAACAAACGACATGACCCTTCCCTTAAAATCCCCAATTGTGTTAAATGTGGTCCAAAATGCGATTAATATAGACAAAAATATTTGAGAAGTGTAAAAAAATAAAAATAAGGTCAGCATTTAATAAGTTTGATATTTATAAGTAGAAATGACCGCAGTGTATTTATTGCACATGAAATAAGGGCGAACACTTGTTAGAAACATCCTCTTATTTTTTCTATAAGAGCTTAATGAGTATTGGAAGGAGACAGGCATAGATGGAACAATTTCGGAGCGTATCACTGTCCAATCAAAAACTACTGGAAAGCAGCTCAGGTGAGCAAGTAGTTCATTCCACTCTTGCTCGCTGTGAGCGCTGTGAGCTTGTCCTACAGCGCTGATGACTCAACGACATGCTCAACGACTATTCTGGAAGTCAGCTCACCAGC